>JAWNZC010000375.1:642500-977500 GCA_035771165.1 Paragorgia papillata | reverse complement strand
CCCGTAAAACACAAAATAAAATTGGTGTGGCCTTAGTTTCTACATCCCAAAATATATCTATTGACTGCATATATTTATCATATATATCATAAATATATATATATATACTGTGCTCACAGTACAGAAGTACAAACTAGACAATTATTAAATGGCGTTTTCCAGCGCTATGTTTTACAGTCCAAGTAGTAAAACCTTCCCACTTTTGTAGTTTGTTCTGTATTTCTGGACAATCACCTCCCATAAGCAACATCTCATAAGAATAAATAAATTTAATGCATTTATAACTGTTATTTTAGAGCCAGCTTATCCAAATAAAGCATTTCAACCTTCGACACTACCAAGAGTAGAAGTTAAAGAAACGAATAATGTTGTCGCCCCCCTGGATGGACAAAGTAAGTAACCATTGATACCGTCCTTGCTACTGAAAAGCTAAAGTTTAAAGCTAAAACACTACAGAACTTTAATGAAATTATATCATAGCTATTAAAGCATGGCTGAGTGTTGCCACGACATAACATGCCGTCACGTGGTGTAAATTACCCAATCAGAACTCACAAAATACATCAGCGTGTAGAAAATTGAATATTAGGAGGTTAATTTTTTCTATGTCACGTAGTTTTGGTGAAAAGCGCTCAAAACTATTTTCGTTTTGGTTCCCCACCCAAAACCTCTTTATTTTAGCTTTATTGTCAAACGTATTTAGTCAACGTACTTTTTAATTTGGTGACTGAAAAACAAATTGAAAAGTACAAATTTTCCTACAAAAAATTACAGTAATCAGAACAAAATTGTCCCAAGTTCAAACAACATTTTCGTTTCGGTTTCCCACTCAAAACGTCTTTATTTTGGCATTTTTAGATCTCTATAGAAAATTTTGATATTCGTGCATATGTTCATTTAATATTTACGTCTTCGGAAAACACTTTAAATTTCAGTTCATAGTTGATGCTAGGGCCGTTATTTTACTTCACTTCGCTTCACCTCACTTTACTTCACTTCATTTCACTTCACTTCACCTCACCTCACCTCACCTCACCTCACCTCACCTCACCTCACCTCACCTCACCTCACCTCACCTCACCTCACCTCACCTCACCTCACCTCACCTCACCTCACCTCACCTCAACTCACCTCACCTCACCTCACCTCACCTCACCTCACCTCACCTCACCTCAATTCACTTCAAAGCTTCAGTAATATTGAAGAAACAAAATATTACGGTACGAGGAAGCTAAAAACACGAGAGATGCGTGGAAAACGCGAAATAGATGCGTGTAAAACCTGAGAACGATGCGTGTAACACCCGAGAAATGTGTGTAACACACGAGAGATGCGTGTAATGCACAAGAGATGCATGTAACACACAAGAGATGCGTGTAACGCTCGGGAGATGCGTGTAAGGCACGAGAGATGCGTGTAACACACGAGAGATGCGTATAAAACACGGAAGATACGTATAAAACACGAGACGCTAGCGAAGTGTTTTGCTAGCTCTTCTGATATTTTTGTAACAATATTGACAGTTTATTTTTCTATTACAAGCGAGCCTCCTTATGTAATCGCAGGTACGATGGACAGTAATTCATCCGATGGTACAGGCCATTATAATACTTTTCCCCCTCAAATTATGCATTTTAGTAAACGTAAAGCCCTAATCAAACGAGAACGCAAGTCATCGCAAGTTTTAGCTTGTGCATGTTTGTGTCTCGTTTGATCGCCAGCTTGCAATGACTTGCGGTGACTTGCGTTAGCTTGCGACTAATTTGATCTTGTTCAAATTTCATCGCAAGTTTTCTTCAACTTGCGAGAGCTTGTGAAACGTTTGAACACAAAACACAAGTTGATGCTAGTCTTTCGTGCTCCGTCGCCATAGAAACTACCATGAGAACTAGCGAAAAGGCGTGGGAACTAGCGGAAGTGCAGAACTTGCGACGACTTGTGCCGACGTTTGACTGGTGGCATCGCAAGTCATCGTAAGCTCACTTGCGATGACTTGCGTTCTCGTTTGATTAGGGCTTAAGAGATAGATGTGTGTAAAACGTGAGATAGATGCTTGTAAAACGCGACACGATTTTGATGAAACAATATCTTTATATAGACGTTTACAAAATTGACAGTTTAATATTTTATTGCAGGCGATTCTTATTTTGAAACCATAGATGAGGTCGGCAGTGGTTCAACCGGCGATACAGGCGAGTGTAAATGAAATAATTATTTTAGACTTTGTATTTGCAGCTTGGTAAATGTGAAACACGAGATATTGCGTATACAACAGGAGATAAACACGCGTAACACCATGGTAACACCCCAGAGATGCGTGTAACACACTCGGGATGCGTGTAGCACATGAAAGATGCTTGTAGCACACGAAAGATGCGTGTAACACACGAGAGATGCGTGTAACACACGAAAGGTGCGTGTAACACACGAAAGATGCGTGTAACACACAAGAGATACGTGTAAGGCACGAGAAATGCGTGTAACACATGCGGGATGCGTGTAACACTCGAGACGTGTCTGGAAAACGCGAGATAAATGCGTGTAAACCACACCATACAGGTGTGTAACACGACCGATGCGTGTAAAAGACACGACAGATGTGTGTAACACACGACAGATGCGTGCAACACACGACAGATGCGTGTAAAGCACGAGAGATGCGTGTAACACACGAGAGGTCGTGTAACACACGAAAAATGCGTGTAACACACAAAAAATGCGTGTAACACACGGGAGATACGTGTAACACACGAGAGATCCGTGTACACACGCGGAATGCGTGTAACACACGCGGGTTGCGCGTAAAACGCGAGACGATAACGGAGTGTTTTACTAGCTTCTTTAGCATTTTTGTAACAAAATTGACAGTGTATTTATTTCTATTACAGGCGAGTCTCGTTATACAAACACAGGTACGACCGGTAGTGATTCATCCGATGGTGCAGGCAATTATATTACTTTTTTCTCATCAAATTATGCACTGTAGTAAACGTAAGAGTATTCAATTTGCTCTATTCAAACTGCATTAAGTGTAAAAAAAGTAGAGTGCTGCGTAGGCAGTGTTTAGAATAGAACAAAGTGAAAAGGTGGTAAGACTGGAATAAATGAACGAAAATTTAGCCGGTACTATTAATGGGAAACATCGCAATTTTGAATTTAGGATTTTGGCAGGCGTTCCTTTCGCCTTTTGTCCCAATCATTCTCTCGCTCTTTCTCCTACTACACCACTTTCTGGATCCACCTTTACTCCCCCCCCCTAACTCACCCCAAAACAAACAAAAAAAAGCACAACAAAAAGCACAACAAAACAACCCGAAGGCCGGCTAGATCGAAATAGTGGGGTATTGTGGTTTGTTGGATTTAATTCAGGTAATTTTCTTTGCATTGCAGGGGACTGTGGTAATACGCCAGATACAGTCGATAGTGATGTCCATGATGACGTATGCACGTCTTCACCGTCGTCAGGGGAAAATAGCCCGGATAAAAAGACCCGTAATACAGGTCAGTAAAGGTTTTGGTATGACGGAACATTTGCGAATGCAACCCCTTTGTTTCTCTTAGCGCTGTCTGTCTGTCTGTCTGTCTGTTCACCAACAGTCTTTCTCAAGACTACACTAACCCAGAAAATCAACATCAACAAACATCTACTAATACTCCTAAGTTCAAACCATTTACTTTATAACGTCAGTAACTATCGCCAACAGTCCTTCTCAGATGATCAACTACAATAAACATTTACTGATTACCTCTAGGTTCAAACCATTTACTTTATAACGTCAGTCACTACCACCAACAGTCCTTCTCAAGACTACACTAACCTAGACAATCAATTTCAACAAACATCTACTAATACTCCTTGGTAATTCAAACCATTTACTTTATAACGTCAGTCACTACCACCAACAGTCTTTCTGCCTCCAACCTGATAATCACCACTCCTAGAACACCAGTTATCTATTTTTAACCTAAAATTCATAAACCTAACAATCCTGGCAGGCCGATCGTCTCTGCTTGCAGCTGTCCTACTGAACTCATTTCCAGCTTTTTAGACAATGTTATGTCACCTTTGGTAAAGAAGTTGCCTTCTTATATCAAAGATACAAAACATGCTCTACAGATTTTCGACCAAATACATTTCAGCGGTTCCAGTAAATTCATTTTCACTATGGATGTTAAGTCTCTCTACACCGTCATTCCTCACCACGATGGTATGGAAGCTTTGAAGTTTTTCTTTGATCAACGCACCGTTTTGGAACCATCCACCACTACATTACTTTACTTGGCCGAGCTTATACTCACCCTCAACAATTTTTCATTTGATGGTGAACATTACCAACAGATTAGTGGAGTAGCAATGGGTACCAAAATGGGCCCTAGCTACGTATTTAGCAAACTTATTTGTTGGTTATGTTGAAAAACAAATCTTTGAACGATACACTGGACCCTTTCCTGATCTCTTTAAGAGATACATAGATGATTGTTTTCGGAACAGCATCGTGCTCACGTGTGAATTTAGAGAGATTTATTAATTATGTTAATGATATCCATCCAGCGCTCAAATTCACGTGGGAAATCAATGAAACCTGTGTGTCGTTCCTGGATATCTTGGTATCGATTAGTGATAATGCGCTCATGACTTCTGTCTCTTACAAGCCGACCGATTCACATAGTTACCTTTTATTTTCATCCTCTCATCCCAAACACACTATACAATCCATCCATTCCATACTCTCAATTTCTGCGACTTCGCCGCCTATGCAGTGATGACAAAGACTTTGAGACCAAATGTTTGGAAATGAGATCTTTTTTTGTCCATTGTGGCTATCCTACCCACCTGTTGGACACTGCTATTAACAAAGCATCTAGTATTCCTCGTCCTGACACTTTAAAACAACCTTTAGAAAGAGTTTCTGATAATAAAATACCATTAGTTCTCACATTTCATCCTTTCAACTACAAAGTTAAGGATATCATTAGCCGCAATTTTCATATCCTAAAGAATGATCCTGAAACGTCAGCTATTTTCACCGATAACCCTTTAATCTCTTTTCGGCGCAATAAAAATTTTCGTGATGGTTTAGTGCGTAGTGCCCTTAGAAAAAATCTACTGGCACCTGCGGGTACCTTTTCTTGTTCCCGTACCCGTTGTCACACGTGTTCCTTTCTTAACTCCGCTACATATATTTCGGGACCTAAATCTAATTTTGTTATTCAGCATAATTTTACTTGCATCTCTTCCAACATCATTTACTGTATTTCTTGCAATAAATGTTGCATGCTTTACATCGGTGAAACTGGCAGACGTTTATTTGACAGGTTTGCTGAACATCTTCGCTCCCTGAGGAACAATGATGTTGACAAGCCTGTTGCCCGACATTTTAATAGTGCCAACCATTGTATTTCAGACATGAAAGTTTGTGCCATCTCACCCATTTCTGGCGGTAATGTCACCCGCAAAAGACTAGAAAAGCGTCTCACTTTCAAAATTGGTACCATTCATCCTCACGGACCCAACGAACGTTTTTCTTTTATTTAACACCTCTGAAGACGTTGTTTCTGTTCAGCAAGGGCGGACATAAACAGCGTTTTCATTTTATTAATTTATCTATTTTTACTCTCGCTCATCCTTTTTACACCCCCTCCTTTTTACTTATCGACGGTATTAATAGCAAATGTCTTTCGCATCTCATTATCTATTTGTTATTGTTATTTTGCTTTGATTGGCTAATTTTTCGCATCTCATTATCAATTTGTTATTGTCATTTTTATCTGATTGGCTTATTTTTGGTCACATGATTACCTTTCGTACATAAGCTCATTGTTTGTTTACACTCTTTACGTTTCTCTCTGACGAAGGGCCTTCGCTCGGAACGTTAGATTCCTATACGTTCTCTGTTTCGGCAGTATATCTAACCTAAGTTACTATATTTCGATTGTTGTTTCTACACTGCCTACGCAGCAAAGATAATTTTATTCTACATATCATCTACTGTATCAATTCATAACGTTTAAAACTTTATAACGTCATTCACGATATTATTTTGACATTTTTTGTTTGTGAAACTGCAAATAGAGCATGAAAAGAAAAGATAAAGAAACCAGAACTATACTAATACACTTGCCTAAGCAAACTTTTTGAAGAAAAACAGATCTGTTTTATGATTTTTTTGCTTTAATTGGGTCTGAAATAGTTTCTGGTCATATCACCCCAGTAAAAAGAACGTCAAACTAAGGAATATCTTCAGATTATTATAGATATTAAATAGAGTTATTTTGTGCAAACTTTGATACTGTGGATTTTGTTAAACAAAATATTCAACGTTAGTAATGGCGCTGCTGGTTTTTCAGCTTGTTTATTTGTTTGTCTGTTTGTTTGGTTTATAGCTAATTTTAGCTCTGGCAATTCGTCAACCGTGATAGAAGCGAGCCTCTGGAAAATGAAGTTCATGCATGAAATATCAAGCAAAGGATAAGTGAAGCTAATCCACTATAATATAGTGGCCTCATCATTAAACCCTCTTGGTTGGAAGAGGCTTTAGACAATTAAAATAATCTGGCGTTAGAGTAGCCTGCGTAGCTGGTGGTATTAGTGGGTTCGGGCGCCCCAGCCGGTAGACGGGCAGCGGGAAATTTGTACCGTCCGCTGGGGAGACGGAGAAATTCTGATTGGTCCAGAATGTTGATTTTTTTGATTGACGGCAAATTATTGTTGGGTCCTTCCGCGTCGTTTCGCTATTGGACCACGCTTCACGGGTTTCATAAATCACATTTCGAAAGTTGTCATAACATTGACAATCCCGTATTATGGTGGCTCACGTTCTGATTGGTTGCTCTTAAACAAACATATTCGGTGGGCGGAATTTCAAAAACACATGGTTTTTTGCGAGGCGGTATTTTCCCGTTGCCTGCCTACCTGCCGGCGCCCGTGACCTCCATAAATACCACCAGCTACTATACTCACGTTAGCGTTGATAGCTGCGTCCCTTTTCTCTGTTCTAATATGTTTTCTATTTTTATGGATAACGGTATTGTAACCATAGCGGAGGCTAAGATGAGCAAAATAATCAGAGATGTGGACAAAAGGATCCAGTGTGTACAAATACAGCTATCTATGCCATCAAACATAACCCGTGTAGAAAATTTATTATAGTTACATATAGGTTAGAATTTTTGCAAACCACCCTCATTTCCCAGAAATTTTGGGACAAGATGGTGGCGCGCGTGCGTATTAATGACCATAAATAATGGAGATTCTCAACCAGTAATCTTTGTAAACAGGTGCTAGAAATTGGCCAAATTGACAAAAAACGTTACGGGCGATGCGAAGTGCCCGACTCGCGGTGCATTCGGTATGAGTCAGATCTACTACGTGAGCACATAAAGATCCCTCATATTGTCCCTAGCACAGTACGCTTCCAAAAGCGTTTGAACTTGCTTGATTTCAAACATCTTGTGGTCCGTTTACCAGGTTGTTTATATACGACATCACATGCAACGATTTAGGCAAATAAATTCTAAAGAACTCGTTGACACTGAATAATTAGAAACACTAGAATTACAATAGAAACACAGGCCTTAGAATACGCTTAGAATACCTAATTATATGTATTATGGCGAATAGCCGCTAGCGAGAGCGGGGGCACAAATGACCCAAATTTCTGGTGATGTTTAAGATTTTCTACACTAAAATAACACACTCACACTGCCTAAGTAGCATGGTTTACTCTGATGAAAAAACTGTAGTTTTGAAAACGTCAGTATTTCAAATCCCTAAAAATCTCAGACAGTTCGCCATCTTTAAGATTTTTTCTATACATCTACGTCCAAGGGGGCGCAGGATTTATGAAAGGGGGGTCGTTTTTTAATACCACGGGGGCACTGCCCCCCCCCCCCCGCCCACCAAATTTTTTTGAACTTTGGGTCTCTAAAGGTTTTAAATCACATGTAGTAACCATACCGACTATTATTTTTAAGAAATATCTCGGTGATTTTTCGGTCCAAATGAGATTAGATTCACATTTTGCATTTCATTTTAATATTGTTTGAGAATATTGATCGTGGGCACAGTTTTCTTTCAGGTTATTAATTGTGCTCATGTTAGAGCAAAAGAAAAAAGTGGATTGACTTGGTATTGCCCTTGGTTCGAAGTATAATTATCCAATCTCAATATTCAATGGCGACCACTGTACTTGACCCAATTAAACAAAACACAGTAATACACCCGAGTGCCAGACCTCAAAAAGGTGATCAGATGTATCCCCAGGAATCACAGACCATTTGCATAAAACGTAAGGAGGAAAACAAGATCATGACAGACTTTTTGCAAATTTTTTATAAAATTGGAACTTCATATCATAAAAACTGGCAAAAACTCAAAGGCTCCAAAAAAGAGGCAAAGTAAGCTTTTGACCTCCTAAAATTTCCATCGTACCCCTCAAAAAAGGGGGGGGGGGCGATGGCCCGCTCCGAACCCCCTCCCCCCCTCGTTGCGGCCACTGCCTACGTAGCATGGTTTACTCTGATGAAGAACTTTGGTTTAAAACGCCAGTATTTTCATTCTCTAAAAATCTCTACATTTCACCATCTTTAAGATTTTTTTAAATACATCAAAACACATGTAGCACTGTCTACGTAGCATGGTTTACTCTGATGAAGAACTTTAATTTGAAACGTCAGTATTTCATTCTCTAAAATCTCAATATTTCATCATCTTTAAGATTTTTTAATAACATCATAACCACCGGCATGGTTTATTGTGATGAAGGATTCTCCTTTGAAAGTCAGTATAGTTCAAACGGTTTTTTATATGTAAATAATGTTTTTTAAACATTACATATGAGATCAAACGGATGCAATTAAAGGTGAAATTAATCAATCAAAAATCAAAAATTAATCATTCAGAGTCGTGTGGGAATGTTCTCCGCCAACGTGCATACAATGCCATTCGAACAAGGGTGGTCACGAATGGATTGGACAATTTCCGGTCATCCTGTTGACAATGAGAATCTCTGAACGTGTTAAAAGGCATGTTGTTCCTCATGCAGTGTACCAGTTTTAATATCCTATAAACCACGTGTAGTAGTCACGTGGTCCAAAAATGTAAACAAAGCCGAAAGTTCGTATTATACCGTACGAACTACGAAGTGGCGCAAAGCCGTCTCCTTGTCTTTAATTTTAATAGTTGTAGATTTTAATATAGGAGCGATTGTAGTATTAAATAGAATTGATCGATTTGCGACTAAACCCAAGGTTCCGAGATTATTGCTTTAATTATGTCGAATTTAAAATCAAACGACAAGTTCAATAGCAATGTCCGTGAGGGAATTGCAAAAATATTTAGCGTACCGTGGTGTTACTATGAGCGGCCACTTTAAAGCCTGTTTTGGGGGTGTGTGGTGGGGGTGTTAGGTTTTGGGGGGGTAGGTGTTGGTGTGATGGGTTGTGGGGTTAATTGTTAGGGTTTGGTTGGTTTTGGTGGGTCGTGTGGATTGGGGTCGAAATAGCTAGTTCTGTGGAGAAGATCAGTTTTACCTCTTGATCCCAATTTCCGAAAGCTGACTACCAAAAAAGCCTTGATCGACGATTGTTTATTCATGAAATGCAAATTAAAGGATCTCCTTCGCCAGTGAAGACTGTCAATAACTTCCGGTCTGATATCGCCACCCATTCGGATTGTACGATATATTCAATCCATTTAATAATATCATTCGACTGAGTATGACAAGCAAGGACTTGCTTCCTACAAGTCGTTCGAAGACTACAGGTATTTTGATTGATGGTGACGTCGAGTCGTTGCAAACACTGACGCTGAAAGATTGTGGAGTGCATCTGTATGTCGGGAAAAGTAAAGCCACCCATGAAGACCCTAAACTGACGTTGGTCAAGAATTTTACCAGCTGTGGTTTATAACTTGAAGGCAGAGGAGCAAGTAGAGGAAGCGTGTTGGAAGCATTTTTGTAAATGTAAAGGTGGAAGAGACGGTGGTTGTAAACATATTGGCTGCGGCGATGGTATTCCACTGGAAGACTTTCCTAAACAGCCGAGGAAGCGACAGCGGAACAAAGTGGTCCTTGTCAGTGGATAAGGAAACCTCGCGGAAATTCAGAGCCTTGTGAAGTAAAATACTTACTCATCAGCAAGTCGGAAGCTCCGCAGGTAAAAGGCAAGAAAAGGCCCTACAAGTGGTAACCAAACACGGAAATGGTGATTTAGCGCCAGGACCCAATACAAGAGAGCAAATTCACAAGAAGAGTTGTCATTGTTTGTCACTAGAATGCAACTCCATGAATCCCACTTCCCCTATTTTTCTTGGCTATTGAAGAAATTGTACCAAATCCTGGAAAACCCCACGCCAGAGCCAATCAATGCTTCACAGTCTGAAGTATCAACCAAAGTAAATGGTAAAGGCATAAAGGCCAAAAAAGCAACTGAGCTATTGATTAAATTCCTCCCTCACACAGCCCCGTCACCACAGTTTGGAGCTGCAACGTCACGTACGTTAACCGAGACCGAAATTAACAAGATCGACCGACTGGACAACTACATCAGTGACAGTGCAAAGAGTGGTATGTCAACAAAACAAGGGTTTTTCTTACGAGCTTCAAAATGTAAGGATTACTTCACCAGACAAAACTCGCTTGAAAGGACCCTCAACGGAAGTGATGTTACACAACTTGCTAAATCAATCCATATCAATTAACATACCAAGAACACACCATGGTAAATACAGTAGATACTCTCCCCAATAACCCAATATTAAAGGCTAGAATGGGGACTGAAAAATGAAAAAAAAGCAGAAAAGAGCGTACCTTGATGTGCAGAGCCACCTATACATCACAACATCAAATTGCAGCACGATTGTGGTTTTCTTATATCAGCTACATTGCCTTGACAACATTCGCAGTTTTTGGGTGTGTTGTTGGTTGCAATAGAGTTGTTGTGGAGTAAATAAAAAAAGAAATGATACAATTGCCCTTGGTAACCATCGGAATGACGATAGTAAGCAGGCATTTCTTACATTTTCAAATCAGGCATTTTATCCTGAAATTAAATTTTTGATGGCAAATTTGATTAAATTTGATGGCCATTCTGATGGCAAATTTTCAGCTGAAAACCAATTGTAGGTAACTTTAAACCAAGTCCAAATGCAAATGTTTGTGAGTGGTTTATGTTTGTGTGACTTTGTTGTGTGGACACACAAGGGGATTTTCAGCATTGAAATACCCAATGATGTGGCATTTATGACGAAGGTGTGTGTACAAACTGGAAACATTTTGGATTGCCCAGGGTTGCAAAACCATTGCTAATTGCAGAATGTAATAAGTTTTATAGGTAGTTTTTCTGATAATTATATAGGAATATTATTTATTAATTGGTAACAAAGTATACTGCTATTGTCTGCCACACTATGTAATATACAACTTTTGCTTACATATCCCTCTATCTTTAGGAAATAAGCCTGGTGAAACCGATACATCTGTTTGAAATGAGGAATATAATTGGAAAAGGAAGGAAATGTACCAAAAAGGTATAGCAAATATTTAACTACATTTCTAATTCTAGCTTTTTTAACATATTCATGCATTTAGCAAGTTTTCTGAGTCTTAGACTAACAATTAGGGTTTACCATGAAAAATTAATTATTTTTTAAATAAATTTAATAGATATGGAGTTCCTGATACTGGGTAGTGACATGGTAATATATTGAAGAGCACAGCCCACTGGAGATGGAGGAGAGTGGAACAAGCCCAACAATCAACATCAATGGCATTAACATTTCCGTACATGACCTAGACACACTCAGCTCCAAAGAAGATGAAAAGTTATAATATTGCCACTGCCATACTAAGGTAAAGAAACACCATCAAGCCTTGATGATCAGCTATTAGTTTCTGATCAACCGTACTGATAACTACTGTAAATAATAATTAAAGAAAATTGTCCTTACTTTATCAACTAGGAAAGATGTTCTGTGTTTTTTTCCCTGTCATCGACTGCACTTTTTTATTCTATATTGTGTGGGGAATCAAGATGGGCTTCATGTTGCTAGATAGGTATAGTGATTATTCCTTTCCTTCCTTATTGCAAATCTATCCTTAACGCACCATTCTTGTTAAACACCTCAGACCTGGAATTTTCCAGTGCCCTCTGCCTTGGCGGTATGTGTTTTCTGTAACTAAATTGTGGTTAGTTATTGTATAATATATAAACAAATAAAAAAATGAATAAACTAAAACAGTGTGTGGAAGAGGAATCCATAAAAAATTATTCCACAGTGATTTTAGGTCAGCCCGATTAAAAGCAGCTGAGTCATTTTTTTTACTTTTTTATTTACCCATCATCAGGATGAGTTATGTGGGCATACCTATTTCAAGCAGGAGGTACTGTACATGCAAGTCTTTTAATAATACCCATTTTATTATTTACAGCAGAAACCTCAGTTTCTGCCACTTGATGTTCCTGCTACTAACATCAAACCAAAACCCAACCTTTTGAATTATGAATTCTAAACTTTCTAAATGGGTCTATATAATTATTACATATTCATGGGCAGTTTTATAATAAACATTTTTTACCTAAACAGTATCATTAATAACATTTGTCTTTACATAATTATTTAGGCCAAACATTGGGCTTCTTGCAGTGTTAACACCATGGTATGGGTTTAATTTTTTTCCAACCAATCCTCATAATTGTCATTGGCAACCAAACGCTAAAACGGGTGCCAGACAAAAAGGTGTTAGGGGTAATCATTGACGAGCAGTTAAAGTGGCAATAACACAATGTAAAAAAATTTATGAAAAACAGTGCTCTCTTAAGAAGAGCAAAAAAACTTTGTGACACAAGACGCCTTAGTAACAATTAATGTATAA
Source organism: Paragorgia papillata (assembly GCA_035771165.1). Classification (NCBI taxonomy): domain Eukaryota; kingdom Metazoa; phylum Cnidaria; class Anthozoa; order Scleralcyonacea; family Coralliidae; genus Paragorgia; species Paragorgia papillata. The sequence goes on along the minus strand of JAWNZC010000375.1, from coordinate 964,628 downwards.
TTCCCTCCATTTGTCTTGGCCACAACTCACTTATCTGCTCGACTGTGTGGCATGATGGTAACAACAAATTTAGCATATTAATAAATTTACAAAAGTTGCAAAAAAGAGTTGCTCGTAAAATAACGGGTCCTAAGCTACGAAATTAGATCATCCGAGATATTTGGAAAACCTAAATTGGGAAACTTTCAAAAAAGAGAACAATTAATGACATTTAAGGCACAACGAGATTTAAACACCAACTAACATATCTGAATTATTTGCTACTAGCCACCAACCGACATATACAGATTGAAGAAGCAATGACCGAAAATTAAATTTAAACAAACCAACACTACAAATTTCTTAAAACATAGCTTTTCATAATGCGGAGAGACCCGTGTCCTGGAACCCTTTACCAAAACGAAATTGTTGATAAATACGAGTATCTCTTAATCGAATCTTTCAAAAACTTAACTAAACGAATATTATAACAATAATGAATAATTTGTCAACAGTTTAGTTTGTTAAAAAAATAATCTTTTTTTTTCAATCAATTTTTATATAAGAGCTTGTAATTTAGTAACGCCCCCGACACGGCCCTTTGAAAACCAGGAAACTGAAAGGTCCCCACCGTGGTGAAAAAAAAGTCTAAATAATAATATAGTCACTGATAAACCGAATAGTTTGGCTTGTATATGTACAACAATAGACCTAACCGATTATTGACCGCGGCATCCACCGCAAGAATGAAAACGAGGCTATTGGGGTAAAAATGTAAAAAAATGTAAACATTCAAGATGGCGTTATTAAAGAGTTGAAGTGATGCTTACATTTTCCGCTATGCCTCATTCTTGTTGTGTTGCCACAATGCAAGTCTAGGGGGGGGAAAAAACCAAAGTGGTGGAGAAGCCAGTGGTCAAAATTTGTAACGTTGTCACCAATTTACGGAAAGACAAGACTTTACGCAAAGAAGTGGATTCATGCGATAACAAGAGATGAAGGGAAACATTTTTATACGATAACACGAAACACAAGTATTTGCTCAAGGCTCTTCGCGGAGGATTGTTTCGTTTGGACAGGTGTGGCAAAGAACAGGCGAAAAATTAAAAGTGAAATTGTGTTTCCAAGACGAACCTTTGCAAAGACCTACTTCTCAGTTTATTCCTTTTCTAAATCTGTTTCCACCCTGTACATCTCATTCTACGAACAAAGAAAATGAAAAGGTTGATACATGCCCCTGTTAATACTACTATTAACTTGTCCCAACAATACGGACAGCAACCTATTTGCGTATTGCGCAAACTGGATGCCAAAGTTGAAGGAAGCGCATTACAAAAACATAACGACCTTTTAAAAGAGAGAAATGCAAATTCTCAACAATCAGATCGTTTGACTTGAAGAAAAAATCGTTCTGCTTAGGGCAATTTCAAAACTAATGATAAAAACATGGCATTTTACACAGGACTTGACAGAGAAAGATTCCAAATACTTTGTAGTTTAGTAAAGGCTGGTGATAATGGAGATATTGTGGAGTGGTACAGATCTGATAAGAACAATTCAATCTACAAAGACCATTGGCTTAGAAGACATGAGGTGAGTAATAATTTAAAATACTAAATGTAAACTACATATAAAAGTTAACTGTGGGTGATTGTTGTTGCCTGTCCGACACTTTTTTTAGAAATTATTAAATACAGTAGAAAAGTGGATTGAAAAAGAGGGGTGCTTATTGAGAAGCAGCGAAGGAGCTTTAATTGAAAAAAGGGATCGAGCTATAGTAATAATTTAAGTCATTATGGTTGGGTTTTGTTTCTAAAGGATATTATAACTTGACTGATTTTTACTTAAAATCATTTGGTTTTACAGTGACTTGAACAGCAGCATTGACAATGAAAAGCAAATCTTTCAGCAGGACGACCAAGAGCAGTAAGTCTACAGGAAGCAATGTTTATAACCCTTGTTCGATTAAGACGTGCCCAATGGCAGAAAGTACGTTGGTACACTTATGTGGCATATTCACAAAGCACAATAAGTAACCATGAATTCATCACTTTTGTTAACTTTTTATTTCTTAAACTTGGTAGTCTGAACATAATTTCCCACCAAACAAATAGTAAAGAGAGAATATGGCAAGCTGCTTTAAGGTCACTTTTATCCTGATCCAAGAATCATACTGGATGCAACAGAAATCACCATTTTTATTTTCACCAAACACTACAAACAAAGGAACACTCAAGGGTCTCATTGGGATTTCACCAACACTAGCTGTTTTGCATTGTGTCACAGCTGTATAACAGGGTCCTATAAGTGACCGTGTGAAAATTACTGAAAGGTTCTGGGGTGCTTGACTTACCATATGATGTGGGTGACTGCATTATGGCTGACAAGGGATTCACGCATTTCAGATTTGGTCGAACCAAAGGGACTCCCAAATTGAAATTAATACCGCCATTTCTCAAAAACCGAGATGCACTTTGTCCCAGTGAAGTAATGGACAAGTTTGCATTATCGCAATGCTTGCTGGTAGTTGAGGTACGGATTCACTTTCAGGGGAAATGGCCGGGCGTCAGGCGAGCCATTTCTCCTGAAAGATTAATTCACTGTTTTAGAGCGGTATTTTCTTTTCCCAATGAGAATAGATTTTTACTTTCTCGTTAGGACAGGTAGGTTATGAACTATGTTTTTGTGGTAAATTGGGAGCGAAACCTGCTTTTAGAAACTGGCGAGAAGATTACTTCAGAGTTGTCGATGGAGTGAAGGAACGTTCGAACAAAACCATGCTTTGAAGAAATAACTTTTTGCACATTTCTAAGGTGAGTAAAGAAATCGATTTGCTGTATCAGTAAGCCATTTGGCCTCACATTCATGCATATGTAGTAGAAATAGATAATCTATATCAGATCCTAGATTTGATGCCCTTGTTAATGTTTCTTCTCTGCATTTTCGCCTGGTTTGAAATTGACAGGGCTTTGAAACAGCTCACGATCACTTGTTGTTCGAAATAGCATCACCTCGTCATGCTTTGTTATTTGAATTTGTTTTGCATGAATAAAAAAACTTGTTTCATACTATCCACTGTTCAAATATTTTGCAAAAACTCTCCCGAGTGCAGAAGTGATTTCGGTTTTCACTTGGGTTTTGGTCTTTGTTTTTTCTTCTCTCCCCTTTTGGTACTGGTGAAAATACGGTATAAATTTTAGTGTAGGGTGCAACATACAGGTACAGTAGGCTATAATAATTGGTCTAACGTTAATTCTATTCGACTGTTGAGTCACAGAGCCCTAGTCGTCGTTTTTAACCTATAGCTATAAATTGATTCAATAATATAAACTGTACTACTAAGAGTAGGTTTAACATGTAAAGTATGCACTGTAGGCATATATTTAAACTGTTTTGGGTTGCAAGACCTGGATAGGAGGATACGGACTGCTTGCCACTAAGCCAATCAGAGACACCAACAAATATTGAGATGGATACTGGACCAGAGAAAAATATAATCTAATATGGGTTATGAAGAAATTTTGGCTCTATGAGTCTAAGGGAGAAAGTAGAAACAGTCAGCAAACATTTTCAGTCCATATGTTTCAAAAAACAGTAATAAAAAATGGAATTGCAACACACACTTACATCCACGGTTTCCAAATTATGAAACATTTTTTTTAGACTTTCTCAAGTCCCACCTGTGAAAGACTGTAAAGATACAGTGAATTCCAATAACAGCCAAGTCAAAAGAAAATGGAAAAGTGGTGGACACTGTCACTGGACACAGGCACTAATAATTTCCCAAAGAAGCATTATTTTTATGACCATTCTAGGCTTACAGTAGGTGTGGTCTGCTGGAGAAAGATCTGGTTATTTGACACAACATATCTGTAGTGGGTCCACAAGTTTTGAGGGTTTAGATAACATGGCTGTACTTCCTGCGAAATACAGGTTAATGTCCATTTTCCCATTTGGCCCACACAAGAGTGCATAAGGCATCTGGCATGACTGGTATATTGGGGGGGGGGGGGGGGATTGGGCCCTGGGGGGGGGGGTCTGAGGGCATGCTGTATATCAGAGAACTTCTTTTTTTTCAACAACATTCTTAGACATTTTAATAGGAAAATTCAATTAGCCATCATCATGCCAGTGACATTAAGTTTTGCAGAATGCAACATGGGGGATGTTATCAGTAGCGTAGTCAAGGGGGGTGGGGGTAGTCACCCCCCCAATGGTCTGCCAAGACCGTTCTCGGTGATAAGTTTAAATCCATTGAGAAACTTGCAGGGTGGGGGGGCCACATTGTTTTAAGGCCAAGTGATAAGACAAGTAATGTATTATATATTTAGGCAGGCATGGGCTAATGCGATAAATTACAATACTAAGGTCTATACAAAATGCCTCCAACTTGTTTTTACATTTAATGACTGGTTTATAAATACATGTAAATCTAAAGATATTCTGACGTGTATCATTCTATGTTCTGGTTTTGATTTCAACAAAATTATGTAATTTATGGCTTTTGAATTACTGTACTCTTAAATTCTTGCCTCAAAATGCAAGGAAATCAGCATTTCAGAGACGCGTAGAAATCAAAAAATTTTTCCGGGGGCATGCCTCTCCCCAACACCCTAGGAAATTTGAGGTTTTTTTCTTCCCCCCAAAACTCAAGAACTCTAGGCTATGCCAACTGGATTGTTATAAATAGAAAAACATGGAATATACTAGCAATTTTGCTAACATTAAATTATTCTTTTCCCCCCTGTTTTCTCATCTAATTTCACACTAACCGTCCGCGTGACAAATAGGGGAAGCTTGCCCCCCCCCCCCTCCCCCCCCCCCCCCCCCCCCCCCCCCCCCCACCCCCCTGGCAGCTGAGTGCTCGACCGGCAAGATACCAGTTCTGGACTGAGGGAGGTGGCAGATCACAGATGAGACTTTGTCAAAAAAACCAACAAAGTCCCCCAAGTTTTAAATGCAAAGAGTTATTATTGCATGGATATCTAATTCAGACTTTTTAATTAGAAATTTACAGCATTCAGCTAGCTACCTAACAGTTTAAATATCTGCCTACAGTTTATATTATTGAATCAATTTATAGCTATAGGTTAAAAACGAACAACTAGGGCTCTGTGACTCAACATTCGAATAGAATTAACGTTAGAACAATTATTTTAGCCTATTGTACTGTATTTTACACTACACTAAAAACATTTATACAGTAATTTCACCAGTACAAAAGGGGAGAGAAGAAAAACAAAGACCAAAACCCAAGTGAAACCGAAAACACTTTGCACTCGGAGTTTTTGCAAAATACCCTGAACAGTGGCTAGTGAAACAAGTTTTTTTCCATGCAAAACAAATCAAAACAAAGCCTGACGAGGTGATGCTATTCGAACAACAAGTGATCGTGAGCTGTTTCAAAGCCTTGTCAATTTCAACCAGCGAAAATGCAGAGAAGAGACATTTACAAGGGCATCAACTATACGATCTGAATAGATCTACTACATATGCATGAATGTGAGGCCAAATGGCTTACTGTACAGCAATCGATTTCTTTACTCACCTAGAAATGTGCAAAAAGTTATTTCTTCAAGCATGGTTTTGTTCGAACGTTCTTCACTCCATCGACAACTCTGAAGTAATTTTCTCGCCAGTTTCAAAAGCAGTTTCGGCTCCCATTTACACAAAACATAGTTCATAACCTACCTGTCCTTACGAGAAGTAAAAATCTCTCTTTCGGGAAAGAAAATATCGCTAAAACAGTGAATTAATCTTTCAGGCGAAATGCTCGCCTGACGCCGGCCATTTCCCCTGAAAGTGAATCCGTACCTCAACTACCAGCATGCATTGCGATAATGCAAATTGCCCATTGGAACACAAGAAATTGCATCTGTGCGAATTCATATTGAGCGGGCAATAAGCAGAGTCAAGAGTTTTCACATTTTAGATGGAGTAGTTGATGCCACAATGTATGGATCCATTAACCAAATTTGGTCATTTTGTTCTTTGCTAACAAACCTTATGGATCCTCTTATTAATTGTAGTAATGAAAACTCTCATAATGACATGTATAGAATTGTTTCTTTTTCAAGACATCAATTTTGAATAATAATTCATTCATTCATTCATTCATCATTAATTCATAATTATATATTACATTCTGTTACAAATTTAAAATACAGCCATACAGGCAATGCAATAATTCAGATTTAAATAATACAAGTGGAAACAATAAAAGGTTATACTGTACATAGTATTTTAGCTGAAATATCCAATGTTTTAAAGACGTATTTAATTATTAGTGTCAACTATTATGTGGTTTCTAGTCCAAGAAATGCAGAATAACCACTTTTTCAACCAAGAAATGTTGCAAACGGAGATTGTTCAATAGAGATAATTTTAATCGAAGGTATTGCTAATTTCTTTAACATTGACAATTCATTAGACTACAGCATAACATCTACTCAGTTATTTTTGTGGAACAATTATCTCAGTTTGCATGCTTTCTTAGTGAAAAGTGCCTATTTTGCATTTTCATGGACTAGAAATATTTCACTTTAAATAAAATTACTTAATATATGATAAATTTGCAGTATGATACAGTACATAGTGTCCCCAAAATTACATATTTTTGACTATCAAGTCACATATCAGTAATGTATTAAATATGTTTCTGATGTTTCAAAAAATATATGGTACCATATTGTTTTGTTTATATTGTAGAACAATTTTGAATGATTTTTGGGCAACACTCTAATTAGATAAAGCATGATTAATAAAATGTTTGAAATAAAACTGAGTTAATTTTTCTTTGCAGTCCAGCCAATTTTCTTTCATAAACAATACTCTTATTACTAGCAAACCTTTGTTTGAAAAGAAAAGCAATGTCACACCACTGTGAACCTGTAATTCCCATTTGGCTTTGCACTTGCTGAAAGTAATCTGTGTTTTCTTTGAGAATAGGCTTTCCATTTTCATTAATAGCACAGTAAAATAAAGGATCTGCACAGGCATCAGTAGGCTTTGAATCTCGCCACCTTGTAAGCGCATTTCACTTCTATTAGAACCATAAGGCTCAGTGAGTCTCTTGTTGATGACTTTCCCATCAGGGTTTGTTTCCTAACCATGGTGGCTGGTTTCATCGATTACATATCCAAATGGGAAAACAGTATTGCCAGTCACTCTAGAAGTAGTAAATATTTTGCTTTGTACTCGTTGTTTATATTATGTTGCATAGCTCTGTTTGCACGGATAGGTTTATTTAGGTCTACACAATATTTCTTAGTAACAGTTCTACGGTGTAAAATTGCTCTATGCATAGAAGAGTTTCAAAACGAAATTCCCTTACTTTTGCCCAGTCGGTACACTGTCTTTGCTCTCTAGTTTGCGCCTCAATGACGTTAAGTCTTGTCGATTGATATGTAAGTTCATCTATTTTTTCTCTTTGTTGATCACTTAATTGATTAATAGATTCTTGTATGTTTATTATCTGACTTGATCTTAATGGGAAAGGAGGAAATGTAGGGTCTACTGTAGCAATCAGTATGAGATTTTTTGTCGAGTGTTAATCTGCTTGAATTATCAAATGAACCAATTCACTTCAAATGCTGGTTCCATATTAGCCAGTTGAAAAGAGCACACAGAGCATTCTGAAAAAAGCACCAAGCTGTGTTTGGATATTCGTATTTGATGTGGATTCGAGTAAGTGAAACAAATGGGATTTGGGGGTTGACGTTTGATTAAACGTTTGCCGAACTGTGTCGATGGTTTCTTGATAGATTTTTAGCTTTATTTCTTCGAGCCTAGTCGTACAAAGTGCATGTAACTGCACCTTCTCTTTTTCCAGTTCTGCTTTTCAGTGGGTCTAGTCTTGCTGACTGCATAACTGGTTCAGGTTTCATAATACTTCTAGGCATGTGCCATTTCTGAGGTAGCATAGTACAGGAAAATTCAGGAACTGATTTTAATCCACACATCGTGCAGTGGCTTATCAGATACAGAGAGGGCGAAACAGTGGTTGCACGATCCTTGTTTTCCTGCGACGCAAGAACAGTATGCATGTTTGACGGTTAACAGTTTGTGCAGTACTCGAATGCTCCAAATGAATCCCAATTCTGTGAGATGGGTCCCTTTTTTCATTGACCGGTGACATCTTAATTTAAAATACAATTGTACTGATCCATCTGCTGACGTTTGTTTACAAAAGAGCAGCGAGTTACAATAACCCTCGACAAAAAATTTGTATCCTTTTGCCGTACTTCGCTTAACTGACGTCCGTCCACTTCTAACCGTAGAATAAGTTATGATGTCAGCGTGGACTGAGCTGAAATGCATGTGTCATGGTTTCCCCCCATCCATCTGAAGGAAAAAGAGAGAAACAGCAAACGGCTCCGGCACAGTGGCCGGCGCCAACCGCCATCTTGGATGTAATTGCCCAATAACCTGGTTTTCATTCTTGCGGCTGATGACGCGGTCAATAATCGGTAAGGTCTATTAAAAAAGCTATTTAAGATTACCGTATGCCTTCAAGGGTGTCTCCAGTCTAAAAGACCTATACGTATAGCGCGTGCGCATTATGTCGCAGATAACTTAACTTCCACATCAAATTAAAGCTTATAACATTTGCGACCAGAATATGCCAATCAACTATTGAATCAACTATTTTTTTCATCAACTCTCCAGACGGATGTCACAATTGCCTTTCACAAGCTTTATCTCAAAGTGGTTTTTGTTATATTTTAATATACAGCCAATATAAAAACAAACAGATATAAAAACAAATGGGATAATTATAGAATTGGGATAATAAATCCTTGGGATAATTATAGAATTTATGGATAGGATGACAAAACTGATTTAAATCATTTAATGAAAGTTGAACATATCAAATCAAATCTTAGATTTCATTATTAAATTCTGGTTTGTAAAAATTATAATTGTTTTTAGGAGGTTTCAAAAGGGATTATTCTTGGCCAGTTTAATGGCTTCCCTATATGGCATACATATTTTGCAAAGGCAGAATTAAAAGTTAACATGCTCAAAAATTACATTTATAATAAGAGTCCGAGATAAAAAACAATTCAGTAGAATCGGATTCTAGAAAGAAGTGTTAAACAGACAACGTTTCAGTCGAAAATTTGGAAATACAGCAAAAAAAAATCGCCAAAGCCCATGAGTATTTTATGATAATATAAAGTGCAATGCCAATGAAAAACATCACGTCTACATAAGCTTATAAAGGTAGAATTTTAAGTTACCTTTAGTTAAGCTGATTTATGGTTTTGGAAGAGCAAAGGGAAAGCACAAAAACGTGAAGCTGTATATTTGTTTAGGGTTAAGCGAAAACTTGAAAACAGGAAGAATCCTACCGTGAAACTTTAAAATGATTTGACCACGGAGTGACTACAAACACTGGAATTCAGATCGAGTTTTGGTTTACCACACTGCGTTTGGTTTCTTGGCTTCTCTTCAAGATATATTAAACGGGTTGTTTGTATTCTTCTTTTCTTTCGTCCTTTTCTTCGTGCTCCATTTCGTTTCGTTTAAATAAACGAAAGCAAAATACTATTTGTTTGAGAGTTTTATACTTTATTTAGTATCAACCAACTCGTGGCCTATTACAAATCCGGCTTTGTGATTGGCTGAGCTACCATGGTCTATTGGTGATAGACCATAGTAGCGTAATCCAATGATAAACCTTCTTATAGCTGGAATACTCCTATTCTGACCAATCAGAAGCCACGGCATATTCACGACCGCAAGCAAAACCTGGAAACTAGGCCAAAAAATCAAACTGGCGTCTGCTAAAATTTTTTGTACGAGTGAAGAAAACATTGGGTCGAAAGTAATGGAAATATATTCAGTTTGACATTTTCGAATAAGAAATATGAATTCGCTTATGCCTATGGAGTATATCTACACCAAATTTGAAGCAAAGTAGTTACAATCTTGTGTTTTGTGAGCGATTGTTTACCGTACGCCATCGAACTGCTCTGCATTATGTATGGGGAGACTTCTGCAAACAAAAAGGTAAAACTATCTGAACATTTAGAACAATGTTTGATAAGACTTATTTACGTTAAAGAAAAGTTGATTATGGTTGATACTAAAACAATTAGACAACTCAATTATATACGTTTTAGAAACTATACACCTTTTTCTGGGGGAAATAAGGCCATAAGGGTTGTGGGAGGGGGGATGGGGGGTTACCGCCATCTTTGTTTATGTTTTTGAAGTCCCCAGACTCCGCACGACAACTCGCCCGACGCATGCGCAGACAAAATTCCCTGCTGTTGCACGAGTGTAATATTAAACATCGTCTAGCAACGTACCTCGTCTCCAGGGCTTTTTGCGGAGGGGCAGCGCGAAAAGTCCTTGGCATTGGCTGGTGGCCTGGATTCTGCGTTTTAATTGGTTGATCGCTTTTATTAAATATTCTTCGCAAATACAATTAATGCAAGGTTTCAATTAATTTAGGATGAATGGCTCGTACTTGACAATAGCTAGAGCTCATAAGCGTCCACGTTTATAGTTTGATCTGTTCTTTAATATACTTATAGTAGTGATAATGGCGGATTCCGATAACGTTTTTCGCAAATAATTTCAGTGGCTAAGAACAGACTCTCGAGGATGAAAATCTTTGCTCAGAGTTTAATCTGCCGTCTTTCGTCTTCGAAAGTCGTCATATGGTTCGGTATTCAGTAAAAGCAGCAATGACAAGGATTTATATGCGAATTCAAATGGGGCTTTGCTCTGTCTGACCACCAATAACTATTTTCTTAATTGTTATGTGCAAGGTAAAGTGCGAGGGTATTTTTCTTTAGACAAGGGCCAAACTATGCAAATATGTAGCGACAAACGAAGTGTGGAGGCTGGGAGCAGTATAAAATCTATTTAATTTTGAGAGCACATCGGTACGAACAGCGCGAGTGAGTACGAGTTTGGAATTTTATTATGTTCAGTCAGTTCAGATAAAAAATAGTTGTGAAAAATTAAACTTGTATACCATCAACGCGTGTATCACATTTTGAATCTAGTAAATTTGCAAATTCGAGTTTGTGTATATATATATATTTATTATATGGTTGGGTTTGATTTCCGGTCCGTACGCAAAACGACGCACGCTGATTGGTTCTCTAGAGATCGGGATTTTACGTTTTTTTCTCCGGTCCTGTATAAGTTTTGGCGAGAAAATTTCTAAGTTCATTTGAATAACAAATAAAGGAGAACTAGGTATCTTTATTCAAATATTCTGAACTATAAGATGTCTTGGAACATTGTTTTTCTTTAAAGCTGTTTTATCTATAATATATATATATATATATATATATATATATATATATATATATATATATATATATATATATATATATATATATATATAATATATATATAGTTCAATCTACAGACACGGTGTTTCGCTGTACAACAGCTCATCAGTGTAGCTTGGAACAATCTGAATGAATTTCATCAATTACTTATACACATGCGATCGTCAGGTGACAACCGCATGTGGGACAAGCATTGGTGAAGTACATTCAGATAGCGTGAAGTGCGCATGGGCCCAGAGTGCTCAAACTTCCACAAGGGTAGTGAGCGTTGCAGTATCGCTAATAGGTACACACGGCAACTTCACAGAGTGCTCAAACAACACCGAAGTGAAGTAGCGTACATAGTTCAATCTACAGACACGGTGTTTCGCTGTACAACAGCTCATCAGTGTAGCTTGGAACAATCTGAATGAATTTCATCAATTACTTATACACATGCGATTGTCGGTGGACAACCGCATGTGGGACAGCATTGGTGAAGTACATTCAGATAGCGTGAAGTGCCGCATGGGCCCAGAGTGCTCAATACTTCCACAAGGGTAGTATATATATATATATATATTCAAGGCGAAAAATCTCAATGAACAAAAAGTGGTAGATAAACCTCTCGGAAACGCCTTTAAAATGTGGTCCTCAATTAATGACCAATATTTATAGTGGCTATTAAATGTTATATTTTAAGCATACAACTAAGATAAACAATGTAGAGTAACAAGGAAAATGACCGGCCAAACATTGTCAACAAAAATAGCTGCGCAGAAAATCGTATGAACGCTATATTTTAAAACATGTTCGTTTTCCTGATATAAAAATTTACATATATCTACGCTAAACAATAAAATATACGTGTAGAACTGAAAAGCTAGAACGCCTCAGCCTTACAATTTCTCTGGCAAGCTTATTGTAGCGGTTTTGAGGTCTTGTCAACTTCACTTTGCCCTATGAATAGAAAATATACATGGTTTGGAAACCAGGCAAACTTTATAGCAGTTTACAATCAAGCTACGATTCATGTTGTAAGGTACATGAAGGTGCCAAATCCTTTGTTTTAGGTTTATTAATATTTAAACAGTACGGTTGAGTGATTGAACCCAAACGTTGCTACATGATGATTGCTTCTTCATACAGAAAACACAATATGTTCAGTAACCATGAAAGTGAAAAAATTTCCATAAACCCGAACAAAAACATGAAACAATGACTTTTGTTGAGATTCCAAACCATGTATATTTTCTATTAACTATGCTTTGCCACATCATATTATGTGATTTCGACTTAGGAAAAATCTGACAGACTGCGGATTATAGTACGTAAATTTTTCATATAACACATTTTTAAGTAGAATGACTAAAAAATCTAAAAATTAAAACACCGTTCATATTATGAAGACTGAGTATAAAGAAAGTTATAATGCGATGGATGACTTAACAGATAGAAAGTACACTGTGTTGCCGTTAGAATTATTGTTTTCTTCTAAATTTCGGTCAACAAAAACTCGTGAATTCCAGGAAGCTGAGTCATGTTTGTCTCTTCCTGTGATTTTGGTAGAAGAAACTGCCCGGGAGCTTCGGCTGTTGTTACTTCTTGAACTTCTTATATAAGCGGCCTGGAAAGTTAGCTTCTTAATTACCGCAATACCTGATTTCACTAGTTTACATAGCAACGAAGGTTTCAAATTTCATTCAAGTAAAATACGACAGTTTGAAGTCTCGGCGACAAGAAGTGGCGCTCGACGTCTGGCAAAATCGTTCAATTTCGATGCGGAAATGCAACTCAAACTCGCTTTAGAAAAACTAACTATCTATCTTTCTTTGTTGACAAAAACTAAGCTTTAACTTTGTTATTTCAGGATATCGGGGTTGACCTTGGTCGAGCCGAGTTTTGAATTAGTTATCGTGTACCAGAGGGTTTTTTAGGTTTAGGGTTTTGGTTAGGTTTAGGGTTTCCAGGGGGGTTGTGGTTAGGTTGGTGGTGTGGGGGTAGGGAATTCATTTTTAAAAATGATGATTATTGTCATTTCTAGGACATTTCACAAATGACGATAATCATCATTTCGAGATGAGAGAATATGCTGCTTTCGCGAGGGGGCGAGCGAGAAGAGGCGGCTGTTTTCTCAGGCTAGATGCAGGTTGGACACGTATGAGAAATATTTCTCCATTGCTAAAACTTATTTTTTAGTCAAGTCAGTGTCATTACTCATGATATATTGTAGCTCACTTGAGTTTCAGACATTCAAACGTCAAAACATGGAAACAGAACTCAATCAATAAATGATGTCGATTTAGATGATTATTGCAGTCAGCAAAAGTTTTTGCATCTCGTACCCAGGGTCTTATCTCCGCTCCCCCGCCCCCGCCCACCGCTGCGAAAAGACCCTGGTTGGGGCTTGGTCACGTGTCTCCCAGAATATGGGAGATAACAAACTTTTCTTGTCAGGGTCGGGTGGTTTATTTTGAAAATTTGTCGCAGTACCTTGAATCATTGCAAGAACAATAATTATCGAGCTCTGAATATCGAGGAAAGCTCATTGCGCAAATTATTAAAAACACTCCATGGATAACAATCTGGTATTATTGAAGGACAATTTGAACTACTACAAAAGTCTTCCGTCGTTCAATCCGACGAGCAGCGAATTTAAGGAGATTCTATATTCTTCGAATGGATTTCTACAGTCATGATGTCATCACTCATCAGCGATCTGATATTAAACAGAGAGTTTTAAATTTTACAGTAGGCGGATTGAAATTTCCTTACAATCAAGACTATGGGAAATTCACAAATTATTTTGGTTGACAATCGCTTGAACCTCCATTCGAAAGAGTGGAAATTATCTCACTGCATCTCTTGCAACGGTCAACGCTCGCTGAGAATACATATAGAGATTCAACACCTTGGGCTTGCGCGCAGCTGTCAACAAGGCTTTACATTCTTATTCTGTGCTTTAGAGATTCTAAGAGGTTAGTTCATTACATTTACTATTTCTTTAAATTCAATTCTACATCACTTAATTACAACAAGTCATGCAGTTTCGTGAAGCGGCGGACTTGTGTATTAAAGTAGGAACTTTAAACTTGAACTATATTGCTGATTTTTAAACTGAGCCAACCTTATTTAATAACATTCATCATAAAAGAGCCCACAAGCTCATGTTGTCAACTTACTATTGTTAACATTTTACAGTATTATTATTAATATCGCGCGCTGAATACGTTGTTGCTTGTTCAATGTTTTTCTTGTCACTGTATTTTACAGAATTACAGCCAAAACTCACCACTGAACCAGCGCAAATGTTATACCGTGCTATGTTTCCTAAATTATGGAAAATACTTCGTTTATAACGTTAAATTTGAAAGATCCAAGTTATTGCATGACCACCGTTCAAACTTCAATATATTTTAATAAATATGCTTACTTCGCCGTTCAGACCAACGTATATATTTATATTTTCGTTCTTGAGACTCCTTTGTTTAAAAACAACTCAGGCACATTTGTATTACCTTTAAATATCATCAGCACTGATATTATCTTTTAGGCAACCGTTTCGTATAAACGCAAACAGTCAGACGCCTGCAACAAAACGCTTGAAGACATTGACAGTTGGCACAAAAAACACAAAGGCAAAGCGGCGGGACACAAAGCGACTAACGAAAAATTGGCGGAGTATTCGGGCAGACTTCGAGGAATAAAACCCAAGCTGAAGGCGCTAATCAACCGGAGAGATTTACACGTATTTTACTATTTCAAAAAAAGCCAATAGAGACATAGAGGCCAGGGGCGGGGCGCTCAGGTATTAAAGGTATTAGTCTAATACCTTTTTTTCTCCAGATTGAAATGAATTGTAAAATAATATAATTATTCCAAGAACAGAGACGGATGGAAGAAAACAACATCTTTGTTTTTGATTGTTTGATTTCAATTCCGCAGTACCACACCGTCCTCGCTGATGCGCGCAACAACCTTAGCGACTTTAGCGACAAGTGTTTGAAAGGCTTAGACCTCAAGGTATTAGAATCTCAAAACTAATACCTTGGCTTGACAAGAAACGCGGATTTTCGGTGTTAAATTTCACCACAGGTGGTACGCTATTTATATTTTAAAGTCAGACGCTTTACTATTTCGATTTAAAACTGCTTTTATTTCGCAGCGAGAAGTCTGCAATTATTTTCACTTCGTTACATTAACAATATATAACATCTCAATATATAAATCATCCATGTAGTATCGGCTGTATTGCCTATTTCACAAGGAAAAGCTCCCAACACTGGAGTTCAACACTTCAATAATATGGAAACAAAGAGCAATTATTTATAACAATTTTGAAGCTTTGATATGGTGACTAGAATTTACGGTGGCCCCTATCGGCAAACACAACAATAAAATTACCTGAACAGAAGACTAAGTTATCTTATCACAAAACAAAATTACCTGTGCACAACACAGAATTAGCTATGCACAAAACAAAATTACCTGTGCACAACACAGAATTAGCTATGCACAAAACAAAATTACCTTTGCACAACACAGAATTAGCTGTGCACAAAACAAAAATTAACTGTGCACAACACAAAATTAGCTGTGCACAAAACAAAAATTAACTGTGCAAAACACAGAATTAGCTGTGCACAAAACAAAAATTAACTGTGCACAACACAGAATTAGCTGTGCACAAAACAAAAATTAACTGTGCACACAAAATTTTATCTACACTAGTTCCCATGTCCTTGACAGTTTGACCGAGTGTACGTTTGTATCCGCCATGTTTTCCAGCATACTAGTATTTGTCAATAATCAATATATCTACTGTCTTATTAAATGTATACTAAAGCTAGCAGTTATGTTCTGTGCTTTTTGTCGGCAAAATCTTCCAGAAAACAGTGTTTTTTGTACAAAATGTGGAAAGGAGTTAGGGACAAGCAACCGTGATAATAATCAAAGATCAACGACAACCTCGACGCCAAGAACAAACGCCATGTCTGTTAATAATTCCACTGCATCGTTAACTTCGTCTTCGTCGTCTTCGGGCAAAAGATGTCTTCCTTCTGAGAGCTTTTACGCCAAGAAAAGCAATGAAAGGTCGTCACACTTTAAAGTCAGTAAAAAATCAGGTAAAAAGCGTAGTGATGAGCCAGACGATACTTTTGTAAACGTCGGTATGATGAAGCATGAAAAAGGCGAAACTAAGCCGATTAGGGGAAAGACATTGCCCTTAAAAGTAAGCAAGGACGTTGGATACGACGAATTTCTTGAAGCAGCATTGGTTAAACGTAGAGCCTATGATCGGTCATTTTTGATAGAAGTATAAAGTGGATGTTAGTTTACCCAGATGGAAAACTTGCTAGAACATTGCCAGGATCTACTGAAAGTTTTACTGTAAAGAAATATAAAGAAGATATTGGAAAATCATACTCGAGAATAACAATTTACCTTTGTCGTTTGTTTCCTACTGATGAAGATACTGACAATCCTGGCTCTACTGATAACGATTTTTTCAATGGTGATTATGCAGATTATGAATCATTAATACCTATTGAATGTCCTTGAAGAAATGCTGCCAGATGACACATTACTTGAAAATGTTCTTCAGTAAAACTGATGGGAATTCATGTACAATTGTAACCTCAGCCAATTCTTCATCCTCACCAGGAGTTGAGTCCTTGACCAGTACTTGTTCCTTGCAAAACACGATGCAGGTTAGTGGTAACACCGCTACTAGTAATCCTCCCATAGTAAATATTGATGATGTCTTCAGTGAAACTGATGGGAATTCATGTACAATTGTAACCTCAGCCAATTCTTCATCCTCACCAGGAGTTGAGTCCTTGACTAGTACTTGTTTCCTTGCAAAACACGATGCAGGTTAGTGGTAACACTGCTGCTAGTAATCCTCCCATAGTAAATATTGATGATACTTGTGATGAAGAGGTCTTGGAGTGGTCGTCCCTAAGAGATGCCCTCAAGTCAAAGTTGCATGTCATTCTATCTGTCAAAAGTTGTTGACCGACTTAAATTGGTTGTTAGAAGAAGAAAGATTTGGTCAGACACAATGGAAAAGCTTTCTTTATTTTCCCCCCTAATAATGGTGGATTGCCAAACAAAGAGGTGACATTCCAGCCTTCAAAGTATTCTTTGGATGTGAAATTTATTGGTGAAGAAGGTGTTGATCAAGGTGGACTTACTAGGGACTTCTTCTCATCTGTCTTTGATGCTGCCCGTACACATGTGATGCAAGGCAATACAGAAAAGCAGTACCCTTCAGCGCAATTGTCTTGCACTTGAGGCCAGGGAGTATTTCTTTTATGGTGTGTTGGTAGGTCTAGCACTTTTACATGGTTGTCCTGGTCCTCGGAACTGGGCTCCCAGTCTCGCTTCATATATCTTGCAAATGGAGGTAAAAGAAGCATCAATGGATGAAGTACCTGACTATGAGGTTCGAACAAAGCTTTGCTGCTTGTCGAAATGTGAGTCAGAGGAACAATGGAAAGAACTTCTGTTGGACTTCCCAGAAAGATTTGATGCAGGATATACAAAGGGGCAAATTTCTTTTGGAGAAAAGAACCGTTTTCTTGCAAAGATCATCTACCCACTTTGTCATTAGTGTTTGTCATGAGGAAATTCAGCAACTCGCAGAAGGTTTAAGGAAAGTTGGTGTCCTTTCATTGCTGGAGAGATTCAAGGAGGATGGTATGGAGGAGCTGATCCCATCAACCAATCTTTCATCATCAGAAATCTTGGCTTTCTGGCAGGTGATTTATTCCCCTGAAGGTTCCAACAACAGAGTAACAGAGGAAGATATTGTCTACAACTTCTCCTTCTTTCTTGATGAAGTTGCACAGGGAAGAGTGAATGGCATACTAACCCATGATGTTGAATCTGGTGAAGCTGCAAGTACAAGCATTTCTCTACCAGATGTTATGCAATTTTTGACAGGGGCACCGTATTTCTGTCAGTCTCTGTCACAAGCAAGTATTGAATTTGATCATGAAGCAGTTGAAGGGAGGCTGATAGAGGTCAGTACTTGCTCATTAGTCATCAAGTTTCCTTGTAATTTGAGGTACACTGGATCTTCCAAAGATTTTGTCAAGAATCTTTCAGAAAGATATTGTTTGTTCACCTGGATTTGGAAAGGCATAAACTGTACAGTAGTAACTTAATTTATAACTTATACATGTTCATTGCTATGACAAATCTTATGTGTGAGGTACCAGCTATATAGATACAGACTTACTGGTTAGTTAACATTATTTTGTATCTACTATAGATCCCTTGCACATGACGTCAAAATGGGCATCTTGGGGGACAACTTCAATGTCCCCCCAAGATGGCAGTTTTTACATCATGTGCACGGAGTCTAGTCTGTCTAGACTTAAGATATATTTATTTCAAGTGAAGGTGTTGTGTTACATTTGCAAACTTTTATAAGTTACATTAATTCAGACAATTATATATTTGAAATTTGGGCTTGTCCTTTGTAATTTTTGCTATTTTATCATGTGTCACATTTTTAAGTTGGACTACCAGTACCGGTAGTTGTACTAAGTTAGAGCAGGTATGATATATTATGATCTAATATAATTATAATAATAATATTATTATTATATAATGTTATATTATATATTATTGTTATATACTTATATTATTATGTATTTGCTTAAGCAACAGTTATATATTCTTTATTTTCTGTAGTATGTTAAATGTACCCATTATTTCATGTGTAATGTATGTGTGATGTGTCTGTTACTTATCTTCTATTCTTTATATAAGGGATGTGTGATGTGTCTGTTACTTATCTTCTATTCTTTATATAAGGGAGTAGACAGTACATCAAGCAAGTAGTTTTTCAAATTCTTTGTGAAAATTAATGTACTTTTCTCTGAGATTTTCAACTGATGTCATTCCTGACTGCAGAGGATTCATCACAAGGTACAGCATGTATAGGCATACAGCCCCCAAAAAATGCAAGGTGGAGGGGGGAAAGTTTTAAAGAAATGAACTAAATATTCCCAAATTTTAAGCTTTAATTACAATATTGTTACAGGTCATGTAGCAAATTTGCCCTTGATTTTGCCCAAATTTTCTGCATGCATGTGCTCTGATTTTCTTTGTGGAGGATTATTTGGGGCAGCACTGCCACCTTGTGCAACTACCGTATTTCCTCAATTAAGCACCCTGGGGGCTTATTAATTTTAGGTCATCAAAAGAGGAGCTTATTAGGGGCCTTAACAGAGGGAGGAGGGTTATTTAATTTTCTTTTAAGAAAAAAACCTGAATTCTATTACCCGTAATGGTGTTATTGTAGACAGACAATACATAGGTTTTTCAGGTGGGGTGGTGTGTGCTTAAAAGAGGGGTGCTTTTTTTTTTAATTAATTGGGGGGGGGGGGAGGTTTAATAGAAGAAATAGTGGTATGTATGCATGAAAAGGTACTAGGGTTTTAGCAAAGACCTAGGACCGTAACGATCTGAGTTCGAAGAAGAATGACATCCAATTACATCGCGTGAATCCCCTAGATGAGGAGATCTGCTGTTGGTGTATTAAATGCTTCTCAATAAAATATGTTTATTAAAAAAAAAGACCTTGGAAAGAAATATAATTACGTTTTATTAAGAAATAAAAAGGATAACAAACTATTCTGGTTGTGCTTGTTCCAGCAGAATGTGGTACAATTCTATGGCCTCCCTCCAAGTATGTGATGGAGCTAAGTTTAAGAATTCCATCACATATGCAAAATACTCCGAGTAGTAGTTGTCATTGTCTGGAGCTGTGCAATACTCCTGCATGTCTTGTATTTCTTGTTCAGAAACTTGATATGCACAATTGTTTTCAGCCAAGAAATATAGTTCATCTGGTCTACCAGCCACTGTGTCGTGTCTTGATGGTCGGATTGCGTGGGTATTCCAATGGTCCTTTACATGATCAAGATCATTCTGGATTAGCTCTGAGAAACAAAACCAGAGACATTGCTGGTGCATGACTGTTGTTTGAATGATATCTTGTTCACGCAAGTCCTTAAAAAAATCAACCCACCACTGGCCCCTCTTTCGACTAAAGAATGACCACCAGCATTCAATACGTTGATTTGATGGTGACGTGCCATATCGATGAGCACGCAAGCTGGCAAATTCGTCGTTGTAGTTCTGGCGAAAATAACACTGCATCGCTGACATTACTCCGTTCTCAGTTCCACAGACAGTTTGGACAATTGTAGGACAACAGCCATGTTCTCTAACGCACTCTAAGAAATACTTGCCAATAACATATGGGTTGTTGTTTGTTCTGGTTACCGTCAGCCACATAATCCTACGGCTAAAGCCGTCAATGCAGCCGTGTATAGGGAACCCAAACGGTTTCAATTTGTCATGCCCATCTACATGCCAACACCAGTTTGGTCCAGGGTTTACATATTGTCTGCGTTTGAATCGGTGATTTCGTCTCATGCTTGAACCAACTGGATCTATCTCACGAAGTAATCTTTGAACAGTACTTCGTCGTGCATATATTTTGTATTTCAGACGGAAGCAATGCCACATGCTACGATATCCTTGTAAACACCCAAACCATCTGCTTCGATTGCTATTGCCGAGCGAATTTGCTCCTCGTCTTCAGCAAAACGTTTTCGTTTTAAGCCATATTCTTGAAGTCTGCTCTGGAGTGTTCTCA
Source organism: Paragorgia papillata (assembly GCA_035771165.1). NCBI lineage: Eukaryota > Metazoa > Cnidaria > Anthozoa > Scleralcyonacea > Coralliidae > Paragorgia > Paragorgia papillata. The sequence continues at coordinate 943,676 of JAWNZC010000375.1, read as the reverse complement.
CACACATCTTAACTCCATGATGCTTTTCTAAGAATTGCAAAATTGTATCATATTGAAATCCTTTCCCGAAATAATAACGTATCAAGCCCTCTGTTGTTTCCAATGGATAACCACAGTTAGCACAAAAATTTAGACAATTGTCTAGATTTGCCATGCAAATCTGGCAAGTATTTTCCATCTTTGGAGACGTACGACAATGGTTCGTTTATGCAAAATACACGATAAAACGCATACGACATTAGCTCCACCAAAAGTATTCAGACTAGAGAGCAATTTTGCTTTAACTAAACGTATGGCCGGCAAATATTGTCAAAGACATTGGCACTAGGATACCGTGAGCGTTAAAAGAATAAGAATTCTATGTTTAAATTATTTTATTGTGCTAATTTGTAATTTGTAATTTTGCTATAGGTAATTCGGTCTTGTGCACAGCTAATTTTGTGTTGTGCACAGTTAATTTTTGTTTTGTGCACAGCTAATTCTGTGTTGTGCACAGTTAATTTTTGTTTTGTGCACAGCTAATTTTGTGTTGTGCAGTTAATTTTTGTTTTGTGCAGAGCTAATTCTGTGTTGTGCACAGGTAATTTTGTTTTGTGATAAGATAACTTAGTCTTCTGTTCAGGTAATTTTATTGTTGTGTTTGCCGATAGGGGCCACCATGCGAATATTTGTATATCTAACAACGCAATCCTACAAGGTATTAGTTTTGCGATTCTAATACCTTGGCCGCCTGCGTTCGCAAAACCAGGCAGACGTTGCGCTGATCATATGTACACTGTAAAAACTGATTGGTTGAAACAACCAATTTTAATGGTTGTCTCAGACTCAGACCAATTTTAATTGGTTGAAACAACCAAAACATTTGGTTGAAATAACCATATTTTGGTTGTTTCAACCAATAATTTAAGTTGTTTTAACCTTTAAAAATTGGTCAAAACGTGAGTCTGAGACAACCAATTCAAATAGGTTGTTTCAACCAGTCAGTTTTTACAGTGTATTGTCGGCGCATCACGCAAGCTACTAAGATGGCGTTGCGGTGGCGAGGCGTGTGGCCATCGCTGGGATGTTTCAAAACGTTTTTCTTTACTATCGAGTCACAACTGTAAAGTGTAAACTTAACAACTAAGTAAGAGAACAGTGAACAAGTTTGTTATACATTGCCATTATGTTTCTGAGTTGTGCCTGGTTTGTATTTCCAACAATCCCACAATTTTAAAAACGAAATATCTTTAAAGTAGACTTACCGTTTGCCGTTTGAATATAAGGAATGTACCGCTACAATATTATTAGTCACATCATAGTCTCAGACAGATATAATTCAATGGATGTTTCCGTTAATTTGGTCGTGAAGTCATCGAACTGCGTAAAATGCTTAGCATTTAGATCTTCATCTCGCTTGATTTTTTCAAAGAATATCTTCTGTAGAATGCTGGAAATAGCATTTCAGAGCCTCTAGATTTCAACTAGATCCCCCTACATTATATACCACAACTAATACCAAAAAATGTACGCTCCGCGCCGCCCCTGATAGAGGCCTTCAAGTTCAGGACGGCGACTTCTGTTTCATACAGCAATACAGCATCGCACAACACTGAGGAGCATGCAGTCTGAGTCTGGCTTTCTTGACAGTTATAAAACGTACACTTTGTCTTGTCAGAATAAAATAAATCACATAAAAACATTGTCTTTGCGTGTTCACTTTAGCCACGTTTCTAAATAACCCACCCCCAGTAAGTTATATTTTTGCCCTCGAAACACGTGACCAGCCCCAACCAGGGTCTTTTCGCAGCGGTGGGCGGGGGCGGGGGAGCGGAGATAAGACCCTGGGTACGAGGATGAAGTTTTTGCTGGCTTTGAACAGCCACAGGTAGGAGACATCCTTTTCCCCTCAAATGTTTGGTCGTTTTTCAGTTGTTTCACGTCGTATTGTTGCCACTTCTCGCTGCCATGAACTCTTCTTAGCTTTCTTTCAGATAAGTATTATTGTATTATGTATACTTACAGTACCTGCAAAGATTTTTCTTCTTACCAAGATTTCTTTTGTAAAAAACAAAAGTGACAAAAAGTCGTTGACAAATGCTTTTGCAGTCCAAATGTTTGTAAGCTAGTTCGTAATCTCGACTGCGCATCAAGATGACGCGTTCTACGTCGGGATAAAACGTATTCTAATACATAACATCAGCCTAACGCCACAGGGTTCATTTGCATTTTCAATTTTCAATTTTCAAGTATCAATAATTATCATTTTCAATTTTCACTTGGAAATCGTTATACCTAATTCCCCAACTTGATGTTAGGGATTGAAATAAGTTTTACCCCAACGCAGAACGCGTCATTTCGATGCGCGGTCGAGATTACGAACTGACTTATTTGCTTTCGTCATCTTAAATATTTAAAATTAATTCTGACATTATTTACAGTTGCTCTCTTGTCACCAATACCCTGCTATCCAAACAGCGCAAGTTGTGGGTTTGTTGGATATATACCGATATATATATATATATATATAGTATTTGTGAAATTCATTATTAATTCATGAGCGTTGCAGCCATTCCAATTTCAGAAATTATGTCACATGAATACCCCTGTAAACCATATACAAACTAAAACCAATCAAAATGCTAATTAGTTACAACCACTAGTGGGTGTAAATATCTCATACAACCACTAGTGCTCGTAACTAATAGAGCGTTTTCATCTGACGTCACGGCGGCCATATTGGTGTACCAAAACAATGAAATGGCGGCCATATTGGTGTACGGGATGGGAATTAGCTCTTTCTTATTCAAATATTTCGTATTGTTTCACCACCCCAATGGGGCCACCGATCACGCGAGTGAAAACGCTCTATTAGCATCTTCACAGCACGAATGACATCCATCTATATCGGTATAGTTGGAAAAACAGCAATAATACACAACAACAAACTCACATTTAATTTCACAAATGGCAAAATCATTTAACAACAATCCACTTATTTACCCATCCAAAAGTTATCGCAAGAATTAAATACACAATTACTAAATACCGGTGCAATAGTACAACTCGTAGCTGAACTACTTCTTACTGCACTTTTATCAGAACCCAAACTACATTCTGGAATGTCTATCGTTGCTAACAATTCATCAGATACACCCAAATACCAAAACTCATCAAATGAAGCCCCTTCCTTTACAACAATTTCCGTTTCCTTTATCGGTGGTGCTAACGCATTGCTAACAAATGTCGTCTGCGCGTCACTTGCTTTCTCGTAACGAAATAAACAATTTGATGTATGACCTGTTCGATCCCTGATTTGTTTTCCTCTACACAACTTTGAAACAGGCGATTAGCACAAGTTATCCGCAAACAGTGCGAGGTCTTCCTTTTTAATCCTGCCTTCGCACACAACTTATCAGGTAATATTTTATTAAGAGTGTTTATTCCGATTGCACTCTTTTCATAAGCAAAACAGCCACTTTGGTTAGGCCTGAAATAAAAGGCATCAGGGTTTGCTTCAACGCATACGGAAATTTTCTTCAAATATAAGCTATAAAAGCTTTCCAAACAACGAGAATGCGTTACGCCTATTTCATGACACTTGTGCTCAATAACCCTTGAACTCTTTTTCAAATCCTTCAACCCTAGCTCCGTGAAAAGTTTTTGACACGCTTTCATAAAAAATTATCAAGTTGTCTTTCACTATAATATTTGAAACCCTGAGAAGCCTATGCTCGTTCGATCTTAAACCGAAAAGCTTCCCATTATAAAAATATATCGTATGCAAAAGACACTCAGCTGAATCGCCTCCCAATAGTCCCTTCTTCCAAAAGTAATTTCATCTCGAACGTCCTTTTTGCATTTAACTTCAACTCCCTTCTTTGCCGCATCCCTCATTTCGCCATCAAGAACTTTACGAAATAGCGTATAAACCTTACAAATAAAATCAGAAAGAAAGATATTTAAAAACCATAGTTGAAAAATAATAGTTCCGTAATATTGCACTCTATACCTATCATACATTTTACAATACATATAATGAAATACTATATACTCAATTACCTTTTATCATCTTTACAAAATGGATCCAATCCACTTTTCTCACTTAAATAGCGCTTCACACCACAAATTATAACATAAATAGTTCGCGGTGGATATCTCTCTCCTTTCCCGCTGCAAACTTCTTCCACAAATCGACTTAGCCACAGGTTTAATGTCTCCGCGTCCATACAATGCAATGGTGTAGACAAGTCTTGAACTTTAGACATATCCAAGACAATTGAACTTGAAACCAGATTCCTAGCCGTCTTATCTTCTCGCCAACTTTGCCAATCTTCGAAAACCTTTACAGCCCATTTCGTATTAGATCGTGTATTCTTCGGAATAGTGCTATTAAGCAAAGGCGCTCTTCGTCCTCATTCAAAGGTTTCCTAAACCGGCTAACACCTTCCATTTCCCCAGTTAAATACAATCTACGCCCTTCATGGAACCGTCAAACATCCAACACAATTTCCATATTAATAAATACTTTTAATGGCGAACACCTTTTATATTCGCCTATTCTACAACCAAAACCCAACAATGCACTCATTGTCTAAGGCCCGTATCCATTTTTTTTAAATTACACTCACAGTATCCCAAAGGGATTTTTACTATTCATTCATTTCACAAGTCATTTACAATATTCGTGGCCGTGTTGTATTGGATATGACAATTGTATATGCAATTAATACAACACGGCCACTCATATTGTAAATACTACATATAATATATATATATATATGTACTATTTATAAACCGCGCAGGAGGGCTTTATCGGATATAAAACACGAGGCGATAGCCGAGTGTTTTAGAGCCGATAAAGCCCGTACTGCAAGGTTTTTAAATGACTTCTAAAAAGAATCACTTCATACGTTCATTGGCGTAGTAATTTTGAAAATTAAGCTTATCTCAGCCGTTAAAAACCAGCGAGAAACTTAGAGCGAGTCTATATCACATATATAGATCCGATCGCTCATGATTTTTCTTTGTGTTTTCCTCATGAATTATTAATGAATTTTAGAAATATATATATAATATATATATATATATATATATATATATATATATATATATATATATATATATGTCGCGGGTTCGAATCCCAGCCGAAGGTCGCGGGTTCGAATCCCAGCCGGGCCAAGTAGAGTTTTCTCCACCCGAGTTCATTGTCCCCATATTAATTGTTCTAAATCTATATGTATAAAGACTAATGTCTCGATATTGAAGAAACTAGTATCTGTTTCGAAATATCAAATAACCCAAGTACCATCATTCGACCACCAGCTCCCAACTTGACCTGTAGCTCAGTCGGTAGAGCGTCGGACTAGTAAACCGAAGGTCGCGGGTTCGAATCCCAGCCGGGCCAAGTAGAGTTTTCTCTATACTTGTCCGGTTTGGTTCGTCACTCGGAGTAACACCTAATATCATTATTCTCCACCCGAGTTCATTGTCCCATAATAATTGTTCTAAATCTATATGTACTATTTATAAACCGCGCAGGAGGGCTTTATCGGATTTAAAACACGAGGCGATAGCCGAGTGTTTTAGAGCCGATAAAGCCCGTACTGCAAGGTTTTTAAATGACTTCTAAAAAGAATCACTTCATACGTTCATTGGCGTAGTAATTTTGAAAATTAAGCTTATCTCAGCCGTTAAAAAACCAGCGAGAAACTTAGAGCGAGTCTATATCACATATATAGATCCGATACGCTCATGATTTTTCTTTGTGTTTTCCTCATGAATTATTAATGAATTTTATAAATATATATATATATATATATATATTCAAAGAAACAAAGTGTTGTTCGCGAAATGTCGAAAAGTGCTCAATACCGTAAAGATAGAGCGAAAGATCGCTCAGCGTGAAACTGACAGTAGCGACCATCAACATTTGAGGTAAGCCCACTTATAATATATATATATATATATATATATATATATATATATATATATATATATATATATATATATAAACAGGTTTCACAATACAGTTCGGTTCTTCAACCCGCGTGTATTTCACGCATGCGTCGATTAGCACCCTCCCCGGGATCTGGGTCTTCGACCCTTCGCCCGGGCTGGGGGAAAGTCAATAGACCACTTTCATAATAGAGAATAATTTGAATATTCTTTTATGTACATTTTAATAAGCTTTCCTGGCCTCGTTTGTGTGTCTGCAATTCAAAAGGATGTTTACTTCATAACGAGGCCAGAAAGGCTCATTTAGATGCACATAAAATAATATTTAAAGTGGCACTAGCTTTGAACGTTCGGTTTTCTTCCTTTCTTTACTTTTTCCGTTGGAGTTTGCATTCGCCGCTTGTATACAAGCACACAAGTTTGACAGATTCACACCTGGATGATTTTCGATAGACGATACTATTATTATTGTTTTGAAAGCAACGTGCAAGCTATCGAATTACAAACTCAATTACAAACTATCGTATGATTGGTTAGTTTTAATTAGATTTAGGATGTGTTAGTTAGGGGAGATATTCAAAAACACCAGGTTTTGAAGCAGGCGGTTTTTCCAGCTCCTGCTCTTCCGCCCGCTCTTCCGCCCGCTCGCTCTTCCGCCCGCCCGCTTTTTCTCCCTCGCCCGCTTTTTCTCGCTCGCCCGCTTCTTCGCCCTCACCCGCTTCTTCACCAAGACACAGAATAAGGATTGACCAGAAGTCCAACTCGCAGGAAAAAGTGTCCCATTATTTTTATGCGCATGCGCCAGTCGGCCATTTTGAAAGTAAGTGCCCCCGGAAAATTAGCCTTCTCGTCCTTGTGACCCTCGGGCTCCTGTAGTCAATTACTCTTGGCCGTCTTGTGACCTTTTAATTAACTTCATATTGTCATCTATATATATAAATAATATTTAGTTAAGTAAATAAGTAATTTACTTTAGAAAAGGATTCTTTGGAGATGAAATTCTTTGACCACGGGGTTATTAAAACTTCAGTACGCGGATACCACGGGTAAAAGTCCGTGGCAAAAAGTCCTGCACTCACGAAGCTGGAGTTTATACAATTCTTGATTATGCCGACACATTTGTTTATAGAAGAAGATGGCTAAAATTTTCGGAACTACGCATTGTTGAAATACATCGGGTACGTATGTTGTTAGAAATTTTATAAGCTTTCATTCGGTATATATTTCAAATCGTAGTGTTACCTGTAACTTTTTAAAATGTTCAAAATGTTCTCACCGTTGACCATAAAAGTTTTAATATTTTTTCATATGTTGAAAAGGTATGATCACTAATTTGCACCAAAAACGTTTTCAACTTCAACTAGAAATCTGCAAACTTTTCCACTGCTTTCATATTTGAATTAGCTTTTGTTTAAAAAATATCTGAGGTTCATACCAGTCTTTCTGAGTTTATAGCAAACACCAAAACAGCAAAAGCTAAAACAAACTTACGAAATTCATCCATTTCAGACGGTCCAGACCAAAATAACGTTTTTTGTTTTTTAAAATACTTCCCGGCAAAAAAATTAAAAGTTCTGACATGAATGGCACTTCACAGTATCCTATGTTTAATATGTTGTTCAGGGCTGTGCGTTTAGTATTTAAAAACAATATCCAAAATTCTATAACACTTGTGAGGAGTCCATTTTCCATCATAATTCTTATTTTACGAACAATGGTGTGCACATTTTGAACATTTTAAAAAGTTACAGGTAACACTAAAGTTTGAACTATACACCGAATGAAAGCTTATAAAATTTCTAACAACATACGTACTCGATGTACTTCAACAATGCGTAGTTCCGAAATTTTAGCCATCTTTTTCTATAAACAAATGTGTCGGAATAATCGAGAAATGTAAAACCCGCTTCATGAGTGCAGGACTTTTTTGCCACGGACTTTTACCCGTAGTATCTGCGTACTGAAATTTTAATAACCTTGTGGTCAAAGAATTTTATCTCCAAGGAACCGTTTTCTAAAGTAAATTACTTATTTACTTACCTAAATATTATTTATATATATAGATAACAATATAAATTTAATTAAAAGATCACAAGAAGGCCAACAGTAATTGAATCCAGGAGCCCGAGGGTCGCAAGGACGAGAGGGGTAATTTCCCGGGGGCACTTACTTTCAAAATGGCGCCGGGATCGCAGGCCGACATTTCGCGAGGACGCTTACATCAAAGGTGCCGACACTGAGTCGGACTTCTGGTCAATCCTTATTCTGTGACCAAGACCCCAAGCCCTTGTTAAAAACCGCCAGCTACGCAGGCTAGGGTACGACAAGAATGGCCGCGCGGTAAAAATGGCCGACGATATTGAAAAGTTTTTGAATTTTGTATTGAAAACGTCCGAAGAAATAGGCTTGCATCGTGGAGACGGAGATATCTCTGAGAATTACCTTTCTGAACTGTTGAAACACGTGGATTTGCTAAGGTAAGACAGTGCAATTGTTGCAAGAAATTAAATTAGAGCTATTGTTTTGGATGCAGATGATTCGAAGAAATGGGAAGAGCTAGTATGCGTTTATTGTGCAATTGAAAACGAATTTATTTGCCTCTACAATCACGAAACTGCCAGAATTACCGTAACATGTCAGCTGCCGTTGTTGATTGAGGACAAAAAACGTCCTGGCAGACCTGGTTACTACATCCCAAAAGAGAGTTTGGTAGAATTATTAAAGAGGACTTAATTTCTCATGGTGCAAGATCTCACAAATGTTTGGCGTATCGAGATGGACTATTATGCGTCGTGTCCAAGAGTATGGTCTTTCGAATTTGCAACGGTTTTCCATCATTTCAGACGAGAGAATTGACGATTTTATAAGGGCTTACATTTCACGTCATGGTTCAACAACTGGTGAGCCATTTATGTCGGGCTACTTCAGATCATTGGGCCTACATATACAGAGAAGAAGAATAAGAGTTTCTCTAAACAGGGTGGATCCCCAGCATACTGCTTTACGTTCGGGTGCTCTAGTATCAAGAAGAAAATACTTTGTACGTTGGCCAAATTCTCTTTGGCATATAGATGGAAACCATTCCCTAATCAGGTGGAAATTTGTTATTCATGGTTGCTGTGATGGCAAATCTAGAAAAATCATGTTTCTTAAGTGCAGTACAAACAACTTAGCAGAAACAGTCCTGAATCTCTTCAACAGTGCTATCAATGACAATCATGGCTTATGCCACGTATCATGGCTTATGTCAGGTATCCATGTAGATTATGGTGTTGAGAACGTGTTGGTCTGTGATGAAATGGTTGCTCACCGGGGTGAAGGACGGGGTAGTTTCATTGCTGGTGCATCCACAGGCAATCAACGGATAGAGAGACTTTGGAGAGATGTCTTTAGATGCGTTTGTCAGTTCTTCTATTATACTTTCTATGCGATGGAACAAACAGCAATTCTGGATGTTGAAAATCCAATCCATATTTTTGCATTACATTTAGTGTTTACTGGAAGAATAAATACTGCTCTAGATGAATTTGTTGCAATGTTCAATAATCATCATCTTTCAACTGAAAATGGTTGAACTCCTAATCAAATATGGCTAAATGGAATGCTCAATGAAGACAGTCCATTACGCTTTAATAGTGGCTTGGATGAATCTGTTGTTGATCAACAACATTATGGTGTTCAAGGTGCTGTCAGATGCTCAAGGTGTTATTGTTGAACCAGTGCAAATTGTACAAGGCAAAGAAATATCTGATTTTGTTTTCCAGCAGGTTAATGTTAGCAGACCATCAAATCAAGCTGGTATGGACATTAATGCTGAGGTTTTAGCACTAGTTGTACAAAAACTTGAAGAATACTTGTGAGTGCACAATATTTCCTACAGTATCATAATTCATATTTAATAAGTCATACTGTTACAGCAGTAGAGTTTATTGATGTTATTCAAGGCAGGTGTTTGAATATAAAATTCTATTTTAGTGAAATGCATGTGATAGTAATGGTATTTGTACATACAATTGTTCTTTATATTTATTTGTGATCTCTATGGTGATTTCATGAAATCTTTAATTAAAAAGAGGTAAAAATTAAAAGCAGAAATTACAATTAACATTTTTGTTACTGAAGACTCAATGAAAAGAGAAAGAATTGCTCCAAGTCCCTTTACCTGGCTCTGTCAATTGGAGCACCTCTATCTCTCTTTTATGGGATCCATCTAATGGGATCAAACAATTGCAGAAACATAAAAAATGTTAAGGATTTTACATGTATTCCATAGTATTTTTAAATTTTAATTTAGTTTACAATTTATGCAATTATTTATGTATTGACTTGCCATACACTAAATGGAACATTGACACAACACACCATAAGAAACATCAACTGTAATAATGAAAACCATCAGCCAGTGAAATCTACCATCATCAATATTTACTATCTTGATTAGGGGACTGTGCAAACATAAGACAATATCAAAGTAACATGAAATGTTTTTCAAGTTATTGCCTACATATAAAAATATGTAGTCAGTCAGATTGTTCCAAAGTAAGAATTTCCAAAGGCATAATCATAAATTTCAAACAGACGATCCTCTTTAGGTAACATGGATGTCAGAGATCCTATTGGTAAAACTATGTTGTTGGAACATGTTTGGGCTGTTGGTAGAAACTTGTACATATTTGGTTCTGGCGATTCTGCAGACTGTTAAAGAAAGCAATTTAAGTTCAGATGAAGGAGAGAGTCTCAGACCTAACAGAATTACTGACAGAATAACAACACAGGTACAAGTGTACAACTAAATACAGGACATATTAACACATACAGTATAGTACTGTACGTCAACATAATTTTCATCTTCACATAAAAATGTAATAGAAGGATGAATAGTAAATCCTAGTACTGGCTCTTCTGCAGCACCAGTTACAAATATGAGAAGAGAACTCAAAGTGATTTGTTCTCTCCGTCCACTTGCAACCTGCCTGACATACTTTACAAACAAAGCATAAAATTCCTTTTCCTTCAAATAGGCTGTTGATCCCTCTTCTGAGAATGTAGGGGCTAGAAGTTTAAGAACCATCTTTGCTGCCAGCTTTACGTTGTTGGGCCTCAGCAAATAAAGCAGGATGGGAATCTTTTGCATGATTCTAGCAAGGCCAAAAACATTTAAACCTCGCTGTAAATTAGCAATGCAGGGATTTCCAGTTGGTCAATCACATCAGCAGGCATAAAGATATAAAAAAATGACTAATAAAAAAATAATTTATATTATTATATGGCTTTGTAATATCCTGAGTTCTGATTGGTCAACGTACGGTCCGTAAAAATGCATATCCAGACCACGGTCGGTCTTTTTCAGTATCCGGACCGCTGTCCCGGATGTTGATTTTGCTCGCGTGAATTTCTAAGGTTTTCGCACTAAGTTTGATACAATAATTATCGAACAACTTGAAATAGCCATATAATAAACGCTTTATTAACCTCGTTTACTCGGTCTGTACGGGAAAATATCAGACCTCGGTCTTTTTTGTACGAACCTTGCCTGCGGCTCGGTCCGTACTGTCAAGACGTCGGTCTGATATTTTCCTGTACAGACCTCGTTCTCGGTTAATAATCTCTTAATACACATAATAATACACATGGGATTTACCCAACGGAGGGAGTCAAAATGAAATCGAAAAAAATGTCAGATCAAATTTGAATATTTTCGATCAAATTTCATTTTGATCGGACATTTTGTCGGGACAAATTTTGAAATTATTTCAGGCTCTGAAATATGGTATTGAAATATTTGATCAACATCTGTTGACCCATGAACTGGAAGCTACTGAACCAACTGGAATGGAGAACATATGTTTTCAATGTGACGACAGATTTGACTTGGCCTCTGGTTTAATATAGCAGCGCTGGATTTAGGACTGTGGAGGCTCCTGGGCGGTCACTGACCAGCACAATATATCAATTCTATTTCTGAATGTATGCTAAGTTGCATAGTCATATTTTTTTGAATAAGATGCAGGTAATTGGACTGACACTGGGGTTATATAATGTAGATGAATAAAATTTGCAAAGAATGCGGTATATGGCCTTAGGCCAAAAAGCGCATCTTGCTGTATTTTTTGTTAACTTGCGAAGGCAACGACGGTTGAAGGCGCAGTGTAAATTTGATACGGGAGTAAGTTAAACAATTATAAGAAAGGATTAAAGATACGTAAGTAATATTCAGTATATATAGTACATGGGACACAACCCTCTATATATATATCATATACCATCTATATATCATCCATATATCTTTTGTCTTGTTTTTGACTCATATTTTGGGCTCTCAAGATTTTTTTCATTTCAACACCTATTTTTTCAACTTTCAAGACATTTTTGTGGAGCCCCCCCCCCCCCCCCTCCCCTTAAACATTATTTTGTGGTGGCCCCTGGGCGACCGCCCAGTCCGCCCTGTCCTAAATCCGGCACTGTTAATAAGTCATGTGAACAAAGGTCATTAAAGAGCTAATGTATTGTATACTGGCTAGTTTAGCAACTGCTGTAAGTAAATTGATATAGTATTTTAAAATGTTTACTTACAGTCGATTGCACTTAAGTGGAAACACCACCCATCAAAACATGTTCTATGTCAATGTCAAACATAAAAGTTTGTCTTGGAAACATATTATGTTTCCCTTTGATACGTACATGTTTGTGCTCTTAGCCAAAACGGTTACCTTTTGAACATGTTTTGATGGGGCACGATACAGAAAGGGCCCAAAAACAGAAATTTACAATTTGTGTGTCATCACAAGCAAGGTAAACAAAAATGTGTTTACTTATGATTATCACAGCAAAATTTGGCTTGCTGTAACCCAGGTGATGCTAGTGCCTGCAATCATTGCAGGGATGGTATTTGTGTTCCTTGCAGTGCTACAGTTGCAGGCCAGGTAATGCATTTTCACTACTTTGCAATCATACAGATGGGTGGTTGCATGTGTGCCACTTTGCTATCATATTGTTGCTGGGAGACTGCATTTGTGCTAATGTACCTTGCTGTCTTACAGTTGCTAGGTGGTTGCATGTATGCTACTTTGCTATGGGTGGACTTCATTTGTGCTAATGTACCTTGCTATATATAGTACAGTTGCTACGTGGTTGCATGTGCGCTACTTTGCTGCCATCTTCTTGCTGGGGGTGGGGGGTGGGGGGTGGGGGGGGGGCTGCATTTATGCTAATGTTCCTTGCTGTCATACAGTTGCGGGGGGATCCGCATTCCGTTTGCGCTATTTGCCACAGTTCCAGAGAGGCTGTGCTTGTGCTCCTGTACCCTGGGTGACTGCTTTGTCCTACTGTACCTCGCTGTCGTACTGTTGCTGGGGATCTGCGTTGCACTACGTTGCTGTCATGTGCAGTTGCGGGGGACTCCATGTGTGCTACTTTGCTATACTACAGTTGTGGGGTGACTGTAGATGTGCTTTACTGCTGCCGTACAGTCGTTGGGAGCAGTATTGTGCTTACTGCTGCTGTACAGTCACTGGGGCAGTGTATTTGTGGTCCCCTGCCATTGCCCAGTTGTGCGGGTGTCTCTTTAATTGTGTTGGCGATGTTGTTATGCCGTACTGCATGTGCACCACTGCTTATCGTACAAGCGTTGGGGGTCTGTATTTGTGCTCCCTTGCTGTTGTACAGTCATGTGGGGGTCTCTCTGTATTGTTCTTGCCTGCCGCTGTACAGTCGTTGGGGGACTGTAGTTATGCTTGCCTGCTGCCGTACAGTTGTTGGGGGACTGTATTTGTGCTTTGGGCTGCTGGTTTGGTGGCTGACCAGGGAAGGCTTTACCCCATGGGTTTCTATGTTGTGTTTTCGCTCCAGTACTTCTGATCTGGCTGTCGTGCCCTGTAATGTGGCGTAGCGTGTGCTCAACTGTTCGTAGTATGTGCTGCCGCACCCGTCTATCAGGCCTGTTCCCCAGCTACTCTGGGTGATAACTTATGTAGGGTGTGTTCATGGTAGCATGTGCTTAGCTGCTGGTAGTATGTGTTGCCACGCCCGTACATCGGGTCTGTTCCCCAACTACTCTGGGCGATAACTTAATATGTAGGGTGTGTTCTTGGCTACTCCAAGCAAATGTGCTGTCTTGTGCTGTAATGTGTAGTAGTAGTGTAGACGCTTCTTGCTAAAGATGGTCATAGCATGTGCTTAGCTGTTGGTAGTATGTGTTGCCGCACCCGTACATCGGGTCTGTTCTCCGGCTACTCTGGGTGATAACGTATGTAGGGTGTGTTCTTGGCTACTCCAAGAAAATGTGCCGTAATATGTAGAAACATGTGCTTAACAGTACCGGCTACTCCGGTTTATGCTTAGTATAATTTAAATTTGTTGGGCTCTTCACCTGCTCTTAGGTTAAGCTCGTTGCTTGCTGTTATTTGCTTTGTACTTGGTCCAGGCCGGTATGGTAATTTCGGAACCATTGATTATCATTTGGTAAGTTACTTCTCCACTATGTGTGACAGTAGTTCTGTTAGGAAAGGGTAATTCTCGGCAATATTGCTACAAGTTAGTTGGGAGTTTAGGCTTGCCTGGAGCTGCATGCTCTACCTATAAGACCGCTCCCGTCTTGGTGGATCGCCTGTTCCTGTAAACTGTTCCTCAGCTACGGAGCTACACCCTCCAAAGATCGTAGTGGTTTACATTACTGTATCCTTGTTAAGGCACACTAGTGCGGGTACAGTAATTAATGGCGTGGCGTCAAGCCCTATACCAAACATAGCAGGATTGTTAAAATATTGCATAAATACATGTGAAACTATTTACTGGATATACTGGACTATATGCATAGTACTTGTTTTTAAAATGCACGGTAGATAAAATTAAAATAATTAATTTGATGACTTTTTCCAATAATTGTTTTGAAATACATTTTTTGCACTCTTGAATACATTTTGAATACAATGTATTCAATCGATTTTAATAGTACATTAGTACACACCATGAGGTGGAAACTTCTAATCTCAAAAATAAGCCCTTAATTTAATTCAATCGAAGGTATAAGGCTTCCCTAATTTTATTAAAAGAAAAAATTCTGTATGTCCTTGTCGGAGACTGCATGGATATGTCTGTCAATATTCAAGATAATTGGGGTTTTATGAAATAGTTACTATGGGACACTAATTTATTTCATTAATAACTTTTAAGGCAATTATATAGATTTATTATAGGTGTAAGTTATATGATAAGAGAGATTTTGGCAAAATGAGACAGTGACTGAGCGACCGTCCTAGCGAGTGAACGTGAGTGAGAGCTATCAATAAACGCAACCTAACGAAAGTCGTGTCTGTGGTTGATCAACCCTCTAATTAGTAAAGGGCAATTTACTAAATCCTTAAAGGTGATGTACAGTCCGTTCTGCGCATGTACGGAACTAATGTTTGTATCTTTATTTACAAAAATAATACTAATACGTTATTCAAGATTGTAAGCTTTTCTTGGTTCCCATTCATTATACTTGTACCCAAAACAAAACATTCTCGCCGAATCGCTTGGTTTTCTGCCATGTTGTTCCTAACGGTTTACATTTTGCTGAGTACTTCATGTAATTATCTACGAATGTCATGTTTTGGGGACCGCATTGCGGTCATGCGCAGAACGGACTGTACGTCACCTTTAACCGAATGATTGCACGCTGTAAAATAACACCTGAAATTCCAGGCTAGAATATATAGTAATTTATATACACAAATTCCAATAAAAATTTTTTCCAATCCATTGCCCTTCCATAAAAAGAAGCATTTCTATATTTAAGCCCAGAATCAAAGTTTAGGGTACTGTAGGTTTTGATTTTTTTTACTTTGGTTATCTGTGGTAGGCCGAGTCTAGGTTTCGGCTCGGCGTTTTTTTCATTTTTGCGTCTGCGTTGCTATAGCAACAGTAAGGTTGCTTCTATCAGATTCATGAATCAGCGCGCGAAACGTTATAGAGCCAATATAAGCGAAGGTTTTCTGATGTTTTCCGATGTAGCAACGAAGTAAGTAACAGTGTAATGTGATCTAGTAAATATGGCGTCTATCTGCTTTCTGTTTCTGCTTCTGTTTCTGTTTCTGTTTCTGTGCTTCGTCCATCTACATTCCTGTCTGCGAACGATTGAATCTGTGAAAACGATCGAGTTGTTTCTTTCGATTTCGGGAAGATTTTATCAAGGTAAGGAAGTATAGTTATAACTTATCCCCGAGTCCGGGCGGAGGGTGCTAATCTCGACACGCGTGGAGTCCACTTGTACGCAAAATTACACGCGAGATGAAAACCTGAAAGTAATTCTGAAACATGTTTATATATATATATATATTATCAAATCCACAACTTGGGCAGTTCGGGTAGCAGGGTACTGGTAACTAACCTGTTAAATTACTCAAATTATTTAAATTTACGTCAGCAAATTCTAATCATTATAAGTTCGGTTGGATTTCGAAATTAATACAGTTTTTCAGCGATCACGATCATGACGAAAGAAATCTTTGCCAGAAAAAACGGTTTCAGCTAAAATGTACATTAACATTACTATGGAAAAAGACCAAAGAAAGAAGGCTAAGAAGAGATGTGACAGCAATAGAGACAGCAGAGAAGAGGCAACAATGAAACATGACTTAAAACCACTGAAAAAAGCCTAAAAATTTATACAATAAAGACCGAAATCGATGCCGACCGAAATGTATCTGAAAGAACAAGGATGTGTCCTGAAACTGTTCAAAGCTGGTAAAGAATTCTGCTCTGATGTATTCTACTTAACTCGAGAGAGAACGATGAAGAAATTTTGAAACAAACGGCTTTTTAGATCATGAGGAGAACTGAATGATGCCTTGTCATATTTATTTGTCAACAACGAAAAAAGTAAGAAACCGCGAACGAGAAAAACAATCCGAAAAGAGTAGACTGAATTGGCAGTGTTTGTGGTGATATGAGCAGAAGAAAATTTAATAACGGTAGGAGATTCGTATTTACCAGTTTAGCTGAGTTAAAACGAAAGAAATCTTGAAAATGATAATCAATATAAATAATATCTTGTCTAGCATTGTCTTTGGACGCTAGGACCGGCTAGGTCGTTGGCATTGTGTCGTTTCTTGCCATTCTTGGCCACTATTTATATCTGTTTTGAATGAGAATTTGTCATTTAGTTCATCTCGTGTTTTTTTTTTTTAATATTGACTATGCATGTTCTTTCGCCTTTCGGTCTGTCAATACATGACAAATGCAGATGAACTTTGCTAATTAATTTTCTGGGATGTTTTCGGGGGGGGGGGGGCGTTGTTGTGTTAAAAATGCATAGAAAGCGGGCGAGGGGTTGTTGTGTTTATATATTTCCAGTACAGTTATATTGTGTCACATCAACCTTAATCCATATAGAACTTCACTTGTGGAAACAATTTACCTGTTGTACTACATGGCCTATCAGTATCTTTTTATAGGTTTATATGATCAGAGTTGTTTGAAAGGAAATATATATTTGCAGTTGTTTCGTTCTCAACTCAAAGTCATTTTGTCCTCAACTCAGAGGCGTTTAGCCCCGAGAGTTACAAACAAAACAGTTTATCGTTACACAATATGGAAAGGCTGCTGATTATGCATCAAAATAGTATATACACTGTATTATTAAAATGTGCAACTGTATGTGCTATAGAGCACTCTAACCAAGCGATCAAATAAAAAACTAAGCTCTCAGTAAATGGTCCCTGCCATGATTATAACGCTTTTTTGCTTCATTGATACAGTACTTATATCTTTCCCCTGATTTTATTGTTATTGGTTTTAGGAGTATTGATTGTGAGCCCATATCTTGTGACAGTTGTGCCCATTCGGCCACTGAAGCAAGCAACTCTAGTTTTTGCCAAACAACTACTGTACCAATTCGGAAAATTACAACACGTAAATCACAATCAACTGTTTTATTAGAATGCATGGTGGTAACAATTAGGATGCCTTTTGTCGAGAAATGTGTATGTGGAGTATGCTATATTGTGTAACTTGCATTATTACTGAGAATGGCAAATCAGACATTGAGGGAAATCCTGGACCCATTTTTTATGATATTATTGACCAAAGTCAAACAATCTGTGTCAGTTTTAGCTATGTTATTGACTGTGATAATACGTATTCAGATAAAAGATATAACCAGTGTGTAACATATTATGACAGTATTATTTGTGCATATATATAGTAGCAAATTCTTACATGCTATACTATTAAATTGGCCATTTCCTGTTTTGGCATATTTCTATGTATGTGCTGTATTGTTATATTAATTATACTGCCAGTGTCTATGATGATTATCTCAACCAAAGGCCAATTCGCACGATCTGATTAATCAGACTCAATTTTTCTCCTGGTGCATGTGATGTGGATTTACTTACCAATCATTGCTGAAGAATGACAAATATACTTTTTATCATGTACTGTGGCACCAACTAAAGTTTAGTCAGTCTAAAATGCATATAGCATATATATGCATATATATAATGGCACCTTACAACAAACACTTTAATACATCCTACAGACAGTGCAGATAATATACAGTGTAAAGCATAGTTTTCACTGTCATTCAACTTTAGTACAATTATGATTAATTTCTTATTGGTAATCAGTTCAACATTACCATTATAAAGTAAACTTTATATTACTTTTCACTATTAATTACCTTGTCCTAGACAGCATTTAACACATTATGACAGTATTATTTATATGTGTGCAGGATATACTAGCAAAATTTTACATGTATCCTAAACTCATCATATATCAACAAAAATTCTGTAAAAAGTCTTGTGTATTTTATAGGGTAGACTGTATGGCAATGACGTCACAAGATGAACTTACGGAAGTAAACAAACGGAAGTACGCACTTAGTGAAGTACGCCACGCATTCCTACACAATTCCCACGCTTTATCGAAGAAACATTTTGATCAAGTTTTTGAACAACGAAAGGTATTATTACGCTACTTGTTTCGTTTATCGGAGCCATTGCGTTCGCATGCACTGACCAACATTTCAGTCAGGTTCTATCTACGTGTGGCTATCAAGATACTTCAATGTGTCGTGCATAGCAATTGTGCACTTTATAAGCCAAGGGTATGGCGATAACAGACCAACAATTTCCATGTAATGCATCTTTGTGTATAATATTGGCACAGCTGCTATCTATCCAATCACATGCATTTAAATATCAAATCGTTCTATTATGATACGATATGTTATTGTAGTAAATTACTTGTTTAGTATTAAGCACTCTCATTGTCTATAAAGTTTTTAATCATATGTTGCTAAGAACTATAGCTAATTAGTTAAATATATTGTGCCAATTCTTTGTTAAAGAAGAAAACTGTCAAGTGGTAGCTGACTATTTGCATAAATTAATGAAAGGCATTAATGTGAAAATTGAGCCATATGCTATTTTCTCAATAAAAAAAACTTTTCTTTCCATATTTTGTACTCCAGACTCCCTAAGACAAATTCAAAGGCTTGCCCAAGATAAACAATTAAATAAAGCACTTGACAGTATAATTGATTTTTCACCAGAACTTTTGCAAGTCCACCAAATAGTATCACTTTAGGCAATTTTGCTGCTACTAAAAACATTTAGTCACAACATTTACCTACCTCTGCATGGTGTAATCACAGAAAGGTACAATGTTTATTTTACAACCCCCTGAAAACATTTTCTTATTGTATTTCAAATAAAAAATGCTTCTGAAAATCATTGGGGCAGCTGCTCATCCAGAAAAGCTACATTTATACACTGTGATTAATTGGGATGATTACTGGTTTAGATGCATGTTATGCATGAAGAGAAACTGTCAACAATCAGATGTGGGCTGATCTTTATTTTACTTCCCATGCTTCATAAATGTAAACCTGAAACCGATAAATCAGTGTGTAAACATACCTTAAGAAAACCTACTTTGAAATATGTGTAGTATATATAATCTCGTTTGTGTCTTTGATTTTGAAATGACATGTATGAGCTATTGTAAGTTCCAACCCAAATCTTAAATTTTGACACATGATGGTACATAAATAGCATAAGTGAAATCACATGGTCAAATCAATGTCAAATGTCATTGTTTTACAAATAATCTATAACATGAAAATACCATAGCAAGCTAATACTTGAACTAAGGTAAAACTTGAACAAACAGTGAAACAGTCTCATTCACAACTAAAACAGAACTTGAAATGTGAAAAAACCCTACAAACTATTTATATAAAAGCAAACTATTGTCACCATGCCACGCATTTTTACAGTACACTAAGATAACAAATCACAAATATCTGTGACAATCATTGTTTTCTTCTGATAAGTAATGTACAAGGGTGGAAAACATAGAAATGCCTCAGTAATCATATCTTCTGATAACTTGCTTGTATTCATTGAAGGATCATTTAATGTCAGTGCTTTAATTATGCAATCATATCGAAATATGATCAGATTCACAGTGTTATCTTCGTGTGCCACCAATGCTTTTAAGTGCCATTCTTTCTTGCAGCGTTCCATTTTCTGCTTAAGTTTGCACTTAACATTTTCACATGTGCCAATATTTTGACCTTTCACACGCTTGTTACACTTGAGGCAATTGTGATCAAGCTGTACGTTGCTGATTCCAGCAACCACTCCCTCAATATTGGAAGTTGTAAATTCATCTGGGATGTGCTCTGGTACCGCAAATGGTTCCTCAAAAGCAGTGCACTCGGTAATCTCAGAATCTTTCTTTGCTGGGTTGACATAGACCTCTTGGTTGAACTTGTTCTTCTTCACCCTCAAGTTCTTGAATTCATATGTTCCCCCCTCTTCCACTTTGTCAATATCACCTTCCCACAGCAGGATCTTACTTGCTCCATACGGATCAATTAATAATGCACTTACCATTTTCAACATGCCATCTGCCATGTTTACATTTTCAGGCTCTTGCATTCGGACTATCATTGCCTTTAGTGTCATCAGTTGGTTCGGTGAAATCATACTGAGCATAGACAAGTTAAGGTTGGCAGGCACTAGATCTCTTTTTTCAAAGGGTACATCTGTAGGTGGTCAATGACAGCATTGTCACTGATCAAAATGTCAGTAGATGCTTCCTTTTTATCATGAAGAAATTTCCTAATCTTGACAGGCCTTGAGGTTTTTACAGCCTCGGCGAAAATGCTTCTCTTTGGCGTGGAGAAGCAGATTGTACGAACTGCTGTGCTCTCTTCTGTATGCAATTATAAATCGAAGTACGGCTTCTTCGGCCCATACTTTAGCGGAGAAAGATTGTGTACGAATCCAGTCATGCTTTCATCTGGAGTTTTATCCATGATTATTAGGGCAGCAACCGCTCAATTCCTTTAAAAGAACATAAGATAATTACAATATGTTTTCATGCAAACAAGCCCAAAACAACAAACAGGCCTCCTTATTATACCACTTGGGAACGCTAGACTTCAATATTAAACAATATACATGTACAGATGTTACAAAAACGAGTATTTGCACTTCCAACTGTTGATTTTGTTACTGTGAAATTACAGCACTTTAAATAAATATATACGAATGAACAACTTTTAAAAATAGTTACAAGCACAGTAATTTTCACTGTCGATACTGCAGTCTGTCAGTCTATATCCACTGTTTACAGTAATTCGAGTTTCAAATGGTAGTAAACAATGAAAATTTTGTAAGTGAATTCCACAAACCAACTACTAACCTTATAACAAAAGCTATTTTACAAAAATTTTAAATTTCATACCTCTTTTTTACCTTTTCCGTAAAAACGTCGTGCTTCCTTCCAAAGTGTGATTACGTCCCATGGGACTTTGCGATTACTTTGATGAACTACATGTGACCCAAGCCTATGCTAAGGTTGTCTTTGTCGCCCGTATGAGAAACGTTAACTTCCGGCAGAAATGTTTGGTACGATACGATTACTAAGAAATGTTTGAAGACTATATCAAAAGGAAAAGTTAAACGGGCATTTGTGGTGGGAAATGCAGTATTGCCTCTTAAACTATCTTTCAGAAGTTCTATTTCGTTGTTCAAGAAAGCCACGTTTACCACCTGTCAGTCGACACATGTACGCTATGCGTATCTATTTCATTATATTGTTTGCTCCAATGTTATATTAAATTATTAATTACAGTGTCAGTCTATTTGATGATTATCTTAACCAAAAGGCCTATTACATCTCATTAACCGGGTTCAATTTCCCTTCCGGTGCATGTGATGTGAATTTACTTACTATAGTAGTGAGTTATGCGTTTTGAAATTCTCGCAACTATCATATGCATTGTATCACAAGGAAAACTGGGTCATGTGAGTAGTCTTCAACGTAGGCGCATGTAGGCATTGCGTGCCTATTTTTTTTGGGTGTCACGATTTTGCTTTTTTGCACATTTTACTTCCGCTACTATTCCTACTTCCGGTGAGATGTTTGCCGTGTGACGGAGTGACTCATGTTGTAAGTTCGGATTCTTTGCTCGTTTCGCTTTTGGAGTTGGACGAAAAGTTGAACAGCTATGCCTTTTGATCAATAAACAATTAAGATATTTGAGAGCGTAAAAGAGTGCTGGTTTTCGATGGGGCAAATTGAAAAGGTGGTAAACTGCCGGGAATAGTTTTGATACCGAAATACTGACGTTTTTGAGAGGAACTCTTTATTAGAGTAAAAAGGAACATCTCGTCAGTATTCAGTTCGTCAGTTTACCACCTTTTCGCTTTGCTATAGTTAAAATATCAGTCAGTCTCGTCTAGGCCAAGAGATTTTTCATACCGCTACGTAGAAGAAAATTTACAAAATTTTTAAAAATCTCAGCTTTTCCAGCAAGGCTTTTCATCTGTAAAACGTTACTCTGAAGAACTCCGCTCGAAACGTCGATCAGTATTTTGTTATCAATTGAAAACTTTTCTCGACATTTCACCACCTTTTCACTTTTCTTTATCTGAACATGTTACTTAGCGCACGCATGTGAGAAGTCTGCCAAACGTTTGTTATATTTGCTTTGATTAATTTGTTGTGAAAATTAAGATTGGGAAAAATAATTGGGTTAACGACCTTAGTCCGCGCTTGTTTGTTTTTGCGAATAATGAATAAATATCGTTTCATTTGAGGTAAGTTGATTATATTGGGTTTTTTCGCTTGGTAATCTATTACAAATAATCGTCTTTTGCTTTTGTTGTGATAGAAGGATAATTTATTATATTTAATTGAAAACAAAGAATAATGTCTTCAAACTAATTCTTTGTCTAAAGTTTTTTATGAAAATGTCACAGAAAAATGTTTAGCAGCCAAAGTTATGAGTGGTGAGAGTATTATTGAACATGTCACTTAGCGCACGCATGCGAGAAGTCTGCCAAACGTTTGTTATATTTGCTTTGATTTGAAAATTAAGATTGGGAAAAATAATTGGGTTTACGACCTTAGTCCGCGCTTGTTTGTTTTTGCGAATAAGGAATAAATATCGTTTCATTTGAGATAAGTTGATTATATTGTTTTTTAACGCTTGGTAATCTATTACAAATAATCGTCTTTTGCTTTTGTTGTGATAGAAGGATCATCAGATTCATTATATTTAATTGAAAGAGTAATATCTTCAAGCTAATTCTTTGTCTAAAGTTTTTTTATAAAAACGTCACAAAAAAATGTTTGGCAGCCAAAGTTATGAGTGGTAAGAGTATTATTGACACGAAATATTTTTTGCAATTTTTGGTGACATATTTGCTCTATATAGATTATTTTCTTAATGGAAAATCTTTATTATTTAGTTTTTAACAAACATGCAGCTGAGGGGAATGGGGAGCACTCACTGGACATTTAAAGAGAATCTGATGCATATTCTTTGCGTTATTAACTCTCAAATTTTATAAGGGTATAAAAATTCCACATGTTATGTTCCAAAATCACATGTGAACTACCGAAAGCTTTGCTACCGAAAGCCTAATTTTTTTTCCTAAAAACGAACTATATGTCCATGCCAAAAGTTGATGCATGCAGATTCTCTTAAAATTTTCTGTGAATGCTTCTATAAAGGCGGATTTCCAGGCTTCGCACGAAGCAACTCGTAGTTCGCTGCGAACACTCGCTGCGAGTATTTTAGCGCTCGTGCATTTTGAACTATTTTTTTATCGCGGCAAGTACTCGCGGTAACTAAACCAATCAAAACAAGTTATGTCAACATTTCAAACTCGTTAGTAATTCATGAGGGAAACGGCAGCACAAAGGAAATCATAACCGTATCGATGGTTAATTTGCGTGCATATCCATGCAAAGAGAAATTACATAAATTAATCGAACTTTCACCTCGATTTCTCTTAAAATACCGATTTGTTTGAGATGCTATATCAAACACTCCGAAAAGTGCTTCATCAGGATATCCAAACACCTCGAAGTTTGTTAAAAAAACCTCGGCTATCGCTTCATCAGTCGCGAGTTATTGCAACGAGCTGCGTTTGGTGGAAACACAGTGGAAACCGTGCGAGTACTAGCAGCGAGCTGAGGCCCACTCTGGGGCCCAATGTCGCCTAATATCGTCCAATATTGCCCAATGTCACCCAATATCGCCCAATGTTACCTCACCTCAACAATGTTGTTCTAATTTGTGGTAAGATTTATATCCACATTTCTCATTGTCATAATATTAATGTAAGTTTTTTAAAGTTTTTGAAGCCATAAGAATGCCATAGTTTAGCTGATTAGCACAAAATAGCTATGTACATGGTATTACCACATGATTTCCATTGTGTTTTTGGCAGCAGTTTCGAGATAGTTCTTATTAGTATAGTCACATAAAATATTATCTACATATCATATGGCTGTCTTATATCAATTATGAAATAGTTATTAGAAACTACAAGATGGACAGTCTGCGCAAAAGTGGGTGTATTTATCCCCAAATAAGCAAATACACTAGCTGTACGGGACAATAATATATAATTCATATTAACTGCATGAATACATTTATAATAATTGGGACAATAATATTCCCAAATCTATCCAAAATTACCAAAAAATATTTACCTTGTAACTTGTAAGGTTTATATGCTGGATCTATAATACAACTGTGGTGCCAAAACACATTTTGTTTGGAAGAACAGTTGTTTTGCATTTAGTTTATACCATGAGGACTTTCGAAAGAAGAAATAACAAAATGTATTCAATTACGAAATCATATAATGTATGTCACAGAATAAGAAATGAACTTATCGGCTGTGATCTATAGTTATGTCCCTTAATAATGTCAGTACCCAACGTATAAAGAGAATGGACACGGCTTCCTTTTGATCTCCTTGCCTGACAGCATTTATAACTTGATTGATGCTTTGATTTTGACGTGAAATCCTATAAGCATGGGACCGCTAATAGTGCAACGAGGCGAAGCCGAGTTGAGTATCTGCCCGTAGAAAACGAGGACGAGTTGTCTAATTGTTTTAGTATCAACCATAAACAAATTTTCTTTAATGTAAAGAAGTCTTATCAAACATTGTTCCAAATTTTCAGATAGTTTTACCTTTTATAAATTTGTTTGCAGAAGTCTCCCCATAAATACGGTAGAGTAGTTCGTCAGTTCGATGGCATATGGTGAACAATTGCTCACAAAACCCGAGATTGTAATTACTTTGCTTCAAGTTTGGTGTAGATATACTCCATAGCATAAGCGAATTCATTTTCTTATTCGAAAATGTCGAACTGAATAAATTTCCATTACTTTCAACTCAAAGTTTTCTTATTTAGTAGACGCCATGTTTGATTTTTTAACCTAGTTTCCAGGTTTTGCACTTTTGCTTGCGGCGTGAATATGTCGTGGCTTCTGATTGGTCAGAATAGGAATATTCCAATAAGAATATTAACGTTTATCATTGGATAATGCTACTAGTGGACGTCAGTGGGTGCCGATCGAGCTGCTACTACTACCTATATATAACGAGGTCAGTGCTTAGACCCGATCATGTTAGACCCACATAATGTTATCATAATGTTGGAGTTGACATCATATCAGAAATTATCCATATTACTGGAAATGAAATGTATTTAAATGATAAATAAGAAGAGACTGCAAGCTGATATACCAAATATTTGTATAGTAAAGTTAGTGACAATGATTTCAGTTTTAACCGTTGAACGTTTCTATATGCCATTGTAATATTTTATGGGTTCTATATGTATTTGTTATGCACAGATGCACAAGTCAATTCCAAGACTGATCAACTCTCCAGAAAGCTCCCAGGAATTTCCATTTTTGAAAAAGTTGGTGCTAATTCCCCACCATGGGGTAAAACTGGTTGTTCATTTCCACACCCCTGGGCAGTAAATAAGTGACAAATTCCCCACTCCTGGGAGTACACATCAGTTGAGTTGAATGTTTTTATTTTTAGCATCTAACATGAATATAAAAATCAATACATCAATACATTTTAAGTCTATTTTAATACATCAATAAAACATAAAAAAGTTTTTGTTTTTCTCAGGTTGTTTTTCATAAGCCAGTCGCTTACAATTGCATTGCCTTTCCCTTCAATCTCATCCCATAGGCAGTACACACTTTTATTTCGAACACAAGCCGTGACTCACTAAGGAAAGTAAACATCACTCCCATATTAGACTTTTGCATGCAGTTTAAGCTTTCGTCAAATCCCAGGGGTCCTGGAGCACTAGTAAATGTCCAAATCCAGTGCACTATAGAGATGGCTTGCAAAGCAAATAGCCCATGGTCTATCGGGGGGTGGTCATTCTTGGAATTGACTCATGCATCACCATTTTTCTGGAAATCCATAAGCTGCATTACATTAGAGGTAATATTGTTAAACATGTACTTGTTCATGTTTAAATAGGGATAGTTATGGATATACCCCTTCGTGTGATACACTGGGACAGCACATAAATTGCTATGAAAAATATATAACGTATGTCTAACTTATATATTAGCCTAACCTTGGCCCTTTAATTAGCTAAATCCAGTTAAAGGTTAACGACTGTTACTGTAATAGTTCCTTCATGTACATGTAAGGACAGATGTTCAATACTAAATAATTTATGATCAAGATGACTTTATTTTGTGTTATTCTGTTTCAATAACATAGTATTTGCTATCACTTCTCACTCTTCTGTGTTAACTATTTTGCCTAATGTCGCCCAATATCACCTTATATCGCCCAATGTTGCCTTTTGTCACCCAATGTTGCAGAATGTCGCCTAAAATCGCCTAGTATCGCCTTAAAGTTTAAAAATTTTCCCTCCAATATCGCCTAAAGTCGCCTAATGTCGCAATTCATCGCGGCGACATTGGGGCCCAGCGTAGGCCTGAGCTGCGAGTTGCTTCCTGCGAGGACTGAATGCTCCTAATGCATGTAGAAATGCTATCAATTATTGCTTTTCATCTGACGTCACGACGGCCATTTTGGTGCAGAGAAACAATGAAATGGCGGCAATTTAAATCTATTCTTATTCAAACATTTCGTATTGTTTTACCACCCCAACGGGGCCACCGATTACGCGAGTGAATAAAACGATCCATGCTCTTAGACCCCGTTTACGTCACGACATGTAGAGCAAACGTTTTCGGATTCGTGACGAATCCGGAACGTTTTAGTATACCGGATTCGTTTTGCCGTTTACACACAAAAGAATGAATCCGGAATAAAAACTTTCCGGTTTCATCACGTATGCGGAGATTTCGAATCCGGAAAAAATGTAGAAACTTCCTATCCCAATACTTTTGAATCCGAGACAATACGTAGTGTGAACGGTTATTCCGATGAATTCGGATGCTCTTCCGCTCGTAGTCATGTGAGGTTGCGGTGGAACCAACATGCATATGGTCAACATATTAACTGGATTAAAGGCATTCCAAGTTTAGTGTAAAGGGCCGAATCTGCGAATACTGTTGTAGTGTAAACGCCTAACAAATCCGAATACTCGATACGAAGTGAATCCGGAAACTTTTGCTCTATAGTGTAAACGTAGTCTGAATCATTCATCGTACAATGCATGCATGTAGCTCAGTTGGTAGAGCGTCGGACTAGTAAACCGAAGGTCGATGTTGGCGTTGAATCCCAGCTACGATCGGGTAGAGATCGTCTGGCAACCAAACCACATGAATGTTTCAAAATAATTAAAACTATGTTTGTGTAAAATTAAAATTATATACCTATATGCAAACGTATAATTATTCAGAAATTGGATAACTTTGTATTCTATATTGCAACAAGACGCCTGGTCAGGCGTTTAATCGGGCGACTGCAAAATTGAAGTGACTACGTGGAGGTGTTTTGGGTGAAAGGTACTGGAGTGTAATCAAAGCTGCAATCACATGCATACGCAGGTTATCACATGCAGTGCTAGTTAGATCTAACATCTAAACACATTAGTCACAAACAAATTAAAAGTCAAAACACAATCTAATTCTCCCAAATAGAACAGTAAGAACACAATTCGCAATACACAAAACACGTGTTCCCCTGTATTTAACGTATTTCCACACATAGCGTTCATATTTCGAGACTCTTCCAGCCGTCATTTGGAAGTTATAATCAATGTTCTATTTACAGTATTTAAGTAATTAAATGACATTTTATATAACATTGCAATTGTATTCAAGTTTATATTTGTGCTTAGTTTTGCGTAAGTTTGGCATTCATATAGAAACCTTCAGCATTAGAAATTGCTCGTCATTTAGTGTAAGGCCGAAATTGGCGGGAGTGACTGTAACGTATATAATATCAAGAAACTTGCCAGCGACATTGCTGACCAATATAACTACACTGGACACACTGAATGTTCACGTCAAAGACATGACTAAGATACAGTGTGACATATGACGCGCTAAAATGTAGTTTTGTCGTCATGAGCATGACAGAAAACACAGAGCCGAATTTATAACTAATATATCATAGTAGCCTGAGTAGTTATATACCTTTGTCAATATGTTTATCTGGGTTACTTTTTACGCAAGATTATATAATGTATATTAATACATTTATATCATAACATTTTTCTGAGTTGCTAAGCGAGACTCGAACCCATAACCTTCTGATGACCTGTGAGATCGCTCTAGCAATTGAGCTACTAAGATTCAGATGATTTTAACGTAGATTGAATATGTGTACAACCCACAACCTTCTAATTACCAGTGAGACGCTCTAAAAATTGATCTACTGAGACTCAGATATATGATCTGAACATAGGTTGAGTTCGATGTAAAATTAAATGTATCTACTCTAATTTTCACGTGGCCGTGAGATTAAATACAAACAGAACTGTTTGTCTTCATGATTGCAATTCTAGATCTTTGTGAATATGTGTTTAGCTGTTTGTGCGTCATATTATGTTTACTTTTCTTCTATAAAAAGCCAGTGAGAATTATCACTTATTTCAGTTTTTTCAACGTCTTCAATCAACTTGTTCTAATCATGCGTGGCTTCTTGCCTGGGGTTTGTCTTCTCGTCTTCGTTACTTACGTACAAGGGACAGGTATAAGACCACATACTTAATCTTCTTTTTTATATATATACTAGTATTGGCAAGCCACATGATCTTCTTTTTCATACTATACTATACTATTGGTATAAGGCCATATAAACCTCTTATTTATACTACTATTGTTAAGTATAGGTTTAATGGTCACGAGTGTGATATGCAATTTAAATCACTCACGATGTTAAATCCCACATCACACAAGTGACCATTAATTAACCATCTTATCCCATGACACACCTAAAATTACGTGAGAGCACAATAGCTGATTGAAAGTAAGGTTAAAACACATTTCTGATTAACGATAAAATGCTTTGTTTCAGTGAGTGTTCATTGTGAATGTAAGCCATTTGCTGTTTAAATTAGCAGTGTTAATCTCATTTGTACGCAAAGCGTGATAATTTGTTATCCGAGTGGGATAACACTAGATGTCGCATACTAATGAGCATTTTTACCCCACAATTTCCCTCTATTCAAAGCCCTGCCCATTTGACGTCGTTTAAGACAGTTGGATAAAGGATTTAACGCGTCTCTTGGAACAATGCATTTTGGGTGTGTCATGGGATAAGGCTACATAATGCTCTTATTTATACTACTACACAGCCAGAAATCTCACAGGCTTGTTACAATTTGCGGCATAGATGTGCAGGTTTGCTGCAGGTTGTTAGGAAGCTGCTGCAAGCCTGTTGATTCGATCAGGCTTTAACTGCAGGCCTGCGGCAACAGACCTGTTGCAACATGTTGCCCACAGAGTGAAACATTCCGCAACAAGCCTGCAGATGACAAAGAATAACAGGCCTGATAAAACAAATTGCAGCAGGCCTGATGCAATCAACAATGCTCTTACAACTTTTTACAACAGGCTTGGTGCCAGTTGTCGCCCAGAGAGCCGTAGCAATTTGTTGGCATTCCACAACAAGCCTGTTGATGACAAAGAATAACAGCGGCTTGATAAAACAAATTGCAGCAAGTCTAATGTAATCAACAACACTGTTATAACTTGTCCCAACAGAGTTGGTGCCAGTTGTTATTGCAAGTCCGCACTAAGCTGATAACAACATGTTACAAACAATCGGTACTTGGATTGTCACAACAAGCTGAAATAAAAAGAGAAACCGCTCTACTGATATACATGACAATTTGCCGATACAAGTTTTTTCCCCGAACCTGCGATAGCACGTTTCTTTTTTATATCAATACTGCATTGAAATACCGTATACAGAAAGATTTTCTGTTCATTATGAACAACATAATATAATAATGGTTCACTAGAGTAGAGAGAGAAAACGTTTATTTCAAGTTTAGTACTTATACGTCCTTGTGTGGGTAAAAATTCAAAACGTTTTACATGAACAGAAAAGTGTTTGAAACAAAGAAAAAAACAACCGTGAAAAAACAATAATGAAAAACAATCGCAGCTAAACTATAGATTTTGCTATTCATTCAAACTATAAATGTTCAGGAGAATTAAAGACACGACATTCAAACACGATCTAGTCGGTTTCTGCACCATATTTTACAACATACTACAAATACAGCCGTAGCGGCCAGGCATGTCGAGACATCACTAATTCATCTTGCAATATTTTGAAAGATATCGATTTATCAAAGCTATACAAGTGTTAATTATTACGATCATAATGCACATATTTATCACTTCAATCTTTTGTTCAAGTTCACAAGAGGTATATTTCATTTTTAGGGTTTATAACCACAAAAAGGAACTTAGCTCTCCCATGGCCTCTCCCATCAAGCGATTTTCAAATTCGAATATAAAACTGCCTGTAGCTAATCTGTTACAGGCCCTGTTTGTTTTTCCAGTTTAATCTTTGTACGTGGAATCTTTGTACAAGTTCTGTTTGTCCAAAAAACCTTTGAGTTTCAAAGTGTTTCTTTCGAACAGCTTGTAAATAAACTTCTAAAATTCATTAATAATTCATGAAGAAAACACAAAGAAAAATCATGAGCGTATCGGATCTATATATGTGATGTAGACTCGCTCTAAGTTTCTCGCTGGTTTTTAACGGCTGAGATAAGCTTAATTTTCAAAATTACTACGCCAATGAACGTATGAAGTGATTCTTTTTAGAAGCCATTTAAAAACCTTGCAGTACGGGCTTTATCGGCTCTAAAACACTCGGCTATCGCCTCGTGTTTTATATCCGATAAAGCCCTCCTGCGCGGTTTATAAATAGTACTCAAAGGTTCGAGGCTAAAAACAGGAGTAAAAAGTAGGCGTGAGCTTGCATCATTCGATGCGCAGAGAGCCAATCATATGCGAGAAAATTAAATCACCAGCCAATGAGAATGAGATTACGAAAACAAACTTGCGTCACCATGGACCGTTGGCTAAATTTTATTTTTCACAGTTTGAAAATTGAAAGAGACGGGCATTCACAATTCCACGGACAAACTAGTCTTTATCGGTTTTAAAGTGAGACATGTGATTGAAATTTGGCTCTGCTTTATGATAAATCATACGTTCACCGTTTGGCAGAAGTTCTCAGTGGGATTGCATTTCAGTGTTGAGGAATAATTTTAAATAGTCGTTTATAAAACAGCAAGAACAAGTGTGTCGTGTACGGCTCACGTGTATTGGTAACTTGATATTGAATAAAGATTATGTTTTTCGACTGTCATGGCGTGTTGACATTATATTGGTGACGAGGATGGGATCGATTGAATTTACAAGTAAACTAAGAGCAGATATGGTCTGCAACAAGATCAATTAAGCACAAGAAGAATACGGAGACCTACACAAGAAATTCACAGCAAATAATCAGCAGAAAACCAACGGAAACAGCAAACACGCCAACGGTGAAATCAAGCCAGACAGATTAGTGAGTCAGACTGCGGCTAAATGCAAAGCAAAACTAACGAGACAATGGAAGAAGTCCCAGTAGCAGCAATTCCAGCAAACGAAATCAGAGTATTAGCAGCAAGCAAAGCGTTAAAGATAGAACCATTCAAATTCCCGGACAACCATCTAGAAGTCGGAAGAGCGTGGGAAGAATGGATAGAGGATTTTGAAGACGAACTAACATACTTCGAGATAAAAGAGACACGAGACAAAGTAAGTGCTCTTAAGATATACGGGGGACTAGAATTGAAGAAACTAGCTCGTAATTTACCAGACCCGCCAACGATTGACAACGATTACAAGAAACTAAAACGGAAATTAAATAACCGTTTCTTATCGAAGAAGAACAAACATCATGCAAGATACACTTTTAGTAAACAACGAATGGAACCGGAAGAAAGTATTGTAGCCTACACCGCCCGAATGCGTGAGAAAGCAAAGGACTGCGAGTTCGAAGATCAGACGAACGACCGAATTTTAGAGCACTTAAACCAAACTATCAAAGATAAAGATCTGATCAAGAAATGCATACAAAAGAAATGGACCCTAGAACAATTTCTTGAAGAAGCCAGTCAAAGAGAGGATATCAACCAACAAGTCAAAGACATGAAAGACGAATTTAAAGTTGCAAGCATTCACCGACGTACAACCGGACCGAGGAACAGAATAAACTACAGAAGAGGTGGCTGGAGACAGAAAGGACAACAGCACCAGCGTTGGGAACAATCAAGGAGGCAAGACCACAAACCAGAAGCAGCAAGGAAAAGCGGGAAGACATGTGATTACTGCGGGAAAAGAGATGCTCACAAACCTGGCCAGAACTGCCCAGCGTATGGCAAACAATGCTTAAAGTGTGTAAAATATAATCACTTCGCAATATGTTGCAAGGGAGGAAACCGACAGAGGGAGAAACCTGAGTTCAAAAAAGAACAACAGAAAGAAATTCCTGAGGAACATGTCAAGAAAATGAGAGATTCTAAGCGAACAGACAGCGACTCAAGCAGCTGTTCTGATAATGAGTATATCTGTTAAACAGCCCGACATGTGTCACATCAGGTAAAGAGAATCAGATCTGGAAGAAATCAGGACACCGTGCTAATCAGGATAGGAGACATCGACGCAAATGTAGAGCCAGACAGCGGTGCAAGCGCAAATATAATGATTGAATATCAATTCAGAGCCCTTCAGCATCGGTCAAACGAAATCAAAAATCTTCAATCAACTAAAGACACTCTCACTCAGTACACTTCAGTCAAGCCTGGCAGTAAAAGGCGAATTTCACACAACACTGCGAAACAAGAACCGAGGAACGAAGAGCAAATTTCTAGTAATCCAAGGAAAGACGGACTCACCACCACTACTATTCAAAAAGACACTCATTGAGCTCGGGATGCTTAGAATCGAACCAGAAGGAACACTGAAAGAAACAAACGAACTGAAGATAAACGCAGTAAAAGCAACAGACAACCTAGAAACACTCATCGAGGAATACAAAGAAGTATTCGAAGGGATTGGATGTGTCCGCGATAAGAACACAGGAGAAGAAGTGGAAGTCAAACTAGAAATGGACCCAGATGCAATACCGGTTGCACAAAAACCACGACATGTTCCATACCATCTGCAGGAACCACTCAAAGAATGGCTCAAACAAGGAGTTGAAGAGAATATATTTGAAAAAGGTACAGTAAAACGGAGAAAGACGCACTAGCCATCAAATGAGCCAAGCAAAGACTGAGAACGTACCTTCTTGGAGAACCAAGATTCAAGATTGTAACACATGGCCAGAAATTGCGGACATCGACAATGCGCATGTGCGTATTTCGTTACTAAAATGGCGTCTGCGCTGATAGGAAAATGTATAGAAAAGAAAAAACATTTCAAAATAAAAGCAATTGAATGCGCCGTTGAATTATTTGCCGTGTTGGTTTCTTCTTCTAGAACATAATTCAAATCTCATAGATAGTATTTTAACTCAAAATGTCGAAAAATTCACGGTACAATGTTACATTCAAATTTGCAATCTGTGCTTGTGAATCCCTTGTACAGAAATCGAAAACATCTTACAAGTCATCAGCTTTAACAGTCGCTGGTCGAACATCCTTAAACTGGAGTAAGTTTGCCGAGTTCGTTCCTCGAAGCCAACATAATCTTTAGTACACACTGAGATTTTCAGCCAGATTTATGACCATTAACAGCGTACATTTTGGAGATAGAAAATACAAAAGTCGAAGACAGACAAGTGAATCAAACAGCTCGCCATATATACCAGAAATAGCGAAAGTAGTCTTAACTTTTCGCTAGAAAAACTGTGATTTTCCAGATTCTGCCGCCATGTTTGATACCAAAATAAAGCTTAGAACCCGGGCTTTCTAATTCCACGGAGAATGAAGTAAACCAGTCAGCCTGGACAGCGTTTAAACGCGTTGCACGTTTACTTCCGGTTGCAAAACCCCGCGAATTTTTATTTTTTTAACATGTCACACTCGACTGACCATATTAATATACTAAAAGCGTTCAGTTTATCAAAATTCAAGGGGAAAGTTGCATTCTCTACAAATCACTGTTCAAATCACGTCAAAAAGAAAAGTGTGTCGGAAGAAAAAATAGCGTTCACAATAAATATTCCACTGCAGCAGCTTAGAAGTTGGCGTGATCTCAAAGATGGAGAAGTGTTACGACCCTACTCATACGTTCAAATTCTGAACGCTTTCATCAGGCATTACCGAGTACAAATAAAGGTAGACTGCAAGAGGATCAATGGCTTGCTGAGAAGAGCTTGTAGTGAAGCAAAGTGCACAAGCTGTAAGAGTGTGATTTCTATGATTATTTCCACCTCGTAAAATTCTGCACGGGAAGCCATATTTCATTTCATACCGAAATAGAGAAGCGGTGAGCGATTGTAGGGGTCACCGAGGAGTTTATAGGGAACTCTGCGAAAGGCTGCTGTACAGTCAGCGCTGGCTCAAATGTCCGCAATTTCTGGCCATGGCACACAAGCCGTTGCTGCCTCTATTCAATAAAGCTAAAGCAAAAATGCCTCCCAGGATCGAGAAATGTGTAATGGAAATGCAAGATGTAGACTACGAACTAATCTACGAACCAGGGAAAGACGAGAAAGACCCGCTTGACTACCTGTCCAGACACCCGCTACCCGAAACCAGAAACGACCACACAGAAAAGATTGTCAGGTGGACAGTAACTACCGAGCACGCCGTGGTAATAGAGCGAATCAGAGAAGAGACGCACAAAGATCCCAGAATGCAGAAGCTAGCAGAGAGAATGAGGAAAGGAGACTGGAAGAAACACAGGCGAGACCGCGACATAGAAACATACTCACACGTGAAACAAGAGTTGTCAACCGCAGAAGGACTGATCTTCCGAGAAGGACGAATAATACTACCAGAAATACTCCAGAGAAAAGTAGTCAAGCTAGGATATAATCTGGGACACCTAGGGAAAACCAAGACAAAACTGATGCTGAGACAGAAATACTGGTTTCCACTCATGAACAGTATGATCGATACAGCAATTGACCAATGTTATGAATGTAAAGTAGCAACCAAAGAGAACAGAGAAGAACCAATAAAGGTGACCACCATCCCCAGCCGACCGTGGGACACAGTATCCGTAGACCATGGCGGACCATACCCAGATGGCCATTACAACCTTGTCATGATTGACAAAAGGACACGATATCCAGTGGTAGAACTGGTGTCGTCAACCAACTTTCAAACGAACAAAGAGAGAATGAAACACATCTTTGCTACCTATGGGACACCAAGGAGAATCGAGACCGACAATGGACCACCGTTCAACTCAAGAGAGTTTGAAGAATTTGCGAAAGAAGAAGGATTTCACCACCATAGAGTAACACCGTTACACTCTCGCGCAAACGGTGAAGCCGAAAGATTTATGCGAACGCTAAACAAGATAGAGCAGATAACCAATCTTCAAGGCA
The DNA here is from genome assembly GCA_035771165.1 of Paragorgia papillata. Taxonomy (NCBI): domain Eukaryota; kingdom Metazoa; phylum Cnidaria; class Anthozoa; order Scleralcyonacea; family Coralliidae; genus Paragorgia; species Paragorgia papillata. The sequence goes on along the minus strand of JAWNZC010000375.1, from coordinate 907,464 downwards.
AGAACCGACTCGAGCGACAAAACACCATACAAGACATGCTTACCGCGTACAGATCGACACCACATCCCGCAACAGGAGTCGCACCCTACAAAGCAATGAGTAGCGCAAACATACGAACTAAACTAGATTACGCAGAACCAGAAACGACGGAGAGAGAAGACAACGACAAAATCGACCAGAAAGATGCAGAGTACAAGAGGAAGATGAAGGAAAACAGAGAAGGAAGACAAACAAAAGAAACAAAACTAGTACTTGCAGGCGACTATGTATTAGTGAAACAACCGAAGAGGAACAAGTGGAGTACACCATACGAACCTGAATTTTACATCGTCTACAACATTCGAGGTTCTCAAATAACAGCAAGACGGACGACAGATGGACGAACAGTCTGCCGCGATGCAAGTCAGTTCAAGTTAGTGAACACGTTAATCGAGACCAGCAACGAGCACGAGGTTGAAGAGAAGAAACACTCACCAATAACAATGGAAGCAAGAGAAGAACAGATAAATGAAATTCCAATCAGCACTTCCGTCAGCAAAGAGACAGAACAAGAAAAGACAACAAAGCCAGATACGGGACAGACACCATCAGAAACAAGCCTTACCGAAGAAAGAGGAGAAAAGGAGCAACCGTTGACGAAGATATATCCAAGCCGACCCAAGCGGGAGAGACGGAAACCAGCGTACGTCAAGGACTACGTAGAACGTTGATAAACAATATGAAAAGACTGTTGAGTTAAGTTAAATTAGAAAAAAGAACATAAACATTATACATAGCTATTTTCTATTAAGAATAGGAAGGATGTAGTATCCGCGCCACGCGCGTTACACGTAAACACTGACGTGTACGGCTCACGTGTATTGGTAACTTGATATTGAATAAAGATTATGTTTTTCGACTGTCATGGCGTGTTGACATTACATCATCTGTTACATATATCATTAGTGCTGAGTTCAATCAGATAAATATGTTTTTGCATGAACGTACTAAACGTATACTAGAACATTTAAATGGTGAGTGAAGTGCACTTTCATCGGTGGACCGAATTTTTGCAATGTATTGAATTGTTTTCTGTAAAATAAAATTGCTTTGATAGATGTTGTCAGTTGTGTAAATTTTAATAATAAATCTAACTTGTCTATTTTCTATCTGAATTAGATTTCTTAAGTATAGAAATCACGAAAGTATCACACGGTGTGATAATTTCGTTATTTCTATATTTGAGAAGCTAATAACTCAGATAGAATCACTGCATGAACAACGCGAGAATAACACGTGTTTTATCAACCTTGTTGCAAGCTGTCAACTGAATACTTGTTGCGGTTTGTTCACAGCAAGCCTGCGGCAAAGTTGTTGACAACAGCATTGCTACGGCTCTGTTACGGCAACTTGCAACAAGCCTGTTGGCAACAGCATTGCTGCGGCTCTGTTACGACAACTTCCAGCAAGCCTGTTGACGACAGCATTGCTGCAGCTCAGTCGCAACAACTTACAACGAGCCTGTTGACAACTTGTTGCGGACTTGTCATGACAAGCCACAACAAGCTGAGCGAACGCATCCAGATTCAGACTTGTTGACGATAAGTTGTATCAAGGCCGGCAACAGACCTGTTACAACTTGTGCGTTTCCGGCCGTGTATCGATAAGGCCACATAATCCTCTTTTCTATACTACCACTACTGATAAGGCCAGATAATTATCTTTTCTACACTACTACTGGTAAAACAAGAGAATGCACTTTGCTACACTATTAGAAATACATGCAACAACCCCTCACCTGCTTTATATGCATTTTTGTAACCCCCTCCCTAATTTCTGTTTTTTGTTTGTAACTCACAGAAAAACTCACAGAAAATTAATTAGCAAACTTCATCTGTAGTCATGTATTCACACACCGAAAGAACATGCAAAGCCAATATTGAAATTAAGCCGAGATGAACCAAATGACAAATTTTCATTCAAACATAGATATAAATAGTGGCCAAGAAAAAACACAATGCCAACGTCCTAGCGTCCAAAACCAACCCTAGACAAGATATTATATTGATTTTCATTTCCAAGATTTCTAATTCTTCCGTTTTAACTCTGCGAAACTGGGAAATACGAAACTCGATGCTACCGTTATTAAACTTTCTTCTGCTTTTGTCACCATGTACAAACACTGCCAATTCAGTTTATTCTTTTCAGATTGCTGACAAATAAATATGACAAGGCAACATCCAGTAGTCTTCACGATCTAAAACGCCGTTTGTTTCAAAGTTTCTTCATCGTGCTAGAGTTAAGTAGAACACACCAGAGCAGAATTCTTTACTGGCTTTGAACAGTTTCAGGACACATCCTTGTTCTTTCAGTTACACTTCGGTCGGCATCGTTTTCGGCCTTTTATCGTAGTTTTCAGGATTTTTTCAGTGGTTTTAAGTCGAATTTATTGTTGCTTTTTCTCGCTGTCACATCTCTCCTTAGCCTTCTTTCTTTGGTCTTTTTCCATCGTAATATATTAATATACATTTCAGCTGAGATCATATTTTCTGGCAAAGCTTTCTTTCGGCATGATCGTTGAAAAATTATTTCGTAATCCAACCGAACTTCTAAATTATAATTTGCTAACGTAAATTTAAATAAGTATAATTTGAATAATTTAATAGGTTAGTTACCAGTACCCTGCTATCCGAACTGCGCAAATTGTGCAGTCAGGTTTTCATCTCGCGAATAATTTCGCGTGTAAATGGTGTCCACGCATGCTGAGATTAGCACCCTCACCAGGCTCCGGGCCCTCGGCCCTACGCCCAGGCTCCGGGCCCTCGGCCCTACGCCCAGGCTCGGGGACTATTGTTAAGGCCACGTAATCCTTATATTCTTTCCTATACTACAAGTCGCATTTACTGTAATTCAGACTAATTTAATTCGTAATAGCTTTTTTACTACTCGCGTTTTAATACTTTTTATTATGTCCATAAAACAAACGTAATTCAATGACCGGGAGCGCTGGCGACGTGTGCTGTTATAGCGCAGTCTCTCCGTTCTCACCGCTGCAGCTCAAAGTTAAATCCCGTTGGACGGGCCCGGATCAACCTCGTACCCAGGGCCTTCTCTTCTTTCAAAATGGTGCGAGGAGAAGACCCTAGCAAAGGCTGGTCACCTGATTCCAAAATACTCCCAAGATTCTTGGAGTATTTCGTCACGTGGATAATTTGAGCTTCGCCCGTCCTGGGGGGAGCGGTTGATTCGGTTCTTATAAACGTCAAGGTTGTTGCAAGTTCCGTAACGTTAAATTCGAGCGGTAAATGAGATATATTTCAAAATTTACGACATTTGCTGGACAATTCATTACGTTAATACAAGTATTCGATCAACAAGAATTCTTCGATCGACGAACATTTTATAGATCAGCTCTGAAGACTTTGACTTTGTATATTTCTAAACTTTTTAAATTAATAGATTCGGAAAGTCCAGAAACCGAAATATTAATAAACATGTACACTTCTTGCTTGCATAATAAAGAAAATATGTTGTAGTGTACAGGGGCGGATCTAGGGGGGTGCGAACGTGGCGAAAGCCACGGTCAGATTTTTGTGATCTAAAAAAATTCTTGATCGACCTCCACAGAAACGCACAGTTAATCGGTGATTATCTTAAACTCCACTAATTTACTTTAAACTGGAATAGATTACCTATATTTTATAATTTCAACAAAATCAACATGTAAGTCCTTTAAAAACTATTTAAACTTCATCAAAGTCTCGAAATAATTACGGGTAATTGAGAAATCAAATTATTTCTACGACAACTCTCCGAAAGCTTTCCGAACTCAGCCCTTACGTTTGGAACGAATTCGTAAAAGTGCAACCGCGATTTTGAGCCACGGACAGCGGGCTTTACGTTACTAAAAATAGCAAGTTGAGCCACGGTGGAGGGGTGCAAGCCAATCACAGCGCAAGGATTTGAGTTTTGAGCCACGGTGAGCCACGGTAGCCATGTTTTTGTTGCGCAATAGTACCAAGAAGCTACAATCGGTAAATAATCGGGAGCTTTTCGTCAAATGACTCAAATTTCAAATTTCATCTTGTTGTTCGACCTCGAACAAGAATGGCTTTCCAAGCGAAGGTTGATGTTTTGGGACAGCTTACTCAACTTTTTGGGCACTTAAATTCACCAGAGGATATTTCCGAAGAATTGGTTTTATTGAGGCAACAATGCGAAAGCGTCTTGGCAGAAGAAAGACAGCGTGCGGTTTTGTTTATATCAGATGAATCTGATGGACAAAATACGGTGAGAACTTGTGAGTTTTCAAAGCTTCAATTTCCGAAGAGCCAGTTGGATAGATCTTTGCTTTGTTTACCCGTAAGGTGAGAATTAATCTAAATAATATATCTATCGTTTTGAATACGCACAAGGTATACATGTATGCAAATTGTATATGTAAATTAAGTGTGCAAGGGAGCATGCTTCGCTACTACTGTACAGCTATTACAAAATCATTAATCATCATTTGATGTTGCACCATTGACTCAACAAACGGGTATGCTGATAAATAAATTTCATACTTTTTGCGTGTTTTATTTTTTTTTAGTTCGCAATATAGGTATAATAATAGCAAAGTTAATGAGCAAATTCGAAGCTCAGAATGCTGGAAATGCGATTTCCGGGGTTCAAATTTCAAAAAATTTCCGGGGGGGCATGCCCCCGGACCCCCCTAGTTCTGCGTGGACCTTATCCCGACACGGTCAGAAATATAGCTGGATCCGCCCCTGGTGTAGACACTTCTTACTAAACACGGTCATTAACTGATTTGATAAACTTGTTAAGAGAATGTCTTGTTATTTGTACGATTTGGTTATTCTTGAGTGCCTAAATAGTTCGCTGAATAGTTTTACATACGCAAGCCAACTATGCGCTGTTTATCAGTGACTGTACCGCGCCCCCCGGTACAGTGTGAGTCACTCATCAAAATATTCCAAAATTATTGGTGTCACGTGACCAGCTTTTGCCAGGGTATTCTCGCGCCATTTTGAAAGCAGAGAAGGCCCTGGGTACGAGGTTGGCCCGGATCATTACATCAATCCATGGATGAGTGACCCCAACGTCAAGTTTGGGACTTGTGAGTAGAGTTGTTGTAGTTGGTCTCCTGTGCTTCGAGAGCTTTTAACAATCGAGTTGTATGGTTTTCTTCCATGCATAAAATCAACACCTAGATCTTCGCTGTGCTCTGACATGTATTGTGGCTGACAAGAGTGCTTTTGATATGACTTCGACTCGGCCACGTTGATCTGCGTCCTTCGTAATTTGGGCACATGCTGCAAGTGAGGATGACGTGACCCCAGTCATTTTCTTTCCATTCGTTTCTTTTCCTTTATTTCCTTTTTTCTTTCCTTTTCAATCAATCAATCAATCAATCAATCAATCAATCAATCAATCAATCAATCAATCAATCAATCAATCAATCAATCAATCAATCAATCAATCAATCGATCAATCGATCAATCGATCAATCGATCAATCGATCAATCGATCAATCGATCAATCGATCAATCGATCAATCGATCAATCGATCAATCGATCAATCGATCAATCGATCAATCGATCAATCGATCAATCGATCAATCGATCAATCGATCAATCGATCAATCGATCAATCAATCCATCCATCCATCCATCCATCCATCCATCCATCGATCAATCAATCAATCAATCAATCCATCCATCCATCCATCCATCCATCCATCCATCCATCCATCCATCCTTCCATCCATCCATCCATCCATCCATCCATCCATCAATCAATCAATCAATCAATCAATCAATCAATCAATCAATCAATCAATCAATCAATCAATCAATCAATCAATCAATCAATCCATTTAAACCACTTTGCCAAAATTAGAATGCCAAAAATTGCGTTATTCTGGTTCACTTAAGTCAAGAACCTGGTTCACCCTCTATCTGAAAAGTTTTTTTAATATTTCTTTTTTTTTTAATTTCTTTTAATTTCGACTTTTAATTCTTAACGAGTATTAAAATGGGCTTTAAAATGTTTCGTTGACAGGTTATTGCAGTCGACAGGATCATTATAATCCATTTGGTATTGTACTCTGTTCCTTTCTCGGACGTCTCGCAAGGGAGAATGATAAATGCTCAATTACATGTGGTTATGGTCACATTTTGGAAGGAACGCAGAAGATTGTTTGTCGGAATTGGACGTGGTCTGGTTCTCTGGGAGATTGTAAAGGTTTGTCGCTCTTTAATGTTAACAAATAACAACTCATGATCATTGGAAAATAGTGGTTGTTTTTTAACTTTTTTTTGCTTTTTATATAGCAAAGTTTGACCTAAGATTAAACCATTGGGGGTTACCGTACCCACCCATCTAAGTACTTAACCACCCACCCACCTATCTACTTACCCAACTATTTACTTACAAACAAAACTACTTGCCTACCCACGTACTTACCGATCTACCTATTAACTCATGATCACTTACACATGCTATACTTAATTGCTTACTGACCTCACCAACCAACACACCTGCATTACTATACCAACTTCCTACATACCTGCCCACTCATCTACTACTTACTCACCTATCTACCTGCTCACTTACCCACTTGCCTACTTATCTGCCCAACCGCTTAACTACTTTCGCATCTACCTGCCCACCTATTTTCGTACATACATGCCAACCCGCCTTCTTACCTGCCTGCCCAGCCACTTACTGGTATTATTGCAGTTATCCCTGTTTATGTTAACTCATTTTTGTATTATATATTATATAATACGTGTCATATATTAAGCAATCACGTGTCCACCTTTGAGTCCAGTTCCGCTCGCATCTGTTTCACCAAGAAGTTGTTTGACTAGACCCAGTCTTGTTGATCACGTTTGCATTTTCACTTGTCCTGAGGGTTACCATGGCAAAGGACATTGGGGAACAAAGGAAAGAAGATTTTGTACCGTGAATGGAAAGTGGACTGGGAACGATATCATTTGTGAAGGTAAGGTTATTCTGCTTAGGATGTAGGGCTGGTAGTTGTAGTATTGTGAGGCGTGGTGGCAATACGTGTCATATAGAGGACATAATGGTTGTGGTTGTTATGTAACCTACGACCTGTGACTTGTCAACCTTGATGGTCACGTGAGTTAGCTTTGTGACTTTAATACACGAGAGGTTCGAGAGATTACCGAGAAGACTCGTAATTCAGTATACTGTTACTTGGATTCCAAAGTTATGCTAATAAAGTAATAAACTCAGCAGTGCATGGTGACAATGATGGTAGTGTTGGTGGTGGAGTGTCGGTGTGGTGTGGTGTGGTGTGGTGTTGATAGTGTTGTGGTGGAAATAGGGGCATTGTTCTGGTGATGATGGGATTGTAGTGATATCGATAGGGGTGCTGTTTTTGGTAAGTGTTGCGGGCATGGTAATCCCCGAGGCCCGGAGCCCAGTGAGGTGCTAATCTCGACACGCGTGTAGAAACATTTACACGCGTGTAGAAAAAGCGAGGGAGACGAATCTGGGAATATATATATATATATATATATATATATATATTAACAATTAGATTACGAGCTCGAAATTTCTATGAGTGAATAGAACTATCATCTCATGGAAATTGAGAGCGAATAATCTAATTGTTTTAGTAAAAACTAACTTGGGTTCCTTAGTTCTTTTAAATTATTTAAAAAAACCCGAAGCATAACCATTGTTTCTGCGTGAAAACCAAGGCAAACAAATCTTTCACTCCTCGTCGCCTCCATGTTGTTTACTGCAGGACCGCAAGAGTACTGGTACTCAATTTCCTACACGCTATCTATCGACGAATAGATAGCGAGTAGAGTAGCCAATCAGATTGCAGCATTTGCAATAGTATACTAGTACGTTTCTACTATATATATACATATACATATATATATATATATTGATATATTAATTAGGTGTCACTCCGAGTGACGAACCATACCGGTCAAGTAGAGAAAACTCTACTTGGCCCGGCTGGGATTCGAACCTAAGTACCATCATTCGACCACCAGCTCCCAACTTAGTAAACCGAAGGTCGCAGGTTCGAATCCCAGCCGGGCCAATAGAGTTTTCTCTACTTGACCGGTATGGTTCGTCACTCGGAGTAACACCTAATATCATTATTCTTCACCCGAGTTCACTGTCCCATAATTATTGTTATATAATATATATATATTTAAGAAATAGAAAATGGCCGCCCGTGTTTATATAGCCTGATGCAAAACACGAGAGTGAGTTGGGAGAATTCGAAAGTTTATGTGAACCCGAGCCGTAGGCGATGGTTTACATAAGTACTTTCGAATTCTCCCAACTCACTCGAGTGTTTGCATCAGGTTATATAAACACAGGGCATCCATTTTCTATTTCTTTTATGAAATAAGGCTAAAAAATGTGCCGTGACATCACAACCGTGTTTACATAGCCTGATATAAACACGGTAATTGACCAATCACAGCGTGCGTAAGACGCAACCTATTTTATAAATATATATATATATATATTAAAATTGATATGAGGTGTTACTCCGAGTGACGAACCATACCGCCGTGATACCGGTCAAGCAGAGAAAACTCTACTTGGCCCGGCTGGGATTCGAACCCGCGACCGACGCTCTACCAACTGAGCTACAGGTCAAGTGGGGAGCTGGTGGTCGAATGATGGTACTTGGGTTATTTGATATTTCGAAACAGATACTAGTTTCTTCAATATCGAGACATATGTCTCGATATATATGTTTGGCACGACGTCACGCGGTAAGAAGTAATAGATAAATCCCGAGAACGAGGGATTTATCTGACTTAATTTATTATCGAGGAGGTTTTCCAACAAAGTTTTGTCTTTTTTTTCCACCTTGGACAAAGATTTTCCTTGTTTTTTTCTTCATTTCGTATCTAATTAGTATTCAAGGTATTTATGCGATATAAAGACCTCGGAAGAACAAAGAAAACCGACTCGATAATAAATTAATAATAGTTAGACACTGGTGACTAGCGATGAAGAAAACTAATTCTCAATCAAATTATATATTGCTTTCGTTTATTAAACGAAACGAAATGGAGCACGAAGAAAAGAAGGATACAAACAACCCGTTTAATATATCTTGAAGAGAAACCAGAGAACTTGAAGAAACCAAACACCATATGGTAAACAAAAACTCCCCAGTCAAATCATTTTAAAGTTAACGATAGGATTCTTGTTGTTTTCAAGTTTCGCTTAACCTAAACAATATACAGCTTCACGTTTTCGTGCTTTCCCTTTGCTCGTTCAAACCATAAGTCTTCTTAACTAAAGCTATATTAAAACACGGCCTTAGGCTTATGTGGACGTAGAGGTTTTTCATTGACTTTGCATGCACTTGTTATTTTAAATACTCATGGGCTTTGGCTGTATTTCCAAATTTTCGACTGAAACGTTGTCCGTTTCATACTTCTTTCTGGAATCCGATTCTACTGAATTGTATTTATCTCAGACTCTATTATAAATGTAATTTTGAACTGTTAACTTTTCATTCTGCCTTTGCAAAACATGTAAAATAATCCCTTTTGAAACCTCCTAAAAACAATATATTTTTTACAACCAGAATTTAATAATGAAATCTAAGTTTTGCTTTAATATGTTCAACTTTCCTTAAATCAGTTTAGTCATTCTATGCATAAATTCTATAATTATCCCAAGGATTATCATTTGTTTTTATATCCGTTTGTTTTTATATTGGCTGTATATCAGGAGTGCTTATTTTAATTAGGGTGGGTGGGTGGGGGTGTTTCAAGAAAGCATTCAATAAATGCGGGCGAGGGGTTGTTGCATTCATGTATTTCTAGTAGGAGTATTAGTAGGGGTAGTTGTGGCGGTAATGGCAAAATGGGTTTTTGCGGAGGTGATTGTAGTAGTGTGCTAGTGGTGATTGTAATAGGGGTAGCGGTGGTGGTAATGGCAATATGGGTTGTGTTAAGGTGGTGATGGTAATAGGGGTTGTCTTAAGGTGGTGATGGTAATAGAGATTGTGGTGATTGTAATAGGAATAGTGGTGATTGTAATAGGAATAGTAGTGATTGTAATAGGGGTAATTGTGGTAGTGATGGCAACAGGGATAGTGGTGGTGGTGATGGTAATAGGGGTATAGTGGTATTAGGGGTAGTGGTATTAGGGATAGTAGTATTAGGGGTGGTCACTGGTAATAGTAATTGTTGTGATGGTGATGGTAGTAGTAGTGTAGTTAATGAAAATATTATAGGTTTAAGATTCCCAGGTTTTTCGGTTTTATATCTTAAAATTGTCAGGTCGAGTATTTTCGTTTAATATTTTTTGTCAGATGGGCAAAACCCCGAAATAACTTGTCCAAAGGAGATCACTGTTCCAACCAACCCTGGTCAAGCCACAGTCAAAATCAAGTTACTTAAACCTACGTATAGTGACAACTCCCAGGAAGTTGATCCAAATGCTAAACTTGTATTTAAATCCAACGTACCACTGGAATCTGATATGAAGATTGGAAAGCATTATGGAAGATTTACAGTCGAGGACAGCGCCGGTTTAATAGCGTCTTGTAACTTTGGAATAACTGTTGAAGGTAAGAGTAGAGAAATTAGATTTTTAAAAACTAAACTAACTTTGTTTATACTTGATAACCCTGTATCAGTCATATCTGAACGAAATCTAACTGTTCTCCTTAGAGGTCCAATAAGACCTACCTACCCATCTATCTATCTATCCACCTATATGTACCTACTTACCTACCTATCCACCTACCTAACTACCTACCTACTTACACACCCATGTATCTATCTATCTATCTATCTACCCACTAACCTATTCACCTACTTACCACCTACCTACCCACTCAACTACCCATCCATCCACCTATTTGACTATATATTCACTTACCTATTCACCCGCCTAGTTACCTACCTAAGTACCTACCCACTTACGTATTGAACTACATACTTACTTATCCACTCAACTAGCTACCTACTACGAAAAACTACCTACCTACTTATCCACGTACCTACCGTACTAAGTAGTTTGTACAATATCACAAAGAATCTATCTATAAGAAGTCACGATCTCCGATCTTATCCTTTGTAGACAGAGAACCTCCAAAGATCTTAAATTGTCCAAACGACATCACCAAGGTTGTCGATGATAACCGTGCTCGGATAAATTGGAATGAACCTAAAATAACTGACAACTCTGGAGTAGTAACAATATATTTAGATATTTTCAATGGCAGTGAATTCCCCCTGGGGACAAGAACTGTTACCTACACAGTCAAAGACAAGTCATTCAACACTAATAAGTGTAGTTTTCAAGTTGCTGTCAAACGTAAGTACAACATTAATTGTTATTGCAGTTAAATATTTAATGATGATGATAATAATAATAATAATAATAATAATAATAATAATAATAATAATAATAATAATAATAATAATAATAAAAATAAAAATAATAATAATGGAAACTTTATTGAAATACTTTATATATATATATATACAATTATAAATCTCACTAATTAAGGTAATTTATAATTGACTACTTGAACCTATTTATTGTTTACAACTATATAGAAAAATTTGAATTTAAAATGTATCTTCAAATGTTCATTAAGTCTGGATTTGTCCAAGCCTTGTTTCTACAACAAAATATATAGTATGTTGTTCTAATGGCGATAGACATTATTTTCTTAATACAAAAATTTTGGTGATTTTTATCAAGACCTAGATCGTTTAACATCTCCAAAAAGGTACGACATTCTTTTGAGAAAACACCTAAGGAACTGATTGATATATTTACAATTTGACAGTTTTAAAATGTTCCTTTTGCTGTGTAATTACATCCCTGTATCTTGCTCTTTTGCGATCAACGTTAGTTTGGAGATTAGATTCATATCCGACGGAGAGTTCAAGGATATAGAGACTATCAGTGGAAATGGAAAGAAGCACATCTGGGCGATACGTTTCACCAGTTATTATTGATGGGCTCTTATATCCAGGAAGATCAACGAAGAGATTAGAGTTGTTGACAGGTTGTAGCGTTTTTGCAATAAAGTTGAGAACAGAGTCATGTCTCCATGTAAATCGTGGAAGGTACGATTGGCATCCAGCAACTACATGTAGGAGGGTTTCAGGGTTTAAGCAGAAGGAGCAATCAGAGTTCGACATTATTCCCCATTTAGTAAGGTTTTTGCGGGTGGGAAGAGAGTTATTGATGTAACGGTTGGTAAAGTTATAAATGTTCTTTGGTAAGTTTGATTGAGATTTAGACCATATGCTGTTTAGTTTCGACAGTGAGAACTTGATGACGTTAGAGAAGAAGGCGCCTTGGAGAACCAGATGTTTCTGAAGTTTGTTCTCTTGACCGGAGTTGAAACTTTTAAGAACTTCCTTTGTCGAGGTGTAAACGTCATATTGAATGTTTGTATGGGCACATGTTGATTTCCAGAGATCTTTTATGGAATCATTTGTAGAGTTTCTTAAGGCGTTACGAAGAACTGTTTGGCACTGAGTAAACTTGATAGATGGAGGGTAGATATTTAGACCAAACTTGTTACTGGAAAGGTATACATTACTTAAAGTTCCTGATACAGGTATTTCAAGCCAATTACGTATGTATTTGTTAACTTTTGAATCCATGTTTTCAGAGACCCAGGTTTTTGATAAGGTAGCAACAGTAAAATGCCAGGAGAATTTGGATAAGAGGTAACGACTATAAAGTAGAAGTTTGTTTTTCGGGTGTAGAGGTTTAAGATCAATTTTAGACATAACATCTTCAAGGAGAGTGATTAGCTCTTGTTTGTGCTCTTTGTTGGACATACTGAAGTCAAAGTATTTTCCTAAGTATCGGAACGAGTCTCCAATTTTAGTGGCAGGTATCAATTTATTGTTAATCAGAAGTTTTGGTAAATATTGAATTGATTTTGTTAGACTTTTCTTAATACCAAATGTACTACACTTATCAACTCTAACAATCATGTTGGACCATTGACACCAGATCGAGAAACGATTTAAAAGATGTTGATTTTCTGAATCTTGACCACTTATTACCGCAGCATCATCGGCAAACTGGAACCAATGGATTGGGTTTAAAAATTTTGTGATGAAACCAAATTGCCGGTATTTATCAGCTTTTATGTGTTGAATAAATGTATTTAAGCACATGTTGAAAAGTAGAGGACTAAGACAGTCTCCTTGAAGCACTCCGCGGCCAACAGTTATGAATGGAGTAGAGAATTCTGATGTTATAATTGCAGTATTGAAGTCAGTATACAAGCTCTTTATAGTTTCACTGATGTGATTGGGAATGTGATGATAATCGAGGACAGATTGAATCAGGTTATGATGGACTTCACCAAAGGCATTTTTGAGGTCAAGTAGGGTGATGACAAGAGAACGTTGTTTTATTCTCGCTTGGTTAATAATATTTGTCATTTGAGCAGTGTGTTCCAAAGTGCCAGCCAGATTAGGTGTGAAGCCTTTTTGAATCTTATGTTCAATAAGGTTATTAGCCGTTAGGAAGGAGAACATAGCATTGCAGAGACATGAAGTAAACACTTTTAATGGTATGGTTTTCTAGAGTAATAGGACGGAAATTGGATGGGTCATTTGTGTTGCCTTTTTTATGGATAAGTATAGAACATGCTATTTTCCATTCAGCAGGTACAGATTTAGAAGACCAGACGCTACGTATTATTTCGGTTAGATAAGTGCGTAAAAATGGACATCGTTTAAAGCAAATAATTGAAAGTTGATCAAGGGGACAAGGAGAACCAGACGCTTTCATCCTGCGAATAATATTTGTAATTTGACGATAGGTTGGGGGTTCAAGGTCAAAATTGACGACAGGATCAGATAGCTTTGGAATCCAGCTGGGAATATAAAACAGTTTACTTGGATTAATTGAATTTAGAGTTTTGTTGAAATAGGTTAGGCATTCTGTCATAGTAAATGATGGAAGTAAAGAATTGTTGTTATTCAGGACATTTTTAACGTAGCCCCAAAAATGTCTACCAATGTAGTTGTCGTGATTGAACGTCTTGTCTTGATTTTGAGTTGTCTCGTTGGTATTGTTTTGACTAGCATTACGAAGCTTGTCACGCAATGTGCGAGATACGTATTTAATTTCATGAGGATCAGCGTTTGAGAGTTTTAATTGTTTTAGAGATTTCTTTAAGTCCTTTACTGTTTGATCTTTATATTTATTCACTAGGGCTTTATCCGGTATCTTCTCAACATGACCAAAGTTATCAGCAAAATAGTTGTATACCACATTATTAAGTTGCGTTATGCTTGCATTTAGATCTTGTACTCTGATTGGTGCATCTAATTGAAGCGCAAATTTGAAATAGGTGGTAGCCGTTGACCATTTTGCGTCACTTTTGGGAAGATTTATTCCTTTTCTTAACACTGGAAAACTCTGATCATTAACAATGTTCGCATTCGTATCGATTTCCTCAACTGTAGAATGAGTATAAATATTGGTAGGATTTTCAGTAGACTGATGCTCAAGATCTGTATTATAATAATAATTATTATTAATAATTAATATTAATAATTATTAATAATTATTATAATAATAATAATAATAATAATAATAATAATAATAATAATAATAATAATAATAAAAATAATAATAATAATTAACTATAATAATTAGCGAAGGCCCGAGGTAAATAACGTACGTAGTTACCGAGGTTGAGGTAACTAACCTACTTAGTTGAGGTAATTAACCTACATTATTAACTGGTACATCAGTTTTCTTGAAGGAAGACAACAGAGAATTTTCCATAATGATTTTGCAGGAGACTGGAAGGCAGTTAATAAGGGAACTACACAGGGGAGCGTTAGCGGCCCTTTTCTATTTAACATCTTTCTTAATGATTTAGAAATCAGCCAAAGCAGCGAAGATGCCCTATATAAATATGCCGATGACTCAACCATAATAGCGCCAGTCTGGAATGAAAAGGATTGCACACAGGACCTTGTCTCTCAGTTTATGGACTGGACAAATTCAAATTCGATGTCTTGTAAACCTAGTAAATGTAAAGAACTACATTTTGTAAAAAAGGAAAAAGGGAAACTTATCCTACTATCTCGAACATTCCACAATGCGAAGCTCTTCCTATACTAGGTGTTACCTTTCAGCATGATTGTAGGTTTACCTCTCATGTAAAAAATAAGTTAGTTAAGGCAAACAGAGGCCTTTATATACTAAGAGTATTACGTAAGAAAGGTTGTAACCAAACAGAAATTGACCATCTTTTTAACAGCATTGTGCTACCTAACATTACTTATGGCCTATCAGTATATGGTGCAGCTGATTCTGAATTGACAACAATTCAGTGCTTCTTAGATCGTTGCTATAAACGCAGATATACCTCGAAACTTGTGATGGTACGCAACCTTAAGGAAAACCAAGATAAAAAGATTATCAAGAAAGTATCCAGGCTGAGTAATCATCCACTTCATCGTCTAATGCCACAAGTTAAACTAACTAAATACAAGTTAAGATATAAGTCAAGTCAACGCCCAAAGACAAACACTAGCCGTTTTATGAACACTTTTATTAACCGAGTACATTTTAAATATAATATAATGCTTTAAATATGTTGAACTTTTTTTTTTAAATTGTAACATAGGATATGTTCTTTTTACCCTATGATTTTATTAATAAAGACCTTTTGAATTTGAATTTGAATTAGTTCACGATCACCTCGCTTTTCTTTGATGTACCGCGGTTGTTCATTCATAATAGTTACTCCCAACCACGCATAAATCGATGGTCACAAATGTGCTAAAGGTTTATCATCGCGACCGAAGTATTTTTTAGACAACCTCTGTGATAACGAACTCAGTATCTCAGTTTTCTTAGGCAACCTCTGTGATCGTGAACTAATAATAATTAATAACTTCAATAATTAATATTAATAATGAAAATAATAATGATGATAATAATGATGACGATAATAATCTTATCATTAATAATAATAATAATAATAATAATAATAATAATAATAATAATAATAATAATAATAATAATAATAATAATAATAAAATAATAATAATAATAATAATAATAATAATAATAATAATAATAATAATAATAACGAAGACGAGAGTTCAAAGTGAAGGTCATCACTGTAATAGTCGGAAGTCTGGAAGGAGGAATCGACCACTTGAATGAAGATATAAGTGAACTATTCGAACGAAAAGAACGAACGATGGTATGTAACGAAATGCAAAAGACTGTTCTCTGGGAGAGCGAATCAATCATTCGGAAAGTAATGTCAGGAGTAATCCAAGCTGATTAATTAAGATGTTTATATGCAGTATCTAATATGGCTACCAACAATTGTTAACCATGATTCCTACTCTAAGAGTAAAATAAACGAACCTTATTTATACTGGATAACTCTATCAGTTATATCTAAACTGTTATCCCTAGAGGTCCAGTAAGGGCCCACCCTCATTGATCCAGTGTTACTACAGGAGGAAACCGGAGTACCCGGAGGGAACCTGTGGTTTTGGTAGAGTCAAACTGGAAGCGCTCTTCTCACATGCGGCCAAGGAGAATTTGTTTTAATCAGATAACTGCACCGTGCAAGAATCGAACCCGGCTCGCAGAGGTGAAAGGCACGTGCACTAACCACTGTGCCACCTACACCCCTACATACCGATAGCGATACCGATGTCAATATCAATATCAATATCAATATCAATATCAATATCAATATCAATATCAATATCAATATCAATATAAGTATCAATATTAAATAATGAAATTAATATTAATATTAGATAATGAAATACTGACGTTTGAAATCAAAGTTCTTTGTGTCTTATGTATAGAAAACCTTAAAGATGGTGAATCGTCGAGATTTTAGAAAATGAAATACCGACGTTTTAAACAAAAACAATTCCCCAACTGTCTGTCAGTATTTCATTTTCTAAAATCTCAGCAGTTCACCATCTTGAAGATTTTCTATAAATCATAACACACCGTCTACGTAGCGCTTTAATTTAGATAACTTGGTAACCTAAACTGAAAATCGTCAAGTTCTTTTTGGCATCGCGAAAGTATACAAACGTAGATTAGGCGTGTCTAATAGAGTGCTTTTTCTTGTTTTAATTGTTCTCAGAAACGTGCAAAGATGTTAACCTGCCTCATCCACCATTTCCAAACTGCAGTTTCCTTGACGCTGATCTTAGTAAGTGTGATGAAACTGACTGGCGATATTTTCCAGAGAATCTTAAGTGGAAAGATTTCTGCAGAAAGACATGCAAAGTTTGTTAAAACAAAACACCCAAGATTTCCTTGAATTTGTGGTAAGTTGTTCTATTTTTACAAACATATTCCATTAAATAATATGATATCTGTTGGTAATGTTTATACATAATCTCAACACCAACACGAACAAAAGTGCCACTGTATTGTTGTTAACGAAAACGTTTCTTGATGTCTACAAAATGGTCATTGTTGACAACAAAGTAAATATCGTTGTTGTTGCCTACAAAAAAGTATTTAGTTAATATAGTTATCAGTTGATAGAATGTTTTGTTGTTGTTTTTTTTCATTTTTCATTCAAGGCTGGAAAGTGCATTTAATATCTCTTTACCTTCTCATTCTTTACTTTCTCATTCAGTGGGTTCAAGTTGGTCAATAAAATCATTAAAAAGTAAATGAAGTTGTCTTGTTTGTTGTTGTTGTTGTTGTTGTTGTTGTTGTTGTTGTTGTTGTTGTTGTTGTTGTTGTTGTTGTTGTTGTTGTTGTTGTTGTTGTTGTTGTTGTTGTTGTTGTTGTTGTTGTTGTTGTTGTTGTTGTTGTTGTTGTTGTCCTTCCACTTTCCAGAATAGATAGAGACAGACAGACATAAGTAGTGATACCCCCATCCAGACCACAAAGGGATACCGCCTCATTAATTATTAATAACCCTAATTAATTATTCAACTTATTATTTATCCTTACGTCATTATTTATCAGTCTCCTTTGGGACACTCTAACACTAACTTGCATCCAACCCCCTAACCCTAGCTTTTATCCAACTCCCTAACCCTAGCTGTTACTCAATCCCCGGTTTAAACGTATTGATTTGAGAAAATATAAACTGACTAAATCTTCAAACTGGTTGCTACGTTTCCCGTTACTAAGTGTGATATTTGCATATTTATCCTCAGTGCACGTGCAGGCGACAAAAGAAAAACTCATTATGGGTCATTAAGGGGATTAAGCGCTTAGGCAAGTCTAGAGGTCATTAGCAGTGTTACCATAGCGAAACCGCGTCGCGTCTTTCATTCGAACTGTGTTCTGGCACGAGTATCATCGAAAGTTTTTGGCGTGTGTTTGGATAGTATTTTACTGGATTTATTCGATCTCTATTTATTATGACCAAGATGTCTCAAACGGTAAGACAAAGAAGACACAAATATCGAGTATAAAAAGTTGTTTCAAATTTGTTTCAGTCCAAATGTTTACATCAATAAGGTCGGTTTCTGACGTTTCTGAGATAAATTACATGTCTAATCTAATTTTATATGGATTTTGAGGTTCATTCCTGGGAATGATCGTATTGTATTTATCACTCTCTTGACGATTATAGTTTTTTGTTTCATGCGAGTCTTCCTCATGCGAGTCTTTTTCGTCTAAATCATTTTCGTCCACATCAGTATCACCAGCATCTTCTCTTTCGCTTTCATCCGATTCTACTTCTACATCCGAATCACTTTCGTCCTCATCGAAAGCACCTAACCATTTCAGTAAAGGTTTATTTTTGGGTGTTCAACAGTTGGAGTTAGAAAATACGGTTTAGTTACACTAAGTTTAGGCGGTGTTCAGGTTGATGGGGTTCAGGTTAACGAGGTTTCTTTGGGGTCTCTGTCAAGTTTTGTATAACATTTAGTATGCTGCTGGTTCTGCAGCCGTTGTTGGAATGTCAGAAAACGATCGAGTTGATTAGAGTATAGGATGTTCTTTTCATCTGGTGTTAACTGTGGTGTTTGTACAATATCTCGCGTTAGCTGTTCTGTATTGTAAATGGCGTTGACGTTTGGAAGATGCTGATACGATTTCTTTTGAATATATCCGCTTACGTTCTGCAGCATGACGTAACTATTTTCTTCAGGTAAAACATTGGTCTTGAGGCGATGATCGTCATCCGTAGCCGGTTTCAGATCAAGTAGGTCGCTTCCTCGTAGGTCTGCATAAACTCTTGAACATGACCTGGGTTAACTTGTCGTGCCAAGACAGATATTTGTTGCTTATCTCGTGAAGATTTGAGTACAATATAGTGGGCATTAAGACTCATGTTTCTGGTTTCTTTGCCGTGATGAAATATATTCTGAACTAGAAATACATGAATGCAACAACCCCGCGCGCGCTTTTATTAAATGCTTTTTTGAAACACCCCCACCCACTCACCCACCCTGATTAAAATAAGCACTCCTGATATACAGCCAATATAAACAGATATAAAAACAAAATGATAATCCTCAAGATAATTTTATAATTTTAATATGGATAAGATGACTAAACTGATTTAACATATCAAAGCAAAACTTAGATTTCATTATTAAATTCTGGTTGTACAAAATATGTTTTTAGGATGTTTCAAAAGGGATCATTTTTAACAAGCTTTAAGCTTCCATATGCGATACATGTTTTGCAAAGGCAGAATTAAAAGTCAACAGGTCAAAAATTACGTTTATAATAGAGTCCGAGATAAAAACAATTCCGGTAGAATCGGATTCTAGAAATAAGTATTAAACAGACAACGTTTCTGTCAAAAATTTGGAAATACAGCCAAAAAAATCGCCAAAGTCCATGAGTATTTAATAATAAAAGGTTAAAGGTGCATGCAATGCCAATGAAAGACATCACGTCTACATAAGCTTATAAAGGTAGTGTTTTAAGTTAGATTTAGTTAAGCTGATTTATGATTTGGACGGGCAAAAGGAAAGCACGAAAACGTGAAGCTGTATATTGTTTAGGTTAAGCGAAAACTTGAAAACAAGAATCCTACCGTTAACTTTTAAATGATTTGACCACGGAGGACTACAAACACTGCAATTCAGATCGAGTTTTTGTTTTATACCATACGGCGTTTGGTTTCTTCAAGTTCTCTGGTTTCTCTTCAAGATATATTAAACGGGTTGTTTGTATCCTTCTTTTCTTCGTGCTCCATTTCGTTTCGTTTAAATAAACGAAAGCAAAATACCATTTGTTTGAGAGTTTATAGTTTTCTTCGTCGCTAGCCACCAGTGTCCAACTATTCCTACCGCGTGACACCGTACCAAACATATATATATATATATATATATATATATACAAATATATATATAAACTATTTCCCAGATTTCGTCTCCCTCGCTTTTCCTACACGCGTGTAAAGTGGACTACACGCATGTCGAGATTAGCACCATCACCGTGCTCCGGGCCTTCTGCCCTACGCCCGGGCTCGGGGACAATGTAGATCACGGAGATATTTATCTAAAATGGTTAGGTGCTTTCGATGAGGCCGAAAGTAATTCGGATTTAGAAATAGAGTCGGGTGAAAGCGAAAGAGAAGCCGCTGGTGATACTGATGTGGACGAACATGATTTACTCGCGCGAGGAAGACTTGTGTGAAACAAAAGACTATAATCGTCAAGACATGACCAATACACTACGATCATTCCCAGGAATGAACCTCAAAATCCATATAAAATTAGATTAGACAAGTAGTATTATCTCAGAAACGTCAGAAACCGACCTTATGGATGTAAACATTTGAACTGAAATAGATACTTTTTAAGCTCGATATTTGTGTCTTCTTTGTCTTACCGTTTGAGACATCTTGGACATAATAAGTAGAGAATAAATCCAGTAAAATACTTTCCAAACACACGCCAAAAGCTTTCGATGATACTCGTACGAGAACACAGTTCGAATGAAGGACGCGGTTTCGCTATGGTAACACTGCCAATGACCTTCTCGCCTAGACTTGCCTAAGCGCTTAATCCCCTTAATGACCCCTAATGAGTTTTTCTTTTGTCGCCTGCACGTGCACTGAGGATAAATATGCAAATATCACACTTAGTAACGGAAAACGTAGCAACCAGTTTGAAGAATTAGTCAACTTATGTTTTCTTAAATCAATACGTTTAAAAGAACTTTGGGAATCAGTCGGACAGCTAACGGCTGTGACGTATAACACCGGGGGTTGAGTAACTGCTAGGGTTATGGGGTTGGATAAAAGTTAGGGGTAGAGGGTCGCACAGGAGCCTGAGAAATAATGACGTTAGCATAAATAATAAATCATTATGACGTATGAATACCGGGGGGTGTGGATAAAAGCTAGGGTAAGGGGGTTGGATCCAAGTTAGGGTTAGAGGGTCCCAAAGGAGCCTGATAAATAATCATGTAAGCATAAATAATAAGTTGAATAATTAATTAGGGTTATGAATAATTAATGAGGGGCATCCCTTTGTTGTCTGGATGGGGCTATCACTACTAACATCTTTATTTAAAATCGGAATTTCCTTCGTCACATATAAAACAGCTTTACAAGAAAGCCGAGAATATTTAAATAAATTAATAAAGATTTAATTAATTCCAGGAAGCAAGTGATGGGAGAGATTTCTTAAAATTTTTTAGAATGGTTTTGCATTTTATTTGATGTGGCAATTTGTTCCAGAGCTCTACGACTCTATAAATAAACGTCTTGTTTAAAAACTCAGACAGACAGACAGACAGACAGACAGACAGACAGACAGACAGATTGATTGATTGATTGATTCACTTTTATTTGAATACGGTAATTCCATAAGTTATAAGAACTTCTTTACATGAAAGCCGTATAAAATTACAAAATATTTACATATTTTAAATAATATAATATAATAATATAAATATTAAAAATAATATAATACAGTTTTACATAATAAATATAATACATTTTAAAATAGTACATTTTTATTTACATATATTAGTCGACAATTTGTTTGACTGAGGATAATTTCTTTTTCAAAATTGTTTTTGATTTGGAAGTCTTCAAATCACGAGATAGTGAATTCCAAAGTTTTGCGCCTCTATATGAAAATGACCCTTTATAACATTCTGTTTTAGGTATATAATTCATGGCTACATTAAAATCATTTTCTCTAAGTCGTGATTTGTAAGCATTACTTTCCGAACAGTTTGAGAATAAATCACTTAAATATTTTGGAACATTGTGATTTATGGTATCATGCATTAATAAAGCTAAGTGCTTATCTCTTCTAAGGGCTAGATTATCCCAATCTAGCTTTTTTAATAAATCTGCTGACCTCACGTCATAACCTTGGAAGGTTATTACGCGGGCAGCACGATTCTGTAATTTTTGGATTCTATTTGCAAGCCCTTTATTTATGTTACCCCATACAACATCACAGTAGTCGAAAACAGGCTGTAGACAGACAGACAGACAGGCAGACAGGCAGACAGGCAGACAGGCAGACAGGCAGACAGGCAGACAGGCAGACAGGCAGACAGGCAGACAGGCAGACAGGCAGACAGACAGACAGGCAGACAGGCAGACAGGCAGACAGGCAGACAGGCAGACAGGCAGACAGGCAGACAGGCAGACAGGCAGACAGGCAGACAGACAGACAGACAAACAGGCAGGCAGAGAGAGAGAGAGAGAGAGAGAGAGAGAGAGAGAGAGAGAGAGAGAGAGAGAGAGAGAGAGAGAGAGAGAGAATTATTTATTTAAATTCGGAATTTCTTCAGTTATGTAACTGCTTTACAAGAAAGCCGAGAATATTTTTAAAAATACATAAAAAATTAATCAATTTGAGGAAGCAAGTGATGAGAGAGATTTTTAAAAATTTTTAAGATTAGTTTCACATCTCATTTGACTTGGCAATTCGCTCCAGAGTTGTACGCCTCTATAACGTCTTTTTCAAAAACTCAGTGAGTGGTTTTGGTAAGACGAGTGACATTTCTTTATTTCGTAATGCGTAAGTATTATCTAAGGTATAAATTTTAAAATGGTCTCGTAGGTAAGAAGGTGCCATATTATTTAATAACTTATACATCATTATTGTCATATGTTCAGCACGTGAATGACATAGCCTTTTCCAGTGCAATTGATCTATTAGTTCACTAGATCTGACCTCATAGCCTTGGCTTGTAATTACTCGTACCGCTCGATTTTTAAACTTTTGTAATCTAGTTAACAGTTATACCATGAGCTCGAGTCGTATATGAGGTCATAGCCAACGAGGCGCTTCGCCGAGTTGGCTATTAGTTCGTATACGACGAGAGCGAATGGTATAACTGTTTTATTATATATCCAAGCACAGAACAAGAAACAAAATTACAGCGAAATGTTTGAAACGACAAACTTCCGGCATAGGCAACAGGCAACTAATACTTCCGCCATGCGTAATGATACATTCACACAGAGTTTCTCGCTGAGCTGTTCGGCAAACAGCTTCAGTGAAATGTTCGGCAAAAATGTTGCTCGAGAGGCAAAAAATGTGTTGAGCAGATCATCAAAAAAGATTAAAAGGTACCTTTATGAAGTCAAAAGGTGGGTCAGTTGTTTATATTAGCGTTGCTGTCGTGAAAAAGTTTTGATTTCATGCAAAAATGAAACTGAAACACCTTCGGCAGTGAAACTAAATTACTTAGTTGGTTGTTTTTGAAAAAGAACATGCTTTTTACTACTCCAAATGCTTATCTAAATAAAAAAAGTCTCTTTACTGGTGATCTCCTACGAAATGTGTGTTGTAAGCTTGATTTTAACCGTGAGTTTCTTTGTTTGGCAACAAATTAATATCAACCCGCTAATTTAGTCGTGTTTCTGAAGTAAAAAGACGTAATTTTTAGGTGAATTTTACCATTTGACATGCTAAATTGTGTATTTGTTAATGTATTTTTACACAATGTTGTTTTCTTATACATTGGTTTGAGGGTGTTGATGTTTTTCTGTATAAAAATCCGTCAATTTCAACTCTTTTCGGCAGTTTAAAAGAACATGCCGCCATCTTGTTTTTCCTCTACTAGCAGGATATGAGCTGACAGCCTAGTAGTAGGGAACCAATCAGATTACGCAAAAGCTCATATCCGATTGCATGCTATATAATAATAGCAGTTGTAGTTGGCACGTTGTCCCATACTACATCGCAATAGTCAAATAATGGTTGAATTAACGACTTATATATTGTTAGCGATGTTTCTAGTGGAACAAACTGTTTTACTTGGCGAAGGCCAGAAATAGCAGCACTTTTTTTTTTAGAAATGTGATCAATATGGTCTATCCATGATAACCTTTCGTCTATATATACTCCTAATGATTTGGTAACCCTAACTCGGTTTATAGGTTTTTCATCCAAAAATAAATAAGGTATATTTCTAATTTTGACCATACTATGGTCAAATCCAATAAACGTGTGCTCTGTTTTTGTGGGATTAATATTAAGTTTGTTTGCCTTCAACCATTAATACATTAACATTTTTTTGATCTTGGTTGGCAAGATAAGCTATTTCTTGTAGCGATGCTCTGGTTGTTGTGATGCTCGTGTCATCAGCATACATTCGAGCACTAGAATGTTGCAAACAACACGGCAGATCATTAATGACCGAGGATAGAGCCTTGTGGAACGCCACAATTAATTACTCGACTGATTGATAGGCAGCCATTAACTCTACACATTTGAGTACGGTTGCACAAATAGATTTAAACCAAGTCAAAGACTGTGGACTTACATATTCCATAGTACCACAATTTATCAAGCAGAATATCATGGTTTACAGTATCAAATGCTTTGGCTAAGTCTAAAAATACTACCAAATTAAGACGTCCTTGGTCCATATTTTTAAGCCATTCAGTTGTTGCATCTAGGAGAGCCGCAGTTGTGGAATAAAGTGGCCTAAAGCCTGATTGACAAATAAAGAGTAAACTATTTTCGTTTAAGTATGTATGCAGTTGATCGTAAATAATGCGTTCGAAAATGTTTGATATGCAACTTAAAACAGAAATTGGTCTATAATTATTTACATTTTTATAAATTAGTGTTACCCTTGCTAATTGCTAATAGATTTTTATAAATTGGTGTTACCCTTGCTAGACAGACAGACAGACAGACAGACAGACAGACAGACAGACAGACAGACAGACAGACAGACAGACAGACAGACAGACAGACAGACAGACAAACAAACAGGGAAGCAGGCAGGCTGGCAGGGAGAGGCAGGCAGGCAGGCAGGCAAGCAGGCAGACAGGCAGGCAGGCAGGCAGACAGACAGACAGACAGACAGACAGACAGACAGACAGACAGACAGACAGACAGACAGACAGACAGACAGACAGACAGACAGACAGACAGACAGACAGAAAGAGAGACCTTTATTTAAACACGGAATTTTATTGGAAATACATCTGGTTTACGTGAAAGCTGTACAAAAATACTTTTATGGAAATTAAAATGTTACATGAAAGAAAAATTAAGTATTTACAATAATGTCCATCGCTTTTTGAGGAGAGACGAACAATTTTCTTTTAAAACTATTTAGCGAGGTTACCATCCCATCAGCGGGTAAGACATTCCAAGCTTGTACACACCCTAATATATGAAACTTTTTAATTTTCAGTAGCGAAGCTAACTATAGCAACTGGTCTACATATTCAGACATTTATCAAAGTATATCCACCAACTCTTATTTCGTTGGAAATTTTTAGTTCCACTTAGTAAGATTGCTATAATGCATAATTTGTTGCATTTTTATTCCGTGATAATTGCGTTGTTGACAGATTTACAGTATATTTCACTAGATTTCAAAATATGCTGATTAGTTAAAATTTGCATAGCATGACCAGTTGCTATGCTTGACTTCGCCACTGTTAATTTTCAGTATTTGGCATGGGTAATTTGAGATTGATGTCATTATTATTCAAATTATAATATCCTACGGAATGGGTAAATTAAATATTGTTAAATGTCGTTACAAACAATATCACATCACAACATCAACGTTGGCAGCACGCCTTTGTCAGAGTCTGTTCTGGAAATCCACTAGACCACCCTTCTACCTTGTTTTTGGCTGAAATGGCAAAAAATGAATGGAATTGGTTGGGCACTACTCTTTTATGTTGTCATAGAGATTGCCTCATACCCTCTTAAAAATAAGGATATTCATTAACGATTTTTCGAGGGCCGCAGGCCCGAGGAGAGTTTATTTTGTCGAGGTAAGATATCAATTTCTACAACTGTCAACTGTGTTTCTTGGTAGGAGATTTCACGGTTGTTTTCTTGTATTTCTAGGCAGTGTATATTGGTGTTGGTTCATTGCTTCTCACAGGAGCCATTATGTTTGCGTTGATCAGCATTCTGATCAGACGCTACTATCTGCGTGTGTGTAATTTTACTTATACAAATTCTGAAAAATAATGTGATGGGTTCAATGGTACATTGCTGTATAATTTTATTAAAGCTTTAGATTTGTCAAAACATATTAAGTACTTGGAATTGCATTGACAGTTTTGTCAGTATTTGTGTGTATATCCTGTCAAAGCCATTGCCATATGTCAAGCGATAAGCTATAGTAACTTGAAGTTTTCAATCTTATAATTGGACTGTCCAGCCTCCTTCGCAGGCAACTCTGTGGGTTCTGAGGTGAGATAAACTTGGGTGGGTGGGCAACCGTGGACGGAGTGGGCAATATTAGGTGGAGTGGGCAATCTCGGGTAGAGTGGGCAATCTTGGGTGGAGTGGGCAATCTTGGGCGGAGTGGGAAGGAGTGGGAAATCTCGGGTGGAGTGGGTAAGCTCAGGTGGAGTGGGCAATCTCAGGTGGAGTGGGCAATCTTGGGCGGAGTGGGCAATCTTGGGTGGAGTGGGTAATCTCGTGGTGGAGTGGGCAATCTTAGGTGAAGTGGGCAAGGGGGGTGTCACATTGACCACAGACTGCACATAGTTGCCTGTAGAGTAGGCTAAAGGCTTTTGTCCCATTTGAGGCAGCACTTCACTTGCGATAGTAACTTCTAGTACGTACGTTATTTTTTGTTGGAAAAACGATTCATGAGGTCAAACGGCCGAAAAGTTAAAAACTGTCAATGTTTTACATATATACGGACGAAATACTGACATTTCGAGCAAGAGTCTTAATAGCGAAGCGCACAATTACTATTTATAGACCAAAACTCAGACAAACAACTCCAGGGATTTTTAATGAGCCATTTTCTTTTGTCGGAAATGCAAGAATAAATTATAAACTCAGACAAACATGAATTTGACGTCATCTGTGCGCTTCGCTATTCAGGGAGTGTCTGTATGGATAGAATAGCATATTTTAAAACTGCCCATGCAGTCAAACGTTAATTCGATTTCAACACTTGTTATCACTCGAACAACAGCTAGCTATATAGGGTCTAATCTCTGACGTATTTTTGACACCATTGGTAATTTCCCGGTGTCGCGGCAAATACTATAAATATTGAATAACAGTGTCATTGTCTCAATGCCTCATTTGGGCCAGGTTATCATTGTTTTCTTATCGTGATGGCAAATACAGATTTTGGATAAGTTATTTGAAAGATGGAAGGTGTTTTCAGTATTCTGAACTTAACATTGCGAGCGGAGAATTTGAATCCTGACTAAAGTTCCTAAATTTTAAAATTCAATATGGCAGAAAATTTGATGGTACTTTTAAAAAAAACAATTGAAGTTGGTCTCGTAACGTCTTGCAAGCAGGTACGGTAATGTGACAGTTCCATATATCACTAAACAGATATTATTTATGAAGTGAAAGATGTTTGAGGCATAAACACATACAAAAACTATACTAAAATTAGACCTAACCTTCGATGTTGTGTTTCCGCCGACAATATCAAAATATTCAGTCAGTCATATCTCTCTCTCTCTCTCTCTCTCTCTCTCTCTCTCTCTCTCTCTCTCTCTCTCTCTCTAGTGGTTTGCCTAACGGCAGGTTCATCGCTCTTTCCATCCCTTCCAATCTTGTGCTTTTCCTTTAGTTTTTGCGTATATGACTGTCCCTTCTTGATTTTATCCAGTATTCCAATTTTCTACCTCGTCTCCTCTTCGCCAGCACTCTTCCTTCGATCACATCCTTCAATAGCCCTTCATGTCTCAGGACGTGCCAAATCCAATCCTTTTGCCTTCTATATATTGCATCAGCTGTCGTTCCTCTCCAACGCTACGCATCACTTGTTCATTACTGACCTTTTCCACCCAAGTGATTTCCATCATACGTCTCCACAACCACATCTCACAACTTTCCAGGCGGTTTATATCTTTCCCCCTTCAATGTCCAAGTTTTAGCTCCATACAGCAGCATACTCCAAATCAGTGTCTTTATAAATTTCTTCTTCAGTTCCAGATCCAACATCCAGACAGTATTGCTTTTTGTTTGTTAAATGTTTCCTTATAGTCATTGCTATCCTTGACTTGATCTCTTTTTCAGAATATCCATCTTCAGAAATTATGCTACCGAGGTACTTGAACTGAGACACCTGTTCTAGGTCTTTGCCATTTATCCGTATTTTCACTACTTCAGTCCTGGTTTTCCCTATCATCATGTTCTTTGTTTTCTTAACACTTATTTTCATGCCACTGTCTTCCACTACGCTATTCATCCTATCCATACATTTTTGCAGTTCATCCTGTGTATTAGTAGTCATGGCCTGATCATCATCAAACCTCACTGCCTTCACTAAACGTCCACCAACTTTGACACCTACTTCAACATCATCTAGTGCTTCCCTTATTATTGCCTCAGCATAAATGTTAAAAAGTAAAGGCAACAAAAAACATCCTAGTCTTATTCCTTTCAAAATGATTGCTGGTCCAGATTATCCATTGCCTACTCGAACGCTGGCTGTTTGTCCAAGGTACAATGCCGCTATTAGCCGTCTATCCCTCCGGTCTATACCGATGATGCAGATTATATCCATTAACTTGACCCAGTTTATCCGATCAAATGCTTTCTCAAAGTCAACAAAGCATGTGTATACATCCTGCCCATATTTCAAATTCCGCTCCGTTAACAGCCGCAATACGGCAATTGTATATCTTGTTCTTGTCGATCTAACTTTGCCTTGAAGAGCTTTGAGAATTTCCGCTGGTATGCATGTTATCTGTCCCTTCATCTTTTCCATCTTTCATTTCCTTCATTACCTTCAAGATCTCACTATCAAGGAGATCAGGTCCATACCGATCAGTCAATCATATTCAAGTTTAAAATATAAGCAGCTGTTCAATTATTTAAAAATTTTAACCTATACACATGTTATCGAGTAATGAACGAAGTTTCACTGTTATCAACTTAACGCCAAAAAAAATCATTCTTCGGGAAAAAGATAACGAATAAATATTCTGCTTTTATCGTATCGTCAACCG
The DNA here is from genome assembly GCA_035771165.1 of Paragorgia papillata. Lineage (NCBI taxonomy): Eukaryota > Metazoa > Cnidaria > Anthozoa > Scleralcyonacea > Coralliidae > Paragorgia > Paragorgia papillata. Next base: position 878,086 of record JAWNZC010000375.1, on the reverse strand, counting down.
TACGGCGACAAAAGGACGTTGATGTTTAAACAAACTTTTACTTCGGTTTTTGTATTTGTTTACGTCTAAAATTTCTCATACTTCATTCATCAGTGTTTGTTTGACTGATATTTTAAATCATCGTATTTTTCTAGCTCACCTTAGAGATGTGACATCCAAACTGCCCGCCATTTTCTGTCCATAGTAGTGATTTCATAATAAACTACTAAAAACTAACGCACGCGCAGATATTTTCCGCGGTGTTAATCCATGGCCACCATCATCAAGGCCGCCGAGAGCATCATAACTTGAGAAACTCAGAGTATAATGTTTATGTCCCAAGACCATATACTGAAGCTGGCAAAAACAGCTTTCATTATCAGCACTGCAAAAAAAGCATTTTTGCTTTTGAGTAAAATTACTCAATTTACGAGTAAAATTACTCAATTTTTGAGTAAGCTGGGGGTTTTACCCAAGACATTGAGTAAATTAACGCAAAAGGCTGAGTAAAGGTATTTACTCTTGCGCTTGAGTATATCTACTCAATCGTTTGAGTAAAAGTTTACTCAATATTTTGAGTCATATGTAAGCATGAGTAATTTTACTCAAAGACTTGAGTGAAATAACTCTGGTACTGAGTAAGTTATCACTTTCACTTTACTCAAATAGCTGAGTAAAGCAACAGTGAGTAAAATTACGCATTTCTTTGAGTAAGATGCCAGTTTTACTCAAACACTGAGTAAAGCTAATTTTGAGCAAGACGTTTTACTCATGCTGTGAGTAAATTGAATACAATTTACTCAAGGTCAGAGTAAATTAAAATTACATTACTCAAGGCCTGAGTAAACGGAGGAACATTACTCAAACAGTGAGTAAGGCTTTTTACTCAAATGCTTGGGTTGTCTCTACTCAATAGTTTGAGTAAAATTATACTCAATAATCTGAGTGAAAAGTCGGGAATAGTAATTTAACTCAAATATATGAAGTAACATTAATCGCCATTATGATATATATTCTATTTTACTCACATAAATAAGTAAAGATTATTGGTATTAAAACTACAAATCAATTATACCTCGAGTGAAATAAAATTCGAGGATAAATATACGTCAAAAGGACGTTAATAATTTTTGTTCATAGAAGTATCAAACGAAACGTGCAAATTACAAAAAAAATTAAATTTGGCTTTTGTTGGATCGTCTATATAACCCCTGTAACAAAACAGACAGATTCACTGCGTGCCACAGCCAGCGAAGATCAAATAGACCTGCCACTGTGACCAGTCACCCGATCTAGGTAACAAGCAGGTGGGCGATGAAGACTTGACAGTATGATGACGTTACTGACGCTTCACTATGGCACGGCAACCAATCATATGATAGGCGGCAAATTTTACAAAACCACAATTGAGAATCTGTGACAGACCTTCACACCTAGCTAGCTTTCTTCAGTTCCAGTCGAACTAGTCTTGTCGCAGTTGTCGGTAGCATTCTAGTTCTTTATTGGCGTTGGAATAATCGTATTGGATTATCGAAATGGCGAAAACACTTCAAGAAGTTAAAGAATGGTTGACGGACAATGGATTTCAAGACTATTGCCAGAAATTTGAAGGTAGGTCATTGACAACATCACGTGCACAAACTTGGTAGTTCTGTCGATTAGTTTTTCGCTTTTTTGACTTCATTGTATCAGTCGAACAGTTTAAATTATCTTTTCCCAAAATCCTACAATCAAATCTATAACTGAAAGGAGCATCTTTGCTCAATAGGAGAAGCGCATGGAGTCGAGATCAACCGCGTGTCAAAGTTCGCTTTATATTATACGCGCCTCCTAATGCGCCGTCACTGCCGTATTTTTATACTCTTTTAAGCTTTTCTATATATCGTACCGCGCTTTAAATACAGTTATTTACCATCAAATTATCTACAGGCCATGAACCCAGCGTATATACCTGCTTGAGGAAATTGCGCCTCGATCACATGGCGATTTTATTAGCTTGTAAGAAAGTAGTGTGCTGGGAAATGTTTGAGAAACAGCAGACCAAAAGTGTTTTAAACGGCCGATAATTTTGGAGCGAAACGCTTCGAGCAGAACCCTTCATCAGACATCAGAGTTAAAACATTCGCCATAGGTTCGATGGCGATAGATCCGACATTGACATAAAGCGTGCGCAATACCGTTTATTGTGAGTTTAGTGCTTGTCGGATCTTTTCAACAATCAGCACAAAAAGGTTGGTAAGAAACCTGAAATGGCGTGGCAAATTAATTCATACTGATGTTTCTCGTCTGAAAGATGCATCATCGTTGACATCAGTGATCAGTCCTTTCAAAGAATTAATTACAATTTAAAGGCGATCTTTGTCAGAATCTACATACTGTAAACATGCTTAGATATACACGTTCAGTCTGATTTAAATCAGTATTAAACGAGAACTATACAGATTAATGAGATTATACTTCGATAAAGAAAAAAGCTCAAATCGTCAGTATTTTTTTTCTAAATGTTTAATCCGTGGTTGAAATGAATGTGTAATTATACGACTTTCTTATTTTATAATAGGGGTCGACCATTAGAAACTTGGGAAGGGGTAACAATTCCCCCCCCCCCCAAAAAAAAAGGGGGGGATGACTGAATAAAAATTCCTTCAGCCAATGATCCAGAGGGAAAAAACGTCAAAAAAACTAATAAAAAATCGTGCCCCAAATTTGTTTTTACCCTCCCCCCTCCCAAGATTTCTTACTTTTTGTGTGCGTCAATTGTCAAAACATTAGCAATATGTTTCACTGAAAATTATTTTGTTAATTTTATACGAAAATAGCGAATAAGATTGATGGATGTGCATTGGAAGTCTTGACTGAGAGGGCACTGGAGCTTCTAATTCCCATCATTAATTGGAGACAGGATGAAATTCATGAAACTCCTCGACGATATGAAAAACAAAGTTAAAGATATACCACCTGTAAATTGCATTGAAGAGGATGATGGATGCAGTGCCAGTGGAAATGTACCACATCTACACGTGGATGAGCCTATAAACCTGGTATAGACTCAAGTGTCAGTGAGGCTATGGATGAGGTTGTCCAGATCAATGATGAAGTCAGGTTTGTATCTCAACTTATTAATAAGAAATAAGAAACTTTTGCTGTCTTCAGTGAACCATTAATTTTTCTAAATATTATATAATTATTTGTAGTTCATTAAATATACAATTGCTAATATATTTTGAAATAAACAATTCTTTTTCAGTACTTGGCACAATAATTATAGTATTGACTATTAACAAATCTAAAAGTTAGGTCTAAGAAAGTGTTATTGGCTAGTGGCTTGCCCTATACATTTATGTTGTTGCAGTTAATTCTGTTGGCGAGAGGGTGGCTTATGGCCACCTTGTATCGGCACCTCTTTTGGGTGGCATGCTTATGCAAGCCGCCCGTTGAAGAGGAGATACATAAATTTATAGTAATCCACAATTGCTAATATATTTTGAAATAAACAATTCTTTTTCAGTACTTGGCACAATAATTATAGTATTGACTATTAACAAATCTAAAAGTTAGGTCTAAGAAAGTGTTATTGGCTAGTGGCTTGCCCTATACATTTATGTTGTTGCAGTTAATTCTGTTGGCGAGAGGGTGGCTTTTGGCCGCCTTGTATCGGCACCTCTTTTGGGTGGCATGCTTATGCAAGCCGCCCGTTGAAGAGGAGATACATAAATTTATAGTAATCCACAATTGCTAATATATTTTGAAATAAACAATTCTTTTTCAGTACTTGGCACAATAATTATAGTATTGACTATTAACAAATCTAAAAGTTAGGTCTAAGAAAGTGTTATTGGCTAGTGGCTTGCCCTATACATTTATGTTGTTGCAGTTAATTCTGTTGGCGAGAGGGTGGCCTATGGCCGCCTTGTATCGGCACCTCTTTTGGGTGGCATGCTTCTGCAAGCCGCCCGTTGAAGAGGAGATACATAAATTTATAGTAATCCACAATTGCTAATATATTTTGAAATAAACAATTCTTTTTCAGTACTTGGCACAATAATTATAGTATTGACTATTAACAAATCTAAAAGTTAGGTCTAAGAAAGTGTTATTGGCTAGTGGCTTGCCCTATACATTTATGTTGTTGCAGTTAATTCTGTTGGCGAGAGGGTGGCTTATGGCCGCCTTGTATCGGCACCTCTTTTGGGTGGCATGCTTATGCAAGCGCCCGTTGAAGAGGAGATACATAAATTTATAGTAATCCACAATTGCTAATATATTTTGAAATAAACAATTCTTTTTCAGTACTTGGCACAATAATTATAGTATTGACTATTAACAAATCTAAAAGTTAGGTCTAAGAAAGTGTTATTGGCTAGTGGCTTGCCCTTATACATTTATGTTGTTGCAGTTAATTCTGTTGGCGAGAGGGTGGCCTATGGCCGCCTTGTATCGGCAACTCTTTTGGGTGGCATGCTTCTGCAAGCCGCCCGTTGAAGAGGAGATACATAAATTTATAGTAATCCACAATTGCTAATATATTTTGAAATAAACAATTCTTTTTCAGTACTTGGCACAATAATTATAGTATTGACTATTAACAAATCTAAAAGTTAGGTCTAAGAAAGTGTTATTGGCTAGTGGCTTGCCCTTATACATTTATGTTGTTGCAGTTAATTCTGTTGGCGAGAGGGTGGCTTATGGCCACCTTGTATCGGCAACCTCTTTTGGGTGGCATGCTTATGCAAGCCGCCCGTTGAAGAGGAGATACATAAATTTTATAGTAATCCACAATTGCTAATATATTTTGAAATAAACAATTCTTTTTCAGTACTTGGCACAATAATTATAGTATTGACTATTAACAAATCTAAAAGTTAGGTCTAAGAAAGTGTTATTGGCTAGTGGCTTGCCCTATACATTTATGTTGTTGCAGTTAATTCTGTTGGCGAGAGGGTGGCTTTTGGCCGCCTTGTATCGGCACCTCTTTTGGGTGGCATGCTTATGCAAGCCGCCCGTTGAAGAGGAGATACATAAATTTATAGTAATCCACAATTGCTAATATATTTTGAAATAAACAATTCTTTTTCAGTACTTGGCACAATAATTATAGTATTGACTATTAACAAATCTAAAAGTTAGGTCTAAGAAAGTGTTATTGGCTAGTGGCTTGCCCTTATACATTTATGTTGTTGCAGTTAATTCTGTTGGCGAGAGGGTGGCCTATGGCCGCCTTGTATCGGCACCTCTTTTGGGTGGCATGCTTCTGCAAGCCGCCCGTTGAAGAGGAGATACATAAATTTATAGTAATCCACAATTGCTAATATATTTTGAAATAAACAATTCTTTTTCAGTACTTGGCACAATAATTATAGTATTGACTATTAACAAATCTAAAAGTTAGGTCTAAGAAAGTGTTATTGGCTAGTGGCTTGCCCTTATACATTTATGTTGTTGCAGTTAATTCTGTTGGCGAGAGGGTGGCTTATGGCCGCCTTGTATCGGCACCTCTTTTGGGTGGCATGCTTATGCAAGCCGCCCGTTGAAGAGGAGATACATAAATTTATAGTAATCCACAATTGCTAATATATTTTGAAATAAACAATTCTTTTTCAGTACTTGGCACAATAATTATAGTATTGACTATTAACAAATCTAAAAGTTAGGTCTAAGAAAGTGTTATTGGCTAGTGGCTTGCCCTTATACATTTATGTTGTTGCAGTTAATTCTGTTGGCGAGAGGGTGGCCTATGGCCGCCTTGTATCGGCACCTCTTTTGGGTGGCATGCTTCTGCAAGCCGCCCGTTGAAGAGGAGATACATAAATTTATAGTAATCCACAATTGCTAATATATTTTGAAATAAACAATTCTTTTTCAGTACTTGGCACAATAATTATAGTATTGACTATTAACAAATCTAAAAGTTAGGTCTAAGAAAGTGTTATTGGCTAGTGGCTTGCCCTTATACATTTATGTTGTTGCAGTTAATTCTGTTGGCGAGAGGGTGGCCTATGGCCGCCTTGTATCGGCACCTCTTTTGGGTGGCATGCTTATGCAAGCCGCCCGTTGAAGAGGAGATACATAAATTTATAGTAATCCACAATTGCTAATATATTTTGAAATAAACAATTCTTTTTCAGTACTTGGCACAATAATTATAGTATTTGACTATTAACAAATCTAAAAGTTAGGTCTAAGAAAGTGTTATTGGCTAGTGGCTTGCCCTATACATTTATGTTGTTGCAGTTAATTCTGTTGGCGAGAGGGTGGCTTATGGCCGCCTTGTATCGGCACCTCTTTTGGGTGGCATGCTTATGCAAGCCGCCCGTTGAAGAGGAGATACATAAATTTATAGTAATCCACAATTGCTAATATGTTTTGAAATAAACAATTAACTTTTTCAGTACTTGGCACAATAATTATTGTATTGACTATTAACAAATCTAAAAGTTAGGTCTAAAGAAAGTGTTATTGGCTAGTGGCTTGCCCCATATACATTTATGTTGTTGCAGTTAAATTCTGTTGGCGAGAGGTGGCTTATGGCCGCCTTGTATCGGCACCTCTTTTGGGTGGCAGCTTATGCAAGCCGCCCGTTGAAGAGGAATACATAAATTTATAGTAATCCACAATTGCTAATATGTTTTGAAATAAACATGATGTACAGTATACTATGTTGGCATTGTTTTTTGCAAATATATACATATTTTAGTAAATATAAACCAATTAAGGAAATTGCAAAGAAGTGCTTGGAACATTTTTTCAACACAGATGCACCACAGAACAATTGACAAGTCTTGTAGACAATTTTAGAAAGCTGTCATCATTTAGTGGATAAGTTGAATTTTTATAGAAGTGTAATATTCGTCTAGTGAACTAACTACATCAGTAAAGTATTAATATTTTTTATTTATAAGACTAATTTTATATATTTAAATATGTAAATAAATGTACAGTATAAACACACATGTCAAACACATTTTAGATATAACAGTAGTGTGATGTAGTGTACTGCATAAGTTTACCAACTTTACATGTACCTATGTATTTTGAAACAATACATACATGTAAGGTCTGTTATTTTGAATATTTTTAGGGAAATTTCCAGTCCAATTGGACCCCAAGTTGTTGTTTCAAATGCCAAGAAGCTGTGGCCATCAAAGATAGTGTTGCCAACAAATTTCAGGCCAGAGTTAGCAAAAATACTAGCATCAAAATTGTGGTCACTGGCACTATTGAGTCACCAGATGCCATAAGCATTGTTGCAGATCATCAGATGCTGTTTTCCATCAGTGGTGGAATAGTCGAAGCGTGTCTTGGACTTTTGGCTATGTATTATGTTTTTATGTTTGAATATCCAAACTCTTTAAATATTTTTTTTTATACGCAGAAATGCATTTTAAATATACTGTCAGGATGCAAGAAAGTTACCTGTTTCCATTATTCATTTTGTTAATAATGTAAATAATATACTATACCTGCATGAATATTATATAGACTGAAATCGTAGCAAGTGATTTACTGGGTGAAAACTGTAATCGCAGAATAAATATAAGAGCCCACCTCAAAATTTTAAAAATGTAATGCCTGACAACGATGAAAAGAAACTGATGGTTTCCTTTCATTATGGCATTACATTTAAAAATTTTGAGCTGGGCTGTTATACTGAAATATCTAAAAATCATAGACCTCTGTACTGTATCTTTATCTATTCTAGCCATTAATTTTTATTCAATATATAATTTTGCAAACTTTTCAAGTGGATATTTTGTTTAACATTTCCATATGTTTTTGTCAGTTTTAGAAAGTATTAATCAATATTTTCACTGATTTAGAGTGAAGTTTGCATAATCTTTGAGTCAATTTACTCGCAGTTTGAGTAAAATGTTTATTTTCCTCAGGGTTTTAGGCCACTGTTATCACATATTCAGCGTGAGTCAATTGTACTCAAAACCTGAGTAAATTTACTCAAAATTTTGAGTAAGTAATCATTTTACTCAATAATTTGGGTCACTGTGGGTGCATTTTGTTTGAGTCAATTTTACTCAAATTTTGAGTAATTTTACTCAAAATGTTGAGTAAATTTACTCAAAATTTTGAGTAAGTAATCATTTTACTCAATAATTTGGGTCACTGTGGGTGCATTTTCTTTGAGTCAATTTTACTCAAATTTTGAGTAATTTTACTCAAACGTTTGAGTAAAATCATCATTTTACTCAATTTTTTCGTATAATAAAATTGACTCAAATGTTTGAGTAAAACAGTATTTTACTCAAACTATTGAGTCAATTTTACTCACTATTTGGAGTCACTGTGGGTGCATGGTTTTACTCAATTTTTTGAGTTAATTTACTCAAGGATTTTTTGCAGTGAGGGAGCGGTTCTCTGGAATAGTCTATCGAGAGATATAAGAAGTCAAGACAATGTGAGATCTTTTAAAAAATATTTAAATCGTAGTTAGGTTATTATAGTTATTAGGTATTAACATAAAAGATTGTAAATAATTTATAGGTAGGTATTTGTAATTGTTTCTATATATTTGTAATTATTTAAAAATTGTACACGGCTCACTGGAAGAGCATGTATTAATGAAGTGATACCGTGTTTAAATAAAGATTATAGATAGATATAGATAGATAGAGCCATGATGGGCCCCTGGGTAAGACGGATCGCGTCGAAGCCTCGACTCTTCTAGGGGGGTCTGGGAGCATGCCTCCAGAAAATTTTGAATTTTTAGACGGCCAGGAGGCCATTTGGGGCTATTTTGAATGTAAGAATTGGCCCGGGACTGTGGTAGCGAGCCCGGCCTTGTGTGGTCCGGGCCCTGGGGCAGTTGCCCTGGCTCCCCTCCCCTCTCGGCGGTCGTGACCACCATGCACGTTTTGCAGGAAATCGCCAGGTTGCTAAGCTATGTTTACGTACTCGATCGGAAATGGCAAAACAAACTTGAGACGGCGTCGATGTTGATGCTCTCGTAGATGAAATATTTTGATCAGTTTTCGGTTCCACGTTTAAGAATAAAGTAAATTACGCCATGCAATTTTGCAAATAAAATTTTGTGACAAAGTTTGGGCAACTGCAGATGCCATATCATCAGATACAGGGTAAAGAATAAAGATGTCTTCTTTTATTTCACAACTGGTTCTAGTTGCTGCTGCGCCTGCTCCGGCTATAGGCTTCAGCTATTCTGGTTTGCGAACTGCGAGTAAAGACCGTGTCTCTAAAACGAAAACCCAAAATATTATGTGAAATACAAAGGACAACCTTGTTCATGTTTTATGTTTTGAGACTTGTAAGTGTTGTCAAAGTAGCTTAATTATCTATATGTTTTTCTATAAACGATAACAGTACCTGTATATTCGTGAAATCATGCATGTCGATAAAATGTTTTCACTTTTGTTCGGTTTCGAATGAGGCGAAAGCTTATATATATTTTGCTATCTAAAATCTTTGCAGTTCACTGTCTTTAATTTCAGAAGCTTTTTCAGGCAATAAATATAAATTGTCTGTTTGTACATATTGCGCGGTCACTGCTTCCTGCAAAGTACGCAAGAGTCGCAAACGTACATTTATTTACTCGTATTCAGTTCCGGTCATATAAGCCGCGTTTACACTGCAGGACTGGACCTGACCTGCGATCAGAGCCCCTGGGGTAAAAATACCTGAAGCGATTATCCGTATGTACAGCAGTCACATGACGGAAACGTCAATCTAACAAATTGTCATGTTGTATTTGTTTCCTTTTTTGGTGTCAAAGGCGCCATAACGACTTAAAAATGCCAGACTACATCGAACAAGTGGCACAGTTTGGGGTGGACTTCTCGAAAATGTTTGATTTTAGTTTTGATTTACTTGGCATCGCTGTTAAATCCTTTTTCTTCTATATCGAATCTGCCAACTTGAGATAAACATCATCGTTTCGCACGCTAAAATCGTCAAGTTCGGTTTGAATTCTCGCTTCTCACCACAACAAAATCAACTGCTGTGTTTCATTCTCCCTCCGTCCGAACATAATTTCCGAGCAGCCATTGGGAATTTACTTGGGCGCGATCTGGCTATGGTTGCCGGCTTTCAAAAATCTAAATGTTGTCGTGGGCTTAGATTTAAGTAGTTGTTACGGAAACTAGACCATGTCAGGTTCGAAAAGTACACAGGAGGACTGAACTGAGACTGACCTGGGACTGTGTACCTAGGACCGACGTAAGACGCTGGGCCTAAAAACGCAGCCCTAAGTCAGTTTTTGGTCAGTCCTCGTACGTTTACATATCTAGGCCTGTAGTGTAAACGTGGCTATAGTGTTGTTGTGATCACAAATCCACGAAAAATCATGAAAGCGTGTAATTTGATCTGTCTGCGTTGATTTCTTTTTCGCCAAACGTGTAATATGTTTGAGAACGCCTTAAAAAATTTTACAGTTATGCAAGAAATATATCACGTTTCAGTGTTTCCTCGACAGGTTCACAGTTTAGCGGCCCGAAGGCTCTGAGGGAAACGACGTTTTACCAGAACCGAAGACGAAAAACCATGGCCCATAGTTCCATTGGCTGTCCAACGTTTATACTCTTCATATGCGCCTTTTGTGATTGGATGCATCCAATCACAAAAGGCGCATATGGGTGTCTTCTTACGGCGGTTGCACTTTTCGCACTCGTCTATCTCCAGCTGCACTTCTGTCGCCATCCCTGACCAATAATATAGTTGTTGTAAGCGTTCCAAGCAACGATTGACGCCCATGTGCCCTAAACTTGGATCATTGTGCAAAATCTTCAAATGTTCTGGCCACATCTTTCGAGGTACGAATAAAACTAGTCGGTTCGCTGGGTACTCTTATCCATACGACGGTATAGAACGCTCTCTACCATCTCGAACTGTGGCCACAGCTGCCTGTCGCGCCGCAGCTCCCCATTCTCTTTCCAATCTCCGCTATCTTGCGGCTCTCCAGTGGCATGGGTAAGGTTCTGCATTATCAAAGAAATGGTTGGATCAGCCTGCTGCGGATCTCCTTTCTTGACAACGATGAGCACACTTCAGTGACTCTTACACCAACCGCCAGTGCCTCACCAGGACGCTGTTCTTGTTCCTGAAAAGGTGCCGTTCGGGAAAACCTCGAAAGTCCACATTGCAATGCTGTCGACCTGGACGATGCTTAATCTCGAACTCGTATTCCTGTAAAGCGAGTACCCACCGCCGACCTTTCGGTTCTTTCAATCCTTGGAGCCAAGTCAAGCTTCGATAATCCCTCACTTGCGACTGGCGCACGCAATCACGTGTTCGTGCTCTCCTTTGTGTTTGGGACAGGACAACTCCGAGGCCTGAATCGCTGGGGTCTGTGTAAACGGTTAACGGTATGGAGAGGTCTGGTAAGGACAATATTGGCGCTGAATACAGACGACTCTTGAGCTCTTTGAACGCGCTGTCGGCTGAAAATGTCCAGCATGCAGAATTCGCATTGGCCAACTTTGGTCAGGTTGTGGAGTGGTGAGGCTTAGATAGATAGATACGATTTATTAATCCTTCAATTCTGAAGATTCCCTCTGCTTACAAAAACATGAGCTATATATAAATAAATACATATCAGATTATAATAACATTAATTTAGTAAATCTAAAAAATAAAATAAAAAGTTCTTGATAAACCTCCTATAGTGCGACGCCATACCCCCCGAACATCGCTGAGAGGGGATGGAGTCGCAAAATCTCGCACAGCCTCGACTCTCGATGGATCAGGTTCGGTTCCTCGCGCAGATACGATGTGGCCGAGGAATTTGACCGACTGAGCGAATTGACATTTGTCTCGCTTGATCTTCAAACCTGCTGCCCGAATACGCCGAAGGACTTCTAAAATGCGTTGATGTTCTTCCCACATTTCCGAAAGGATTATATATATATATAACATCAAGGAATACAAAGCATCCTTTAATTCCTTTCAGTAGCGTCCCCATCATGCGCAGGAATGTGGCAGGAGTTCATAGTCGTCTAAACCAACAGAAGAGGCTGTCTCCTCCATGTCCTCTTATTTCAAGGGTAGTTGCCAATACCGGGAAGCAAGGTCCATGGAGGATCACGTCGATACGAGGTATAGGATGAGCGTCTTTCTTTGTCACAGAGTTTACCCGACGGAAGTCAACACAAAATACATAGTTGCCATCTTTTTTTGGAGGCAGTACTATTGGTGAAGACAAGGGACTGTTTCTGGGTCGAATACATTACCAGAAATTTGGGACAAGATGGCGTCGCGCGGGCGCATATAGGCCATTAAACATGACGGCCAAATCGTATAAGGAATAATACAGTAAAATCGTAAATTTTAAAATTTATCCTACTAGGGACATAGACTTCTCGGTTGCGGAGCTCGATTCCTGTTAAGAGTTAAGTAAGGAAACGTTATAACAAAAAATGTTCGCTTACCGAAATACACAGCCGGTTCCCAACATCGATTTATTTACGCTGCTTATTTGACTCATTCTGTTATGTAAGCCATAGTAATCTTGCTAAACATGCGATACAAATCTGCCAAATACACGATGCAAAGTGCGGAGCTTGCTATGTATTTAGCAATGTTCGAACTGCTAATATAACTCGTAAATATCTCCGTATCTAACAACATTGCGGTTCCCAAAGCCTTTAAACTTTCTTGGTTTTACAGTGTGTTTGAGCAATACACCAAATCGTAGTTTTATTTAGGCCCACATGCAAATTAGTTTCCTTTTCAATTTGGGCCCCTATGCAAATTACATCGTGTCTATTAAAGCATAACGGGAAGATAACATAGGCTGGGACCATTTTTTCATGTTTTGAGTTCATTATTTTTAGACACTACCTTTAGGATTATTGTCAAGGATAATTGAGAAGCAAATTTTATCCGTATAGAATACCTAAGCATTAAAAGGTTTCTGAAATCAGAAATGTTATGTTTACTGCGGCTGCTCCAGCCTCATGTTATAAACGAACTACGTTTTATCCCGACTCAGATTGTATGCACAGTCGAAACTCCCATTTCGTCTATCAGCAGGAGGCCGTTATGTCTAAACGTGGAGTTGAGCTGCGAGAAGGGCAAACAACGAAGCCACGGAGGTCTCTTCTCTTTCGAGCAGCCTGCAGCCATGTTTGTTTACTTTGAAAGCAGAGGCGATCTTTGTTCTTAGCAGCCGTTTGCATTTTCGCAAAATATTTACTGTATATTATTATCATGGGAGTAACCACTGGCTACGAACGTGGCCGCAAAATGTCCCAAATTTCTGGTAATGAAACCCTCTCTCCAGCATGTCGGTCACTTGTTTGTTCCAGAGTTGGAAAAAAGCTACGGGTACCACCCGGAGGAAGGTTTACTTTAGTGAGGAATGTTTAAAGTGAAAGCACGTGAAACAACGCATTCGGTAATCTGAGAAAGTTACAATTGATCAAGCAAGGTGTTGAGAAGAAATGCGATATGCAGCAAAACTTTGGCTAACCAACAATTATGCAGCACTGGCAGTGGCAGCAGTTACATGTGTGAGACATGTACGCTGATGTCTGCTGTGATGTCTGTATCTTAGCAGCAGTCGAGGGTAGTTGGCAGGCTATCAGTCAGCAGCGGTCAGTTATTAGTAGCATTGTAGTATGCCAAAGCTTACCTAGGAAAACCTAGAAAACCAAGGTACTGCAAAAGTCACGCAGTATTTATGAACCTTGCAAAACACAAAATTCTCGCTATATATTTTGAGGAAGGTAGGTTGAATACTTTTTCCAACTCTGGTTTGTTCACGACAGTATTGAGGTGGATTGGGATCATATATAACCGTTTTTTAACCTGCAGACGGTTGTCTCCTGTGTCAATACAGTGCTCTGCTCGCTTAGTTCGACCCAAAGGGTCGTTCGGCCCGTTTACAAAAACTTCAGAGTAACTTTCTAACAAAACGCTCAGTTTATCCCCTCGTGTTCGTGTAGTTCGCGGAGCGGGCCTCGCGACGCGAGGGTTCTAATCTCGGCGGAGTGGGCGGTAAGTCCGGTCGGGGATTGTACCCATGTTGGCGTTTTGGAGGATCCATTTGTGTATATATATATATATATATATTTATTTATTTATTTATTTATTTATTTATCTATCCCCGAGCCCGGGCGTAGGACCGAAGGCCCGGTGAGGGTGCTAATCTAATCTCGACATGCATGTAGTCCACTTTACATGCCTGTAGAAAAAGCGAGGGAGACGAAATCTGGGAAATAGATTATATATATATATATATGTTTGGTACGGTGTCACGTGGTAAGAATAGTTATACACTGGTGATTAGCGACGAAGAAAACTATAAACTCTCAAATAAATGGTATTTTGCTTTCGTTTATTTAAACGAAACGAAATGGAGAACGAAGAAAAGAAGGATACAAACAAATAATATATCTTGAAGAGAAACCAGAGAACTTGAAGAAACCAAACGCCGTATGGTAAACAAAAACTCGATCTGAATTGCAGTGTTTATATAGTCACTCGGTGGTCAAATCATTTTAATAAATTTAACGGTAGGATTCTTGTTGTTTTCAAGTTTTCGCTTAACCTAAACAATATACAGCTTCACGTTTTCGTGCTTTCCTTTTGCTCGTCCAAACCATAAATCAGCTTAACTAAAGCGAACTTAAAACACTACCTTTATAAGCTTATGTAGACGTGATGTTTTTCATTGGCATTGTATGCACCTTTAACCTTTTATTAACAACCCCTCGCCCGCTTTTATTAAATGCTTTTTTAAAACACAACCACCCACCCACCCACCCTGATTCAAATAAGCACTCCTGATATACAGCCAATATAAACGGATATAAAAAGAAAATCATTACCAGAAATTTGGGACATTTTGCGGCCACGTTCGTAGCCAGTGGTTACTCCCATGATAATAATATACAGTAAATATTTTGCGAAAATGCAAACGGCTGCTAAGAACAAAGATCGCCTCTGCTTTCAAAGTAAACAAACATGGCTGCAGACTGGTCGAAAGAGAAGAGACCTCCGTCGCTTCGTCGTTTGTCCTTCTCGCAGCTCAACTCCACGTTTAGACATAACGGCCTCCTGCTGATAGACGACTGTGCATACAATCTGAGTCGGGATAAAACGTAATGCGTTTATAACATGAGGCTGAAGCAGCCGCAGTAAACATAACATTTCTGATTTCAGAAACCTTTTAATGCTTAGGTATTCTATAAGGATAAAATTTGCTTCTCTGTTATCCTTGACAATAATCCTAAACGTAGTGTCTAAAAATAATGAACTCAAAACATTAAAAAATGGTCCCAGCCTATGTTATCTTCCCGTTATGCTTTAATAGACACGATGTAATTTGCATAGGGGCCCAAATTGAAAAGGAAACTAATTTGCATGTGGGCCTAAATAAAACTACGATTTGGTGTATTGCTCAAACACACTGTAAAACCAAGAAAGTTTAAAGGCTTTGGGAACCGCAATGTTGTTGGATACGGAGATATTTACGAGGTATATTAGCAGTTCGAACATTGCTAAATACATAGCAAGCTCCGCACTTTGCATCGTTCGCAAGGAAAGTGGTGTATTTGGCAGATTTGTATCGCATGTTTAGCAGGATTACTATGGCTTACATAACAGAATGAGTCAAATAAGCAGCGTAAATATATCGATGTTGGGAACCGGCTGTGTATTTCGGTAAGCGAACATTTTTTGTTATAACGTTTCCTTACTTAACTCTTAACAGGAATCGAGCTCCGCAACCGAGAAGTCTATGTCCCTAGTAGGATAAATTTTAAAATTTACGATTTTACTGTATTATTCCTTATACGATTTGGCCGTCATGTTTAATGGCCTATATGCGCCCGCGCGACGCCATCTTGTCCCAAATTTCTGGTAATGATGATAATCCTCAAGATAATTTTATAATTTCAATATGGATAAGATGACTAAACTGATTTAGCATATCAAAGCAAAACTTAGATTTCATTATTAAATTCTGGTTGTACAAAATATGTTTTTAGGATATTTCAAAAGGGATTATTTTTAACAAGCTTTAATCATCCCTATGCATACATGGTTTGCAAAGGCAGAATTAAAAGTCAACAGCTCAAAAATTACTTGGAAATACAGCCAAAAAAATCGCCAAAATCAATGAGTATTTAATGCATTCATGTATTTCTAGTTTATATGTAATGATCAACGGAGACCATGTCAGGGATCCGCGGGGTGATGATGGTTAAAAGGGTACAAGTGTTTAAGTGCAGTTTTGCTATTTTACGTCAAAAACATCATTTTTCGTTTGAGTTTGAGACTTTAATTGAGTACGTAAGTTCGCAGAAGAAAATATATTTATAGGCTAGAAATGACGAGACGTATTCAAGGGAAAGGCAAGACAAAGAAACAAGCGAACGAAGGAAGGGAACATTACAAGGAGAACTACACTACAGTATAAGCGACTTGAGGACTGACAAAACACAGCATCTAAAATTACATCAGAGTTTATGGTCGAAGAAACAAAAACAGCGACTCGCAATATCAAGGCTAATCACGGTGTCTAGAACTACATCAGTGGAGAGGAACAGCAAAGAGAAAGGCTAGAAATTATGCAAGAAAACACAGCAAAAAGAATAGCACAAGAGAAAGAGAGACAGCGAAGAGAAAAACGTGAATTCATGACTCAATAACACATGTGAGGAATGGATTAGAGGCCGAAAATTAGGCGAAGGTACAAAGATATTTTTTAAAACATTTATTTATTAATAACAAAAGAAAACGTAATAACAATATATCTCTGTGTAGGAATTGTTGGTGGCGTACATGTACTTGTACAATCATGTATTTGACATTTTTATACGTTTACTGTACAGCACATTGTTTTGTATAGTCTTATTTCTAGATGTATGCATTTACTATATTATAATTCATCAATTGGAGTAATGCCTAGCTATTCCTCCCTGGAACGATGTCAGGCATTTGCAAACTTTTTATGCCTGGGAGTGTGGCATTTATCTACAGTACTTTTAAAAATGTTTACCTAGGGCATTGCTGTTGTGTTGGGCATTTGCCAAAGCTGACAAAATTCTGGTTTCTATAGTCACATACTTGCTGTGGTATAATAAGCCGATTAAACAGCAATACAAATGGGTTGTCAAAATATTGTATTTTATGCAAAAAGACAATATATATAATTTATACTTGTATGCTACAATAGGGATAAAAAATCAGACAAGTGAAGCCCTGGGAGGTGCAAGACTCCCATATATTCACGATACAGGGATGCACCACTGGCAAGGGTATGGTTTTCATTTTTGCCATTTTTAGTTTGGAACAGGGTACCGGTGTAATAATTATCACGCTTGTGAGCTGGTGCAAGGTCTGTTCTTATATGTTGGCAGTTATTTAGGCTAGGACAAGGTACCCTATGTTTTCCTTTCTTTCAGTTTGGAATAGGGTACCATTTTTAGCCATTTTTGTTTGAAAATATGCAATTCCTTTGTCTGGAGTAAACAACATGATTTAAGGGTTCAGTGGTACGCCCCTATCCTGAATTTGAAGGAGTAGCCGTTCCTAAGGATTGAAGGCAGAGCGCATTAATAATAATAAACAATGAATACGAGGGGTTTGCGTTATTGTATTTCTAGTTTACAGTTGGTTTGGTTGTCTCGATGATCAATGTTACTTCTCCCCTCTGCCATAAACGTCGAATTTACTAAGTCGACCAGCATTTGCCCTGATTTCAAATGGTCGGCACCCAAAATACAGGTGTCCCTCATTCACACGACCACAAACGGATGTAATACAGTCAGAGTTTCGAGGTGCACTTCAAACTCTTTCATTCCCAGCACTTGTATCTCCTCCCCATCGATCCATCGTGCCTTCAAAGAGCATGTATTTAAAGAACCGCTGATACATTGTCGACGAATTAATGATACCGTCGCGCCTGTATACTTGCCGAGCATGTGTGGTAAAATCAACTAAAATCATATAGTAAAACAGTGTGCTGTATACAATGGCAACAGAAACTAAGCTTCAACAAAAAGAGCCTCTTAAACCTCTTTGAATTCCTTCCAAACCTTGGCAAAGAATTGGCGTCAACATCTTTGATTTGAGCAGAAATAGTATCTTGGCCGAAGATTTCTATTCGGCGTGGTTCAAAATCGATTTGCTCAGTTCCCTTGCATCATTCATGGTAATTGCAAAGTTGAAAACTCATTTTGCGAGATTTTCCCAAAACGCTATCTCGAAGTGTGTTACGATGGTTTAGCATAGACATAGATGGATCTTTTCCGTCCTGTCGAACTTTTTCACTAGGAATTTTGCAAACCGCACTGCTCGTTCGACTCCTCTATTACCTTGGGCTAATCTTGGAGAGCTGTTCACGTGATTAAATCCCCATTGACTAGCAAAGTTCTCAAAATTGCATACTGAAATATTGCGGTCCATTATAATTATGTAGTCTGGAATTCCGTAGTCCGTCCAAACACCTTCTCTCCCGCCGCATTAAGTCCGTACTCCCGGTGACGAAAGAGCAACTGCAACCAAAGGTCATGAAAACTGCGAATGTTCAAAAGCAGCTTTCTTTTTATAAAGAGCAACAAAAAAGAAATTATGACGTGGGGAGCAAAATTCTGTTAGTTTTGAAACTAGGAGACGTCGTTAAAATTCAAGATCAGAAAGGAAGTCCGAAAGCAGTTGTGGTCATCGAAGCAGAACACCCAAAGGTCATACTATGTTCAGTCACAAATTGGACAATTTTGAAGGAATCAACGACGACACCTGCTTAAAGTTGAAGAACCTTGTGAACAAGCAACTGAGGAAACAGATCTTTCAGATCTTTCAGAAAACCAACAATCTTCCAGAGAAACTGGTCAGACTATGAATGTGTCCTAAGAAAAGCCGTCTTCCTGAAAAACAAGCCAGCCTCTGAATTTATTTCAGTTAGATAAACTATCTAGAGTTACGAGGTCGGAAAGAGTTGTGAAAGAGCCTAATAGGTCAAATTTGTAGTGTGGCTTAATTAGTTTTAAGAGGCAAAATAGACTACATTTCAGATCTGAAGAATTAACTTGTCTTAGTAAAAGAGGATTAAAAAAGAGCAGACAATATTTAAGTTCATATTTCGTTGATAGTTGTATAGATGTGATTTGTAAATGCCAAAAAGTAGAAGAAAATAATTAAGATCTTTATAAGAAAGGGCCCGATCGAGGTGTCGTGCATTTAGATGTATGTATTTTCGTATTTAAATATACTGATTTTCGGTATTTACTTCCGGTGTGAAAATTGTATAAAAAGCTCAGTAATGCAATTAATAAAACATATTTTATGCGTTAAGAGCAACGCCTAAAGGGAACTAAGAACACGAACACAGAGTAGGAATAAAGAAATAACAACGACAGATGGTTAGAAAAAGATGAAAAACGACTTCTCAAAGCTGAACTCTTGAGGTGATTTTTACACAATTGGGCCAAAATCCCTTCTGTATTAAAATAATTTTTTTTGTTTTCAGCATTGCTAAAAACAAAATATTATGTCACTGACGTTAAGTTTTCGATTTTCCAAACACTCCTGAAAGCTAGCGTATTTTTAGTGATTTATGATGGCAGAGAACGGCGCTTTTGGCAAAAAAAATCTCTTTATTAAAGAAATATGCAAAAATCAGGGGCGGATCTAGGGGTCGTCAAACCAGTCACGCGACTAACGTAAAAATTGCGGAGTTAAATAGTTAATTAATTAAAATTCGAATGATAGTCCAGTTATGATGAGTTATCTATTTTCAAATTTCAAGCAGCGGCACCATGTAGTCCAGTTATCAAATTTCATGCTGCGGCTGAGTTTCTGTAAAGTAATATTATCAAGTCAACGAACAGCGGACTTACGCGTGAGTTTTGACCGATCTGAGTCAAATTCTAGCCATCTGATTGGTCAATATGCTCATCTCCATGGAGATCAGCAATTTTGACCGATCTGTGGGGAGTTCTGACCGATTTTAGGAATCAGGGGCTCGTATACAAGCTATCTGATTGGCTAATTAAAAAAATATTCGTATTCTTATTGGTCACATTTTTTGACCGATCTTGACCGATTCGCAGCGTGGGATATGATCTTGCTGTATACACTCAAGGGCTGACGAATCCAGCCTTTCTGATCGCTGCTTGGCCACTAGGTTCAATTCGAAGTCCCACGTTAGAGTAGAAAGAATTTAAACAGCAATGTCTTGTAGTATTTACGATACTGTTTCAGTCCGCGTTTGCGGGGAACGATCAAAAATGTCTACAAGAAATTTATGCTGATCTGATGAAGCGAATCGACGCTTCGCCGAGGAGTTCTTTTGAAGAGCTTTTGAGTGCGATAAACAGCACGAACTTCTGCCTCAGTAGAAATTTTGCTGCCGAGACTTTAATCCCGAAGTGTGTTCGAGATCAAAAGAACAAGTCCTGTACTGCTATAAGGTAAATTAAACATATTTTGTCTTGTTTTAGAATGTCTATTAACAGAACAAGCTGTGCGCCGATTTTAATATTTAGGCTTGTATATGATAATCTCCATGGAATTTAACCCAAATTAGCATATTTTTGCGGTCAAAAGGTTATTAATATCTAAATCATATAAACGCATTATAAAAGCAGCATTATATCAATTAATATCAGCTAAAGATTTCGACTTAGGTATCGATTATATTCTATATATTTATTCACCGAAGTGACCGAACAAAATAAGTGGCATTGTATATTTGTATTTAGTCTATTTTGTTAGGCTATCAATAGACCGACAGCATGGTCTGGTGTAATACGATCATAACCTGCCAGGCTGCCAAAATTGCCTTTGGCTTTGCAGGTGAAAATGCTTTAACTGATGGGCATATTTATTCACCGAACTAAATATGTGGCATTGTATTTTATAGTCTATTTTGTTGCTAATGTTAGGCTATCAATTGAGCGGACAGCATTGGTGTGGTGTAATACGATCATGTGGGGGGGGGGGGGGGGCGTTATTATGATGAATCATACAACCCCCCAAAAAAATTTCCCCCCCTGAGTGTTGACAACTAAAATTTTGACTAACGTATGAAAATTCCTGGATCCGCCCCTGGCAAAAATACTGCCAAATGCTCATAATTTATATGCCCCTTAATAGACATTATATAGTCCATATGTTTATCATAATTTTTAAAAAAATTCCATATGAATATAACAAATGGCAATTTTTTGGGAGTTTAATCATTTAATTATTGTGACCATGTGCTGAAGGAAAAGGCATAAATTCGTCGGTTCTCATGTTGTTTAAATTTACGAAGCCGCTTCATAATTTACGACAACACCATTTCTTTTAAATGCTTTCAGCTCACCAGATGTGAACAGATTTTTTGAGAACGGGAAAAATACATTTTAACAGCGATGCAGGACATTTTTCCTCTTGTTTCAGATGAGACGATATAAATTAGTTTGCTGTTAATACTGACGGCTGAAGCTACCAGAGCTTCAGAGCATAACGGCAGATGGTTAGAAAAAGATGAAAAACGACTTGTCAAAGCTGAACTCCTTGCTAATTTTTACACAATTGAGTCAAAATCCCTTCTGTATTAATTTCTTTTTTTATTATCAGCCTGGCTAAAAACATAACGGAAAAGTTACAGACGTTAAGTTTTCGATTTTTCCAAACACTCCTGAAAGCAAGCGTGTTTGTAGTGGTTTATGATGACAGAGAACGGCGCCTTTGAACAAAACACAATTTAGTAATTGGACAATTTCAAAAATACTGCCAAATGCTCATAATTTATATACCCCTTAATAGACACACAATATACTCCAAATGTTTATCATGATTTAAAAAAAGTTCCATATGAATATAACAATTAGCAATTTTTTGGGAGATTAGTCATTTAATTATTATGTGCTGAAGGAAAATGTATAAATTCGTCGGTGCTCAGCGTTGTTTAAATTTACGAGGCCGCTTTGAAGTGCTTTCAGCTCACCAGGTGATAACAGATGTTTAGAGAAAGGGAAAAAGACATTTTAACAGCGATACAGAGCATTTGTCGTTTTGTTTCTGACGAGACGATATAAATTAGTTTGGGTTAATGCTGACGGCTGAAGATACCGGATAAAGCGAGAGAATCGTTGTTTCCATCTTGGAATAGTATAGAAGATTTAAACGAATAGGAATAACTATACGAACAGGTAAAATTATGTTCTGTTGTGTTTTTAACCCTCAGACATTGTATAGAAGGTGTGTCATATAATATTTAAGAAGGGTGAGAGATTCGAATGTGTCTCAGCTACTGAAAGAGCGAAATTAAGGGATGAGAAAGGTTTTCAACCTTCCTTCATTATCATTTATAACATCACATCTTAAAACAGCGAAAATTGTGGCTTTTGCTATAACACAGTAATAGCTTTGCTTTGGTAAGCTTTGCCATACTATTACTGAATATTGATTGTTTCTAAATAAGTTCGATTGCTGCGGAAAGCGGCAGACATCAGGCTTCTAAAGCCTGGTTCTCACTTGTCGTAAGAATCGTAAGAATTGGGGATTTTTCCAGTCCCCGATCGTTTGGGATTGTTACGACAGGTGTGAACTTGGTTGAAGTAACGTCCCAGGCAGTCGCCGATCTGATCGGAAGCATCGCAAGAATCGGAATAATTTCTATTTGGAAAATGCATCCCAGACGGTCGCTGACGATCGGGGATTCTTACGACTAGTTACGACATGTGTGAACACTGAAGAACACTGAAACCACTCGTCTGGGACAATCGGGGATGATTCTCGGTAATACAAGATGGCGTCCAGCGAAAGCTACCTGAAATCTCTAGCAGGAAAGTTCAGAAACGGTGAAGACACCGCGTTTATGGAAATTGTAAACGAATTCCCTTGTCCGTATATATAATAGGAGTAGCGCACAATTCAAGGATAAAAAAATAAAATTGAATTCATGGAAGAAGATCCCTGCTTTACATACCACCGAACGCAGTCATGAAACAGAAGTTCTTTATACTTGCAAGCAAAGATATGAGAGTATTCGCACTGCCTTTTCTCGTTATTTAAAAAAATGCAAACTGCCTTCGGGTTCAGGGAGTGTCGTTGTCCGTGTAAAATCATCCGTCTGTTTAAGGCCGCCATCTTTAAAGTTTAAACTTTGGCACGAATTACGACAAGTCACGACAAGTGTGAACCTGGCTGCCGTAAGAATCGCCGACGATCGGGGATAGATTGTCTCCGATTCTTACGACAAGTGAGAACTGGGCTTTAGTGCTGTACGCTGCAATCCCAGTTGTGCGCATTTGTTGGTTAGCTTATTTGTTTCTCTGCAAACAATACCTTCTTCCTCAACAATATACGCCTGATCAATTACAACTTTCGCAGACTCTAAATTGTTTTATGCGGTATTTAACATGTTCACATTTTGAACCTACTCGCGATTAAACCTAATTCCCAACTAGTTAACTATTCCCACTAGTAATAAACCTTCCTCATTAGTAAACCTACTTCGCTACAAAATCTTCTTCACTGGTAAACCTTACTCACTTATTTTATTGCTTCCTCGACAACCATTAATAAAACGTCTTTTATGAGGTAAGAGCAACGTCTATAGTAAAGAGAACTAAGAACAACGTCTTACAGAGTAGGAATAAAGAAATAACAACGGCAGATGGTTAGAAAAAGATGAAAAACGACTTGTCAACACTGAACTACTGTGGTAATTTTTCATAATTGGGTCGAAATCCCCTGTGTATTAATTTTTTTTTTTATGATCAGCATGGTTAAAATGACGGCAAAGTTACAGACGTTAAGTTTTCGGTTTTTCCAAACACTACTGAAAGCAAGCGTGTTTGTAGTGATTTATGATGACAGAGAACCGCCGTTCTCAAAATCAAAATACAATTTGGTAATTGGACAAATTTAGAAATACTGCCAAATGCTCATAATTTATATACCCTTAATAGACTTACAATATACTCCAAATGTTTATCATGATTTTTAAAAAAGTTCCATATGAATATAACAAGTAGCAATTTTTTGGGAGATTAGTCATTTAATAATTATGACCATATGCTGATGGAAAATGTATAAATTCGTCGGTGCTCAGCGTTGTTTAAATTTACGAGGCCGCTTTATAATTTACGACAACGCCATGGCTTTCAAGTGCTTTCAGCTCACCAGGTGTCAACAGATATTTAGAGAAAGTGCAAAAGGCGACAGTTAAAGCCGACGGCTGAAGCTAGCGGATAAAGCGAGATAATTGTTGTTCCCAACTTGGTGTAGTATAGAAGATTTAAACGAATAGGAATAAAAATACGAACAGGTAAAACACCGAACATTCGATTGAACACCGAAAAACTGTTCGAGTTTCCCTGTTTATAATTACATCCCATCACTGTTAATTTTATTTTATATTTTGTGTGTCCTTGAAGTATTTTAAACGTATAATATCCATGCATTGCATGTTTTTTCTTGCCAATGCCACTTGTATTTTTTACCTGTGGCTGCCGTCTCATCTTCTTTTAAATAGTTTTCTTATTGTAAAACTACTTATGACTAAGTGGTTGTTTATAACTTAGATTAATTTATTATTGAGTCGGTTTTCCTTGTTCTTCCGAGGCCTTAATATCGCATAAAGCCCTTGAATAATAATTAGATACGAAATGAAGAGGGAAAAAAGGAAAATCTTTGTCCGAGGTGGAAAAAATAAACAAAACTTTGTTGGAAAACATCCTCAATAATAAATTAAGTCAGCGCGTCCGAGGGCTTTATGTCGCATATATCCCGACATTCGAGGGATTTATCTATTATATAAAAATGGAAAGGGAACATTTTTTCTTTTGTAAAACGTACAAATGCTGTTGAAATATTTATTAACATGTATGTGAAAACATTTTCAGCAATTCAGATTTCGAAATTAAAAATTGTTTTTATTATATTAGTTTAAATACATTTAAAATGCCATAAATGAATATAGCCGTGGCAGCCAGCCAGCCAGGGAGTTTGAGTAGTTTTCAAAATGTAAATACTTTTAGACACCAAGCAATGTTCTTTGTAAAGATGAGAAGAAAGAACTGTAAAGTATAACCATAATATTTTGATAAATTCCGACGCCTGCTTCAGTAGTGTGGTGGTAACATCGTTGGTTTGCACGCAAACGAGATCGAGTTCAAACCTGGGATGCGACGTGCAATTTTCTTCATCTCAATATAAATAGCACAACCACCAGCACCAGCACCAACACCACCACCACCACAACCACCAGAACTAGCACCACCGCCAGCACCAGCAACACCAGCACCACAAGCAACACCAACAACACCAACAACGGCAGCACCCCCACCACAACCACCATCGGCACCACCACCAACACAACCACTACCAGCACCACCAACATCAGCACCAACACCAGCACAACCAGCACCACCAGCACCACCACCAGCACCATCATCTCCACCAGCACCACCACCAATACAACCACCAGCAACACAAACACCAACAACACCACCTTCACCAGCACCACCACCATCACCAGCAGCACCACCTCCAACAGCGCCACCACCAGTACCAACACCACCACAACCACCAGCATCAGGACCACCACCAGCACCAGTAGCACCACCAACACCAGCACCAACACCAGCACCAACACCAGCACCAACACCAGCACCAACACCAGCACAACCAGCACCACCAGGACCACCAGCTCCAGTACCAAGAGCAACACCACCCCCACCAGCAGCAGCACCACCACCAGCAGCATTAGCACCACCACTAGCATCAGAAGCACCACCTCCACTAGCAGCACCACCACCACCACCACCAGCTCCATCACTACGAGCAACACAACCACCACCAGCACCACCAACACCACCAGCACCACCACCAGCGTAACGAGCGCGACCACCATTGGCAACAACATCACCACCACCACCACCAACACCGCCAGCATTAGCACCACTGCCAGCACCAGCAAGACCACCTCCACCACCAGCACCACCAGCCCCACCACCACCACCACCACAACCAGCTCCAGCACCACCACCACCGACACCAGTACCACCACCAACACCAGCACCACCAGCACCAGCACAACCAGCTCCAACACCACCAGCACCACCAGCACCAACACCAACAGAAACACAAACACCACCAGGACCACCAGCTCCAGCACCACCAACACCACCAGCACCAGCAGCACGACTTCCACCAGAACCACCAAAACCTCCACAAACACCACCAAAACGAGCCCCACCAGCTCCAGCACAAGCACCATCACCGCCACGAGCAACACCACCTGCAGCACCAGCAGTACCACCTCCAACACCAGTACCACCACCAAAACCAGCACCACCAGCACCATCACCACCAGCTCCAAAACCACCAGCACCAGCACCACCATCACCTCCACCACCAGCACAAGTACCACCACCACCAGCAGCATCAGGACCACCACCAGCACCAGCAGCCCCACCAGCAGCGACACCCACCACCACCACCGGTACCACCACCACCACCACAACGACCACCACCAACACCATCACCACCAGCTCTGGCACAACCAGCACCAGCACCACCAGCACCAGCACCACCACCAACAACATCACCACCACCGCAAACAGCACCACCACCACCAACAGTAACACCATCAATACAACCACCAGCACCAGCACCAGCACAAGCCCCACCACCACCCCATGTACAACCACCACCACCAGCACCACCACCAACACCTGCACCGCCAGAACCACCAGCACCAGCACCACCACCAGCACCATCATCTCCAGAAGCACCACCAACAACACAACCACCGCCACAAGCACTAACACCGGCAACACCAACACCAACACCAACAACACCACCATCACCAGCACCATCACCATCACCACCACCTCCACCAGCGCTACCACCAGTACGAACATCACCACCACCACCACCACCACCACCAGCAACACCAGCAACACCAGCACAACCAGCTGCGGCACAACCAGCACCAGCACCAGCACCAAAACCGCCATCTCCATCAACACCACCACCAACACAAGCACCACCATCTCCACCACCACCAACATCGCAACCACCACCGCCACCAGCACCAACACAAGCCCCACCACCATCTCATGCACAACCACCACCACCAGCACCAGCACCAACACCTGCACCGCCACCACCACCAGCACCAGCACCACCACCAGCACCATCATCTCCAGAAGCACCACCAACAACGAACACAACCACCGCCACAAGCACTAACACCGGCAACACCAACACCAACAACACCACCATCACCAGCACCATCTCCAGCACCACCATCTCCACCAGCGCCACCACCAGTACCAACACCACCACCACCACCACCAGCAACACCAGCACAACCAGCTGCGGCACAACCAGCACCAGCACCAGCACCAACACCACCATCTCCAACAACACCACCACCAACACAACCACCACCATCTCCACCACCACAAACATCGCAACCACCACCGCCAACAGCACCACCACCAGCACCAGCACCGGCACCACCACAATCATAACCACCACCACCACCACCACTGGCCAAAATCACCAGCATTTCCACCACCACCACCAGTTTCAGGACCACCACTAGCAACAGCAGCCCCACTTCCACCAACGCCACCCACCACCACCACCGGTACCACCACCACAACAACCACCACAAACACCAGCACCACCAGTACCAGCACCACCAGCACCACCAGCACCACCACCAACATCACAACCAACGCGAACAGCCCCACTACCACCAACAGTACCACCATCAATACAACCATTAGCACCAGTACCAGACCCACCACCGCCCCATGTACAACTACCACCACCAGCACCACCACCAACACCTGCACCGCCAGCACCACCAGCACCACCACCAGCACCATCATCTCCACCAGCACCACCACCAATACCACCACCAGCAACAAAAACACCAACAACACCACCATCACCAGCACCAGCACCACCACCAACCATCAACAGCAGCACCACCTCCAACAGCGCCACCACCAGTACCAACACCACCACCACCACCAGCATCAGGACCACCACCAGCACCTGTAGCCCTACCTCCACCTGCGCCACCCACCACCACCAACGGTACCACCACCACAACGACCACCACAAACACCAGCACCACCAGTACCAGCACCACCAGCACCACCAGCACCACCACCAACTTCACAACCACCGCGAACAGCCCCACTACCACCAACAGTACCACCATCAATACAACCATTAGCACCAGCACCAGACCCACCACCGCCCCATGTACAACTACCACCACCAGCACCACCACCAACACCTGCACCGCCAGCACCACCAGCACCACCACCAGCACCATCATCTCCACCAGCACCACCACCAATACCACCACCAGCAACAAAAACACCAACAACACCACCATCACCAGCACCAGCACCACCACCATCAACAGCAGCACCACCTCCAACAGCGCCACCACCAGTACCAACACCACCACCACCACCAGCATCAGGACCACCACCAGCACCTGTAGCCCTACCTCCACCTGCGCCACCCACCACCACCAACGGTACCACCACCACAACGACCACCACAAACACCAGCACCACCAGTACCAGCACCACCAGCACCACCAGCACCACCACCAACATCACAACCACCGCGAACAGCCCCACTACCACCAACAGTACCACCATCAATACAACCATTAGCACCAGCACCAGACCCACCACCGCCCCATGTACAACTACCACCACCAGCACCACCACCAACACCTGCACCGCCAGCACCACCAGCACCACCACCAGCACCATCATCTCCACCAGCACCACCACCAATACTACCACCAGCAACAAAAACACCAACAACACCACCATCACCAGCACCAGCACCACCACCATCAACAGCAGCACCACCTCCAACAGCGCCACCACCAGTACCAACACCACCACCACCACCAGCATCAGGACCACCACCAGCACCTGTAGCCCTACCTCCACCTGCGCCACCCACCACCACCAACGGTACCACCACCACAACGACCACCACAAACACCAGCACCTCCAGCTCCGGCACAACAAGCACCAGCACCAGCACCAACACCACCACCAACATCTTCACCACCACCAACAACAACATCATCACCACCGCGAACAGCACCACCACCACCACCAGTACCAGCATCAGCACCAGCACCAGCACCAGCTCCAGCACCACCACATGTACAACCACCACCAGTAGCACCACCAGGAACACCTGCACCACCAGGAACACCTGCACCACGAGCACCACCAGCACCACCAGCACCACCAGCACCACCAGCACCACCAGCACCACCAGCACCACCAGCACCACCAGCACCACCAGCACCACCAGCACCACCAGCACCACCAGCACCACCAGCACCACCAGCACCACCAGCACCACCAGCACCACCAGCACCACCAGCACCACCAGCACCACCAGCACCACCACCACCACCAGCACCACCAGCACCACCACCACCACCAGCACCACCAGCACCACCAGCACCACCAGCACCACCAAAACCACCAGCACCACCAGCACCACCAGCACCACCAGCACCACCAGCACCACCAGCACCACCAGCACCACCAGCACCACCAGCACCACCAGCACCAGCACCAACACCTGCACCACCAGGAACACCTGCACTACTAGCACTACCAGTACCATCAGCACAACCAGCACCATCAGCACCATCAGCACCATCAGCACCATCAGCACCATCAGCACCATCAGCACCATCAGCACCATCAGCACCATCAGCACCATCAGCACCATCAGCACCATCAGCACCATCAGCACCATCAGCACCATCAGCACCATCAGCATCACCAGCGCCACCACCAGCACCATCATCTACACCAGCACCACCACCAATACCACCTCCGCCACCAGCACCACCATCAGCAACACCAACACCAACAACACCTCCATCACCAGCATCAGCACCACCACCATCACCAACAGCACCACCTCCAACAGCGCCACCACCAGTACCAATACCACCATCACAACCACCAGCAACACCAGCACAACCAGCTCCGGTACAACCAGCACCAGCACCACCACCAAAACCACCATCGCCATCAGCACAACCACCAAAACAATCACCACCATCTCCACCACCACCAACAACAACAACAACAACACCAGAATTATCACCACCACCAGCACCAGCAGCAACACCTACACCAGCGCCACCACCTCCAACATCGTCAACACATCCACCGGTATCACCAACAAAACCACAACCAGCACCACCACCAACACGAACACTAGCACCAACATCAGCACAAACAGCACCACCAGCACCACTCCCACCACCAGCACCACCAGCACCACCAGCACCACCAGCACCACGAGCACCACCAGCACCAACAGCACCAACAGCAACACCATCACCAGCACCAGCAGCACCACCAGCACAATCATCTACACCAGCACCAGCAGCTCCAGCACCACCACCAGCAACACCACCAGCAACACCAAGACCGGAATCACCAACAAAACCACCACCAGCACCACCACCAACACGAACACGAGCATCAACACCAGCACAAACAGCACCACCAGCACCACTCCCACCACCAGCACGACCAGCACCACCAGCACCACCAGCACCACCAGCACCACCCGCACCACCAGCACCACCAGCACCACCAGCACCACCAGCACCACCAGGACCACGAACACCACGAGCACCACCAGCACCACCAGCACCACCACCAGCACCATAATCTCCACCACCACCACCACCAATACCACCACCAGCAACAAAAACACCAACAACACCACCATCACCAGCACCAGCACCACCACCATCAACAGCAGCACCACCTCCAACAGCGCCACCACCAGTACCAACACCACCACCAGCACCAGCACCACCACCAGCACCACCAACAGCACCACCATCGCAACAACCAGCAACATTACCAACTCCACCTGCAGAACGAGCGCGACCAGCAGCGCCACCACCACCATCACCACCAACAACACCACCCGCACAACCACCACCACCATCACCACCAGTACCCTAGCAGCACCAGCACAACCAGTAACCTAACAGCACCAGCACCACCAGCACAACCAGCATCACTACCAACACCACTAAGCATGAATAGATTGTGCTAGCAAATCCAGCCAAAGTTGCTCCAAAAAAAGACTAAAAGTTGCTCAAAAGTTGCCAAAAATTGAAAAAGTTGCCACCAAAATTTGAAAAAGTTGCTCACTTTGGCGAGCCATTTTATTCTAGATAACAACTTAAACATGGAAATGTTGGATGTGTAATTCAATATAATCTTAAAGTTCAACATAACCAACGTCTAGCAATAGTAGTACTTTGATAAAGTTTACTGCCTCTTTGCGTTGTTGTATCTAATCAGCAAAATAGCAAATACCAAGAATCAAGATGGCGGCGGCTCTGTGAGTCTGTGTTGGAGCGAATAACCGCTGGATAATTCGTGGGCGATATTAAATATCAATTCATGGACGATTGTCGATTGCACGGAAAGTAGAAAACAAAGGAATGTTAATCATTTGCAGGGTCAATACTATTTTTAGTGTCGACCAGTTTCAATTAACACTACAGAAACATTTATTTGGGATAATTTGGGTGCTCAATTAGTGATAATTTAGTTTTTCATTATTTGTTGCTCAAAAGTTGCCAAGGAAGCAAAAGTTGCTCAGGTTGCTTGCAGTACAAAAAGTTGCTCAAAACTCCAGAAGTTGCTCAAAAGTTGCCGAGCACAATCTATTCATGCTTAAACACCACCACCGCCACCACCACCACCACCACCACCACCAATACCACCACGAACGCCATCACCAGCACCAGCACCAGCACCAGAACCACCAACCCCACCAGTACCATTCCCAACCACCAGCGCCACCATCACCACCACCAGAACAACCACAACCACCAGCAGTACAAACGTAACTATCACCACCCCCCAGCAACAACACCAAAACCAGCGCCATCACCAGCACCCGCGCCATCACCAGCACCAGAACCCCCACCTCCATCTTCAGCACCACCACCTGCGCCAGCACCACCAACACCACCACCACCACAACAACCAGCCCCAGCACCACCAGCACTACCAGCTCCAGCACCACTACCACAACCAACACCACCACCTGCACGACCAACAGCACGACCACCCTCAGCACCACCACCAGCAACACCACCACCACCATCACCACCACACCCATCCCACTACCAGCAGCAGCAGCACCACCACCACCACAACCATGACCAACAGCACCATCAGCACCTCCTCCAGCACCACCACCATCACCAACACCAACACCAGCACCAACAACAGCAACACCAACAGCACCAGCATCACCATCAACACCAACGCCACCAGCACCAGCACCGCCACCGCCAACGGAAGTACCACAACCAGCCCCCAGCACAAGCGCCAGCACCAGCATCTCCACCAGCACCACCACCAGTACCAAAACCTCCTCCAGCACCACCACCAGCAAAACTACCGCCGACATCACCACCAATCCCATCCCACCACCCCCACCACCAGCAGCAACACCATCATCACAACCAACACAAGCAGCACCACCACCACCACCATCTCCTGCAGCACGCTAACACCAGCACCAGCACCAGCACCAGCACCAGCACATTCACCACCACCACCACCCCAGCACCACCACCACCACCCCAGCACCACCACCACCACCCCAGCACCACCACCACCACCCCAGCACCACCACCAGCAACACCAGCGCGTATATCACCACCACCACCATAGTTAGGTTACAAGGTTACCACACCAGTAACCTAGCACCATCAGCACCACCAGTACAACCATTCCACTACCATAAACACCATCACCACTACCACCACTAACGCCACCACCAGCACCACTACCACCAGCAACACCACAACCAAAGCCACCACCCCAGGACCATCACCAGCAATACCACCACCACCACCATCACCCCCAGCGCTCAACCGCTCCCCCATCCCCATCCCCACCACCACCACCACCACCACCACGACCACCAGCATTATAAGCACCTCCTCCGGCACCACCACCATCAACAGGACCAGCACCAGCATTGGCACCAGCACCAGCACCACCAGCCCCATAACCAGCACCAGCATCACCACCCTCACAGGCACCAGCACCAGCACCAGCAGGAGCACCAGCACCAACAGCACCACCAGCACCAGCACCAACACCAGCACCACCATCACCATCACCCCCACCAGCAACACATGGACCAGCACCAGCAACACCAGCAACACCAGCGCCACCAGCACCAGCAACGCCACCATCACCACCACCATCACCATCACCATCACCATTATCATTATCATTATTATTATATTTTACATAGTTTAACGCTACTCTGGCTTAAACGTTTTTTTAACGTAGCTTAAAATGTTACTGTTCATGACCCAACGTTTCGACACTCCGATCTAGTGTCTTCAACATGTCCCATATTTATTCTCTCATACAACCATCGATGACGTTACCTATCAACAAGATGCAAATAGGCTTCCGGCAGTAGACCGCCGTCACCACGATTTAATGGAGCGTGGGCGCTATTGATGTGCCAAGCTTCCAAACAACGTCTTTTGTGGTATTGTGGATTGGTAATGATAATTTTTAAATAATCCCACGCAATCTCATGGTTGGTTTTTCACGCGTGCTCCGACAAAGCAAAGTGTTCCTTTTTTAAAAAGAAAACCGCTTCTTGGTGCTCTTTTAAACGCGTGCCAAACTGACGTTTTGTCTGACCGATGTACTCCTGTTTACAGTCATTGCACTATTGGAATAAATAGCATCTTTCCTCTGTTATTTCACAATACGATCCTTCCGTTTTGCAAATATACGACCTAACGTTAAGAAAGGTTTTTGAGCAACTTTTACGTTGAAACTACATAAGATTATTTTAATTGGTTCTGTAATTCCTTGAATGTACGGAACAATCGCAACACCCATCATCGAATTTTCATCCACAATGTTTTCGCGTGGTGGTGGTGTTGTAACTGGTTTTAAACAGTTTTTTAAGAAATATTAGGGTAATTATTCGCCTTTAAAACGTCAAATACATACTGTTGCTCACTGTCCCGCGAGTCGGCACTAGACGGTATGCCCTGGGCTCTCAAAAAAAAAGTCCTTGAAACGGACTTCTTATATCATATAGGATGATGAGAGTTAAATGGGAGGTATTTGTCAGTGTGTGTAGGTTTTCGGTATACCCCAGTTTCGAGATTCCCGTGGTCTTTTCTTTTGACAACCAAATCCAAGAAAGGCAAACTTCTATTCGTTTCACGTTCTACCGTGAATTGAATCCAAGGCTCGATCGAATTTAAGGGGGTCTTGGACAAAAAAAATTCGAAATTTGGAATTTTTTGTTTTTGTGAAATAGACACCCTCAACTATCTAACTTTCCACGAGCAAATGTATTTCCTGAGTATTTTCACTAATTTAACGCCACCGATACGTTCTTTATAGCGAGGTAATGAAAATGGTGTCCGTTTTCATCGCAAGGCAGAGCAGATTCCCCCCCCCCCGTTTTACGCTAATTGCCCTGCCTCTATTTACCCCCTTCTATCTAACTTTAAAAAAAGACGCTATACAATTCCTTTCATGACGTATATCCTTTTCTAAACATGTTTTTTTCATCGCGGGCGGGTCTATTTGAATATTTTCGTTAACGGTTGATTAGCGAGAGAGTTTTGCAACGAGTGGATGTGTTTCATGGCTCTCATGGAACTGCTTCCGAGTACTTCTCAGTTTCCACATTGTCGTGTTCTAGCTGGTGAGGACATTATAAAGACCAATGATACAGATCTCCTGATCTTGTAGAAGAACTTACAGATCCTCTGGCTTCAAGCTAATGGGGGAGGCTGTCACGACAGGAAACTAGGAGCGTCCGCCATGTTGCCAAACATAAATTTGTCCCTAGCTCAATAAGTGTCGAAGAAAAGGAATTTTTAAAACTTAGAAACATAAGTGTGACTGTGTAATCTCTCGCTTAGGTTGTATTTCGGTTTCCCTTTTGTACTTCCTGTTTTAGATAGGTCTAATTCCCCTTGTTATTAAAATTGGGCTACGGCTCATGCCATTTTTATTGCAGAGTACTTATACTGGCATATATTAAAGTGTTTCTTGAGCAAAGTTACTGTCAAAATGATTGGCAGACTGTCAGTAACATTCTTAGATAAAAATAATCTTCACTAATGTCACAGAAACGGTTTGAAAAGACGCTTTCCAAACCGGCCAGAAGCCGTATAAATTAAGACGAGTCAGTTTCAGACGGCACCAGAATTTTCACACGGCACCAGAATTTTCACAACAACTGATAAATATCTAAAGCTGGTTTCCCTTTTCTGTACACTTTCTGACACACATATTAAACTATATATCTAGTCCTCTAAACATTTGCAACATGCCCAAACAAAAACTATCCACTGAAAGTAAACAATAAGCAGTACTCGAAGCCGAGGAAGAAACGTTCCACATTCCTTTTCCGTCTCGCCGACAAATAATATTATTCAGACCAAACTGTAAACAACAAACCCAATAGGTTACTGGATCATACTTTTCGCGTAAAAAATATGCATCTAAAGTATAGATATAGGAATCTAAAATAGTCACGAACAATTGACACAGACCAGTGCAATAACCCAACGTCGAAACAAAATGGTTTATTTATACACGTTTGTACAACTATCCTCTCAGAGAAGAAACCAGACAGTGGGCAGACAACTTTAAATATGAACCGAGTCCCATGTAAAACTGGGGCTTTTTAATGGAAACAATTAGACTATGTTGACATAGGACAAATTTGGGTAATAATTTGAACATTGTTTTTAACTGTAAACTTTAAATGCATTTTGCCGGAATTGTGATTTCAGCCAGCATGGTGGTTTCAAATTTCTAAACACGATTTTCTCAGTTGCCTAATTTGGTAATAGTACCTGAACGCCAAACACGCTAGCGCATTCAATATTTGATGTAATGCTTTAAACTTTTTTAGAGGCTGTGTAATATGAACGGATCTGTGTTGCAAACCTCAAATATATTGCATAATGAATGTTATTCTTTTTAAAAAGGTCTTGTGTTGTAGCCTTATGAATAAAAATCAGTCATCTTTTCAAAAAAATAACATTTTTATCGAAAATATTTATAATTTTGTACCTTTTTTGAGGTTTACAGCATAGATCTGTGTGTGTGCTTTACATTAACATTTGTTTGGTGTTTGTCAGACCGTTAGTTCTCATAGAATCTTGTTCACCGCAAGTGCTATATTTTGCTCACTAGGGGGTTGTTGCTTGGATACCATGGTAACAACGCATGTCTTACTTAACTTTTTAACATCAGAGAAACATATCCTATATATTTCTGCCAAGGTATCTTTAGATAAACCAATATTAAAGAAAAAAACTTTTTTTGTCCAAGACCACCTTAAGTAATCTCGAAACTGGGATTTACCGAAAACCTATGAACACTAAAAAATACCTCCCATTTGACTCTCACCATCCATAAGAAGTCCATATGCCATAAGAAGTCCGTTTCAAGAACTTTGTTTTTGAGAGTCCAGGGCACACTATCTAGTGGCGAGTCCAGGGAAAATGAGCAACATTATGTATTTGACGTTTTAAAGGGGAATAATTACCCTAATGTTTTCTTAAAAAAACCCTGTTTAAAACCAGTTACACCGCCACAACGCGAAAACACTGAGAATGAAAATTCGATGATGGGTTTTGCGATTGTTCCGTTCATTCAAGGAATTACGGAACCAATTAAAAGAACCTTATGTAATTTCAACGTAAAAGTTGCTCAAAAACCTTAACGTTAGGTCATATATTTGCAAAACCTAAGGATCGTATTGTGAAAGAACAGAAAAAAGATGCTATTTATTCCATTCCGTGCAACGCCTGTAATCAGGAGTACGTCGGCCAGAAAAAACGTCAGTTTGGCACGCGTTTAAGAGCACCAAAAAGAGGTTTTCTTTTTAAAAAAGAAAAACTAAATGATTGTATGAGAGTATAAATATGGGACCTGTCCTCAAAACGATCGCCCATACCCTGATGAAGACACTAGATTGGAGTGTCGAAACGTTGGGCCATGAAGAGTAACTTTTTAAGCTACGTTAAAAAAACTTTTAAGCCAGAGTAGCGTTAAACTATGTCTAATTCTTCACCTGGCTGCGTTGGGAATTTATTTATTATTATATTTATTATTTTATTTATTAGTATCATTATTATTATATTTATTATTCAAATCTGACATTCATACCAAATCATTCTGACTTGAATATATCCCAGGATAGATCGACAAACAAGGCGCAAAAGACTTGAAAGTTAATCATTACTAAAGCAATTAATTCGTTGCTATTTGTGGATTTCTACAAAGACTCAAGCATGAACAGGCAATTTTTGGCATTGCTAATCTGCAGCGTCGCCATCCAGTATCCTATTGCTCAAGGTAAGTCAAGTTGAATATTTGCAACCGCATCTATATCTACTGTACATCTAGGTCCAAATTCCTTGTCTTGGTATAGGTTCACAGGGAACCGAGAAGGGGGGAGATATAGGGCTAGGGGGGCAATTTTTCCCGGGCTCCCAAGTTGAGAAGGGCCCCTTAAAATTTTTGAGATTTGAGTTTTTGACTTAAGAAAGCACGAGGCCCAGAATGTGTAAAGATCAGGGGACCGCGTGGACACGACCTTATGACGTGTGACGTCATCAGGTCCCCCAAATCGACCCATGTGACGTCATCAGGGGCCACAAATCGATAACTTGCCCTGGGTCCCACAATTTTCTTCGGTGGCCACCACGTCCACGTCTATGTCCATGTTCACACGTCCAGGACCACACGTCCACGATTATGTTCCCGTTTTCTTTGACGTTTACCTCTACGTTTATGTCAACGTTTACAATCACGTCTAACACCACGTTCACGTCAGCATTCAGGTTTACTCTAACTTTGCCTGTGCTTCCTTATATCCCCATCCCGCTCGCCTTTCTCCAGTCACGTCCACATGCACGTCTACGTCAGTGTCAACGTCCACGTTTACATCACGTCCGCGGTCGATTCCACGTCTACATCGAAGTCCACGCATAGATTACCTGTACCTGTGACTGTATCTGTAACTATTACTGGGACGGACTGTGACTGTGAATATACTTCTTCTTATTTTTGTCCCTGCTTTCTTGCCTTCCTTTTCCACGTCCAGTTCACGGTGTCCGTTTACGAAATCGTCACCTTCCCTGTCCCTGTCCCGGTCACAGTCTTTGTACCCAGAGCTCTTCGCTGTCCCTGCACCTGTTTTGCAGGCTATCCACCAACCTTTTAATTGACTGCACTTGATGCACTACACAGCAATCAATTCCACTCTGCTGCACTTGCTGCACTCTATACTGCCCAGTTAATTGCTGAGTAATTTGTTACATTTACTTGCTAAGATTTTCAATTTGTAATTAATCTTTTCTTGTGTTCCTTGTATGGAATTTTTCATTAGCTAAAAACGTAATTTTGCTCATCTCTGTTATTGGCAAAGTTGGTATATTTTCTTTAAATTTTCGATATAATTAACTATTTTGAATCAAAATTCTCTAAATGACTGTGAAATACATACATTATGGGCAACATATAACGTGCTTTTTATGCAGTTATAGTAAATATTATAACTACAATGTTATATTTATATAATATAGACTTTATTAAAAGCACATAAGATAAATTTAACTTAAAAATAAAACATTATCAGCTTAAAATATCCAGGATGATGCCAGTGATCCAATAACAGAATATCGAATTTTTGTTATTTATAGTTTGTCAAACATATTTTAATAGATAAAGGAGAGCTCATATTTTTTGGCAGAACAAAACCTAATAATAACTATGAATTAATTAATGCACTAATTAATAATTACTGCACTAGCTTTCTTAAATAAATTGTTTCTTCAATATTTCATTATGAGAATGGAACATTTGAAATTTATCTCTATTTTCTATAGGTATTCCAATCCGATTACAAGGACCATTTAACACATCTGGTACTGGTCGTGTTGAAATATTTTACCAAGGAACATGGGGAACAGTTTGTGATGGTAGCTGGGACTTTAACGACGCTAACGTAGTTTGTCGACAACTTGGCTTTCCAGGAGCTAGAGCAGCCCTTCCAGGTGGTGATGTTCCAGATGGTGGTGGGCCAATATGGCTTAATGAGGTTTTTTGTACAGGAAGCGAACAGTATTTGGCAAACTGTAGTCATCCCGGATGGGGGAGACACAGTTGTAGGCACGACGAAGATGCCGGTGTCCTATGTAATAACGGCTCAGGTAAATTATCATCTTGATTTGTAAATTGTTTATTTCGATTCAGGAAATAAATTACTGCAAATACGTAAATGCAACACCTAACACGATGTTTTTCCAATCTGATTGGTGCCTGAGCGACCTTCGCAAACCGGTATAGACCAGTTATTACTAAAATTGAAAAACTG
Organism: Paragorgia papillata; assembly: GCA_035771165.1. NCBI lineage: Eukaryota > Metazoa > Cnidaria > Anthozoa > Scleralcyonacea > Coralliidae > Paragorgia > Paragorgia papillata. The sequence goes on along the minus strand of JAWNZC010000375.1, from coordinate 838,681 downwards.
AATTCAGAAAATTAAGCAAGTCAAATTGTATTCCGTATTTATATCATATAAAAAAAATAAATTAAATACCACAATGTTTACGGTATTCTTTGTTCGCATTAACGTCATGGCGGCCATGTTGGAGGAACTCTAACAAAGGAATGTCATTTGAAGCTATTGTATTTGGAGTATATTTTCCTTCAACATGGCCGCCGTTTCTTTGTCTTCTAAATCTCAAGGGATTGATTGCAAACCACCAATTGAAAGTGTTTTGATTGAAAGTCGGATCCTTTTGTCTTTGCTGCTTGTATTCTCGATATAAATGTATAGGTTCTTTTTTCGTAAACACGTCGCTCTTTCGCCGTTTAGTCTGTAGCGAAAGATTGCTGAAAGCGGATAATTTTGTCGTAATTACCTCCCACTTAATCAATGAGTTTTTAATTAAGAACTGTATAGTATGTAGTATCGTAGAAGGCTGAGGCAATATTTTTGTGACTACCGTTGACGTAGTTCAGCTATAATGTCAACGTGTCGCTTGCTTAATTGCTTGCTTGTTTTGGACGGCATTTAGTCATGGCCAGATATGTGACACGCTCGCCGCAGAGTCGACAAGATTATTGCCAAATATTTGAGAAGTACTCGCGCTGCTCGTAGGGGCTATAATAATCATAAGTGAAAACGAATCTCGTATTTGGATTGCTCTTTTGAAGTGTCTCTATACTAGCTTATAAATCTTTTCGTTTTGGACTGGTTTTTGTCATTGATGAGTTACAGTGTACAAGTAGTTTCACAACTCTCACAGTCCTAGTTCATATGACAAACGAGGAGCAGATATCCGAGGTCTTTTTTCGGGAAGGATGGCAGCAAGGAAGGTAAACAGTGTTGCGTAGGTATATATTGGCGAGCACACAATTTAGAGATGCAATAATTTTAGAAAGTTATTACAAGAAGACAAGTGCAAGAAAAGTCAAGAAAGCAGGATATTGTGACAGATGTAACAATCATGCATCGTGGTAGTGCACACACAAGGAACCCCCAGTGTAGCGTCAGTGGTTATCGATATAATCATCATCATTTCATTCATTGGTAAAGAAGAGTAACAAAACATTTCTCTGTCCAGACGCCCCAGCAATCGAGCGACGTTCTATCCCAATCATCCCTACAAAACAGAGTAACAAAGCCCACAGATATCGATTATGCCATGCAGAGGGTGGGGTGGGGGATGGCATATCTCAAACTCGGTACTATACCACTATCGGAAAAAAAGAAAGTCAACAAAAAACCGTAAGAACAATTCCGGTTATATTAGAGAATGGATTGCGAATGGTCATCGAGATGAAGAAAGCGTAAATTTTTAAATAACATAAAGATTATTACCGTAAAATAACCACAATGTTGTCAGCTATCATAATGAGCCAATAATCGAATAACAAATTTCTGTTATTAATGTTTCGTCAAACTTATTTCAAAAAGGGAACGAAAGTTTTTGCTTTTTGGTGGAAAAAACCCAATCATTATGCTTAATTAATAAAAATACTCCTTGGTGAAAATACTCCTTGATGAAAATACTCCTTGATGTTATATTCCTGAGAACTCTGAATAAAATGCAGCTCAAATGCACGTTGGAATTGTCGGAAAGAGACTGACACTGCTGATTGTGGAACTTGACAAAGCATTCTGCATTCTTGAAATCCAAGGTAAAATATCAATTCACGACGGTGTGCGAACATTTTCGGGACTACCAATACTACGCAAAATCGTTTACTGTTTTTACCGATACGATAATCATCCGTTCACGTATGTACAAACTACTCCCGGCAAAATTTAACGTAACTGGACATTGCTGGATAGCGGAATTGGCTGACTTCACCGCACAATCAAATACAGACAAAGCAAAATAGACCAAGACGCAGATACTTTAATCAAGAATGCCACTGGGTATTGATGAGTATATAAAGTCATCACATGTACAGCTGTACACTATCAAAGCTGTCATCACCGGAATACATGTACAAGCACAACAACTAGAGGCTATCCCATGGATAACAGCGATTATTGGAAACATGGACACCATCCACTGCAGCGAATTCGTGTCAAAATTAGGTGCAATACAGAAGCTAGACACACCTCAAGTCATCCTTTCCCAGAAAGAAGACCCAAGTATTGGAAGAATCCGTGTATTCAAAGAGCAGAACCGCTTTCCGACAAACCAAAAGCTAAGAAACAAGACACTGGAAACCAAAGCTTTGCTTCGTGAGTGGAAGAAACTTGACCACGGTCAACATTCCAACTGGGGTTGGCAAAGTGCTACTGTACATTGGTTTACAGAGAATTGCATCAAGAAACGGGCCATTTGGTCTTGGAGAGACTCATGGAAGTCACCTGAGAAATATTCTTCCGGCCACACATGCAAAGAGACATAACACGTTTTATTACAAACGTGTGTAGCTGTTTGAAACAACGCCCGCAGATAAAACGCGCGCTCCTTTGCAAAACATTGCCAGCTATGCACCACTCCAATTAGTCTCAATAGACTTTCTCCATCTAGAAAAGAGCTCAAGTAGACACGAGTACATCCTAGTAATTGTCAAACATTTTACTCGTTTCGCTCAAGCTTTTATCTAACGAAAAACGAAGAAGAACGCACGGCAGCCGAGAAATTATACATGACTTCATTTTAAAGTATGGCTTTCCAACTCGCATTCTTCACGACGACAGAAGAGAGTTTGAGAATAAACTTTTGCATCAACAGGAGAAGTCTTGTGGAATAAACTTCTCAAGAAAGTACAACACCTTATCACCCCAGAGTAACGGTAAGGAGAAAGATTCAACAGAACACTTCTATCAATGCTGAGATCCCTTCCACAGAGCCAAAAGAATCGTTAGAACCACCATGCATGTATCGAAAGTCGTACGAGTATAGTAGATTTAATAGAATGTTGTTAATTTCCTTATGTTGCCGAAATCTCTGATCTACCGGGGTTAGATATTCTTGTGAGAGAACTTGTGTCACTTAAAATTAACAAGACGCCTGCTCAGGCGTTCACTCGGTCTACTGATCCGTGCAACTTTGTCGTCGTAGCCTCTGCACATGTAGAAAACCTGCGGAAAAGCGCGCGCATAAGCTTTTGTTAAGAAGGACAACATTTCGAGAAGCAATCACTAAGCCATGTAGAACCGCACTGAGACTGTTTGAGGTAACCTTAATTTATTGTCGATTTTCAAGTATTAGAATTACGACTCCCAGGAGTACAGTACGCACTTTATCAAGACTAGCATATTAAATTCTTGACAAATCGCACAAGGCATTCTATATTTGGTCTGTTTGGTCTTCTATATTTCTTCTATATATGAAGTACTTCGATGTATAAACCTTTGCTGAGATTAACGATGACACCATAACCGTTCTCTTTAACTTTGATACATGTAATTTGAAACACGAGACATATTAGTAGATACCCCCCTCCCCATATAGCGTACAAAGGGATGCCGCCTCATTAAATATTCAGTGTGACGCCACATGTGACGCCCAGTGTGACGCCCTGTGTGATGCCCGGTGTGACGCCGGTGTGACGCCCGGTGTGGCGCCCGGTGTGGCGCCCGGTGTGGCGCCCGGTGTGGCGCCCGGTGTGGCGCCCGGTGTGGCGCCCGGTGTGGCGCCCGGTGTGGCGCCCGGTGTGGCGCCCGGTGTGGCGCCCGGTGTGGCGCCCGGTGTGGCGCCCGGTGTGGCGCCCGGTTTTATCGTTTATAGATACTCTTCAAGGAAGAGACGACGAGTACAGAACAGCCATCATTAATAATTCCAAACAATGAAATAAAAATAGTGTGCTGCGTAGACAGTGTTTATAAGCTAGACTGAAAGCCAGCCGCCGATCTCATCTCGTTCTCACTCCTGAGAGTAGCTCAGGAGTGAGAACGAGATGAGATCGGCGGCTGGCTTTCAGTCTAGTGTTAAACAACAATCGGAATATAGTAAGGTTAGATATACTCCCGAAACAGAGAACGTAGGAGTCTAACGTTTCTAGCGAAGGCCCTTCTCTCTTTCTCTCCGACGAAGGGCCTTCGCTCGAAACGTTCGATTCCTACGTTCTCTGTTTCGGCAGTATATCTAACCTTACTATATTTCGATTGTTATTAATAATTCCAGACATTGTCATGATCTCATACATTCGCTTAATATTTGTCCGCTCATGTCTGTAATATGTTAACTCCTGAATTCAAAAATCAATATTCTGACCAATCAGAATGCTCCGTCACCCAGCGGACGGAGACCACTAAAAAACATATGGTTTTCGGGCAGGCGGTATTTCGCGTTGCCCGCCTACCGCCCGTGCCCGAACTCCCTAATACCGCCAGCTACGCAGGCTAAAGAGAAGAGGAAGAGAAGAGGAAGAGAAGAGGAAGAGAAGAGGAAGAGAAGAGAAAGATTAGGAAGATAAGAAGAAGATAAGACTAAGATAAATGGAAAATAACGGGAAGATAAGGAAGATAAGGGAATGATAAGAGAAAGATAATGAAGAGAAGAGAAAGATAAGAGGAAGACAAGAAGAAGATAAAGGGAAGATAAAGAAAAGATAAGGAAGATAAGAGGAAGATAAGGAAGATAAGGGAAAGATAAGAGGAAGATAAGTGGAAGATAAAGGGAAGATAAAGAAAAGATAAGGAAGATAAGAGCAAGATAAGAGGAAGATAAAGGGAAGATAAGAGGGGAAAAATTGAAATAAATTGTCCGAATATACTTTGAAACAATCATTTTACTCCTAATCGTCAAAGAGTCAACATGTCGTACATCTGTAGCACTTGCGGAAAAACGTTTTCGCAAGAGGCAATCTTCAACGTCATCTTAAAAATTTCCATCAGGAAAGTAATACCGGGCATGTTTCCCCGGTTATCAATGGATCTACAGTCATGCAGCATCCTTTTACATGCATTGTTGCAGGGTGTACCCAGAGCGGCAAAACAGTATGGGTGAAGACACTTCTGGAAAACGCCAAAACTACGATTAATCCTCCTCCCGAACGTATCATTTGGTGCTGTGGACAATAGCAGCCCATGTATTTTGAGATGATCAAAACAATACGAGGCATCGAATTCTACGACGGTATACCTTCCGACATTGACTCGGATGATTTTCTTGAAGTCTCTCAACGTAACCTGATCGTCCTCGATGATCTTATGGCTCAATCAGGGGGAGATAAACGTATTGCTAGTCTATTTACTATTTACTAAAGGTAGTCATTAATATTTTAAACTGAACCTGGCACACTAAAATACACTGTATCTACAAGTAATATACATTAGTTTGAAGTATTATATCCATATGGGGTAAACATTAGTTGCCGATTTATACATTTTACGCCAGTTTTAAACTGGTACTATACCTATGTGACCATGGGGTTAGTACTTGGATGGGTGACCACTTTTGACACCTTGTCACAGGCTTGAGCTTGGAACTCGTGTGAGTAGAGTTAGGCCTAAAAAAAAATCCTGTGGTTCCTATTTCATGTCCTCAAAAAAGTAGGGTAGGTAGGTCGGATAAAAGTTTTGTTTTTAAATTTTTTTGGGGGGTTGACATTGGTCAGCAATGGCCATGGGGGTGATCAGTTTGCCATTACTGACCAATGTCAACCCCCAAAAAATAGAGTGTTCGTCCCGTGCTACTTCACTCTTACAATCACTCGTGGGAATTCCATGATATTCTTGTAGTAACTAGTAGAATGTTTTGTTGTGAGGCACTGAAGCGAAAAATCTTTTTCGTGTCATGCTATTGTGAACACAAGGTTCGACAATAACTGTGACAACAGATGCCATCTTGGTGTTGTTGCATGCGTGCAACCCGCATCGCAAAAGATAGGGTCGGTAGGTGGGTTGGGGGGGGGGGGGGGGGGGGGTGTCGGTCGGGAAACCGGAACCACAGGATTTATTTCTTTAGGCCTTATTGTAGTTCATCTCTCCTGTGCTTCAAGGGTTTTTCCAGGTTCTCTGGTTCCCCCCTAAAATCAACAATTCAATCTTAGGAGAACAACCTTGTAAGGGACCTTGAGCCCTATTGTTGTTTCTCCAGTATCAGTTAGGTACAAATGTTAATAAATAAAATATATGATAACAAAATAATAAATGGTGAACTTATTTTTCTATTTAATTATAATTTAAATACAAGGAGATACACACAGTCTATGTAGTGACCCCATATAGTTTCCTTTTTAATATGTTGTTTTAAGTGATATATTAAGTGATAACCCCCCTTGCCCCTCCTAGCACTGAAAGGCAAGAGTGGAAGCTACCCCTCCAGTGGTGTAGGAAGCAATTTGATCTTGGAGGGGCACGGATTCAAAAGGGCACTTTGTTCAGGGGGTAGGACTTCAAAAGGACACTTAGGCACATGTTTTAACATAAAAAGGGCACTTTCCTGTTGCACACAGGGCACATCATGACAAAGTTGGGGGGGGGGGGGGCACATGCCGCATTTTCCCTCCAGTTCCTACATCCCTGTGCCCTGGGCATCCCTGATAATAAACAGACAGTGATTGATGGTTACAGTCAATGTTTTAGTACACACTGTACAGTACAGTAAACACCAACGTATAAGAGTAGTATTATAGAGGCCGATCGACCCCCTTTTTTAGGGCGGCGCAGGAGCGGCGCAACCTCGTACCCAGGGCATTTTGCCTCCACGCCGGGAGGTCGGCGAAAATGGCCCTGGCATCGGCTGGTCGATTCTATAATCTGATTGGCCGGTTTAAGAACTCGATTAATTCAGATAGAGTGTAATTTATTTATGAAAATTTGAATTGTGATAGACCGACTCTGCGAAGTTTACCCAAAGAATGGAAACGATTAACGATAGCTTTGGTTAAAGTTAAGAACAACATTAGATATATGTTTGTTCATGACATTTACATGTATCCTGGATAATCGTGGGAGTATGAAGAATAACGCTAGCCAGTTGCTTTTATGATAAAGGTTCACATGAGTGAGTCGGCAGAGCGTTAAATATTTCTAATTTATTATTCATGTATACGTATTATACAAAAACAAAACACAAAGACCGCATAAATTTTCTTGCCATAACACCCCAAAATTCTGGGTGTCACGTGACCAGCCGATGCCAGGGCCATTTTCGCCGACCTCGCAACGTGGAGGCAAAATGCCCTGGGTACGAGGTTGAGGGGCGGCGTTCTCATTAATATTCAGGACGGCGTTCTCATTAGTATTCAGGGCGGCGTTCTCATTAAATATTCAGGCGGCGTTTCATTAATGTTCAGGGCGGCGTTCTCATTAGTATTCAGGGCGGCGTTCTCATTAATATTCAGGCGCACTCATTAAATATTCAGTGTGACGCACGGTGTGATGCACGGTGTGACGCACGAAAGTAATTAGCACCTATGAAGTGGGTGATATAAACCCAGTGTTGTTGTGTCAGGATTACATTCATTTGGTCTTTCTCTGGTTAAAGTGCCACTAACCTCAAAACTTTTTTTTCGCAAATCTAAAAGCCCTTATTGAGTGAATTAGGCCAGTGAATAAATTATTGGTATTGGACATTTCTTTGGTCTTCTGTAGTCCACCAAAGTTGCAAAAATTGGCATCTGCATGTCCCATGGCGGAGCAGGAAAGGGAATGGGTATATTCCTGGTGTGACGTCAGACAAATCAAACAAGGAACTCCTTTGAGCTCTGTCTGCTGAATACATAGAAATTTTACATTGCGTTAGTTGGGAAAATGAGTTTTCAACCCAAAAAATTCTATGTATTCACCAGACAGAGCTCAAAGGAGTTTTTGTTTGACTTGTCTGACGTAACACCAGGAATATACCCATTCCCTTTCCTGCTCCGCCATGGGACATGCAGATGCAACTTTGGTGGTCTACAGAAGATCAACGAAATGTCCAATACCAATAATTTATTAACTGGCATAATTCACTCAATAAGGGCTTTTAGATTTGCGAAAAATTTTTTTTTGGGTTAGTGGCACTTTAATTAAGTACAACATCGCTGCAATGGAATGTTTACACGGTGAACTGGCATCTTCGACAATTACACAGAAGGGTACGTTCTGGTTCTGTGGACAGAAACCTAGTTGCGAGTTCTTTTGCCCAGAAGAAGATTGCTACATGTTTGGAAAAGCCGTAGCCTCCTTCCATGAAAGTGGATGTATACATCCAAGGTGTTATGGCCATGGACGACTAGCACAGATGCGAATGGTTAAAGATAAGATGAAGGAAAGTTACGGGAGACCATACTTTGTTTGCTCCGAACGAGGAAATCCCTGTCCGTTTTGGCAATGGGCTGATGTCTTCGAGGGTATCAAACCAATATGTCGACACGGTCTGATTTGTCGTACTAGCAAAGTCAAGAAAGAAAGTCCTAATCAAGGTCGTCTATTTTACTCGTGTCCCCACGAGAGAGAAAACTGCTGTGACTTTTTCGAATGGAAACCGGAAGAAGATCCCCTTGAACGATTTTCCACTGTTCTGTTTTGTATGCCACCATCTTACAGATATACAGTCAAAAAGACTGGAGAGACATTCACGAGCCATGAAACTGATCATAAGAAAGCCTACGAAGAGTACCTTTTTCAAAAGTCGGTAAATGACTTGACTATAGACTTGGAAAAACTGCACATTTGCTGAACATGTATAATTTTGTATTCTAATTATCTATCTAATAAATATATGTTTATACCTGACTTTTTTGTGATTCATTTATCTCCAACTTTGGTCGTGTGAACACGAATTGTTATAGACCAATACAGCGCGCATACGCTATGGATACAATTTTTGATGAATTAAAACAACATAACATTGATATCGATAAAGATACGTTATCATTTTATATTCAAAAGGAGGAAAAAGGGGGTTAGGCGAATGCGAAAATGTATACATTTTTAGGCGGAAACATGGTAACGAGGCTTATGCGCTTAGCGTCGCTTGGATGCACGCATACATTAACAAGACATGGATTAAATTTCTTTTATTTCGATAATTAACAGGCTTACAGTGACAGCTATAATATTACAATTAGCCTACAAATGTTCTTAAATATATTGTCCGATAAATAATATAACGTTTTTTAGGTTAGCCACTTCTTAAATATATCGTCTCCTTCTTCCTCTCCGAAGCAAATCGTTGTCTTCGTATTTGATTTTGCCTTCTTAATGGCAGATTTGGGCATTCTCTGCTTCTGTCTCTTATTAATTCAAACTACCTTCCCTCTTAGAAAATTATTAAACTGTTTCGCCATTTCCTCTTGCCGTTGTATTAACCGTTCTAAAGTTGTTCCCATGCTGTCGTTTGCTGGGTTATAGTCATCCAACGGGACACATATTCCAATTTTACCCCACTTTAACCATTTAGCGCGTTCTTCCATATCCATACCATGTACTTGGTCGAGATGATTTGCTAGTCTTGCGAGATTAGTGCTTCCACAACCAAAAACAGGACAGTTTCTTCGTGTACGACCCATAACGCAAGTAGCTCTTTACTCCACCGAAGTCTAGGAGTTTTTAATGTTTTCTTGCCTTTTTTGGCCCGAATGGGCCTTTTGGCCCGATAGCTACTAGGCGTCCTTCGCCTGGGCAAGCCCAGGCAAACCTGGGCGAACACCGCGGTTGCTCTTGTGACGTCACAATGAAAAGTGATTAGCTTGCAAAATCGCGCGTTAAGTTAAGCGTTTCTCGCAACTTTTTCTCATTCTGTGTAACAACTTCGAACTGTTAACATCTCTTGGGAAATATCTTACTGTACTTAGCAATATGCAAGCTTTAGGCCTTTTTTCTCGTCGTGCCATTCTTGGTAACGAAGTAATCAGGCACAAAGACGTGCAACAGAAAGTTGTCTACGAACTTGTCGCTGGAAGACGTAAAACCGATGTTGTCTTGCTTCCCGTACTTGTTAAAGTTAACAGCACCAGTCTTGTTTAGAGAATTCGCTTTCGCAATCTTCTCCAGAACTACAGTGCTCTTGTTCGAACGACCAAGAATGGCACGACGAGAAAAAAGGCCTAAAGCTTGCATATTGCTAAGTACAGTAAGATATTTCCCAAGCGATGTTAACAGTTCGAAGTTGTTACACAGAATGAGAAAAAGTTGCGAGAAACGCTTAACTTAACGCGCGATTTTGCAAGCTAATCACTTTTCATTGTGACGTCACAAGAGCAACCGCGGTGTTCGCCCAGGTTTGCCTGGGCTTGCCCAGGCGAAGGACGCCTAGTAGCTATCGGGCCAAAAGGCCCATTCGGGCCAAAAAAGGCCATTTCGGGCCTAAACGGGTCAAATAATAAGTTGTGCAATGCAAGAAAACATTAAAAACTCCTAGACTTCGGTGGAGTAAAGAGCTACTTGCGTTATGGGTCGTACACGAAGAAACTGTCCTGTTTTTGGTTGTGGAAGCACTAATCTCGCAAGACTAGCAAATCATCTCGACCAAGTACATGGTATGGATATGGAAGAACGCGCTAAATGGTTAAAGTGGGGTAAAATTGGAATATGTGTCCCGTTGGATGACTATAACCCAGCAAACGACAGCATGGGAACAACTTTAGAACGGTTAATACAACGGCAAGAGGAAATGGCGAAACAGTTTAATAATTTTCTAAGAGGGAAGGTAGTTTGAATTAATAAGAGACAGAAGCAGAGAATGCCCAAATCTGCCATTAAGAAGGCAAAATCAAATACGAAGACAACGATTTGCTTCGGAGAGGAAGAAGGAGACGATATATTTAAGAAGTGGCTAACCTAAAAAACGTTATATTATTTATCGGACAATATATTTAAGAACATTTGTAGGCTAATTGTAATATTATAGCTGTCACTGTAAGCCTGTTAATTATCGAAATAAAAGAAATTTAATCCATGTCTTGTTAATGTATGCGTGCATCCAAGCGACGCTAAGCGCATAAGCCTCGTTACCATGTTTCCGCCTAAAAATGTATACATTTTCGCATTCGCCTAACCCCCTTTTTCCTCCTTTTGAATATAAAATGATAACGTATCTTTATCGATATCAATGTTATGTTGTTTTAATTCATCAAAAATTGTATCCATAGCGTATGCGCGCTGTATTGGTCTATAACAATTCGTGTTCACACGACCAAAGTTGGAGATAAATGAATCACAAAAAAGTCAGGTATAAACATATATTTATTAGATAGATAATTAGAATACAAAATTATACATGTTCAGCAAATGTGCAGTTTTTCCAAGTCTATAGTCAAGTCATTTACCGACTTTTGAAAAAGGTACTCTTCGTAGGCTTTCTTATGATCAGTTTCATGGCTCGTGAATGTCTCTCCAGTCTTTTTGACTGTATATCTGTAAGATGGTGGCATACAAAACAGAACAGTGGAAAATCGTTCAAGGGGATCTTCTTCCGGTTTCCATTCGAAAAAGTCACAGCAGTTTTCTCTCTCGTGGGGACACGAGTAAAATAGACGACCTTGATTAGGACTTTCTTTCTTGACTTTGCTAGTACGACAAATCAGACCGTGTCGACATATTGGTTTGATACCCTCGAAGACATCAGCCCATTGCCAAAACGGACAGGGATTTCCTCGTTCGGAGCAAACAAAGTATGGTCTCCCGTAACTTTCCTTCATCTTATCTTTAACCATTCGCATCTGTGCTAGTCGTCCATGGCCATAACACCTTGGATGTATACATCCACTTTCATGGAAGGAGGCTACGGCTTTTCCAAACATGTAGCAATCTTCTTCTGGGCAAAAGAACTCGCAACTAGGTTTCTGTCCACAGAACCAGAACGTACCCTTCTGTGTAATTGTCGAAGATGCCAGTTCACCGTGTAAACATTCCATTGCAGCGATGTTGTACTTAACCAGAGAAAGACCAAATGAATGTAATCCTGACACAACAACACTGGGTTTATATCACCCACTTCATAGGTGCTAATTACTTTCGTGCGTCACACCGTGCATCACACCGTGCGTCACACTGAATATTTAATGAGTGCGCCTGAATATTAATGAGAACGCCGCCCTGAATACTAATGAGAACGCCGCCCTGAACATTAATGAAACGCCGCCTGAATATTTAATGAGAACGCCGCCCTGAATACTAATGAGAACGCCGCCCGGAATACTAATGAGAACGCCGCCCTGAATACTAATGAGAACGCCGCCCTGAATATTAATGAGAACGCCGGCCCTGCGCCGCCCTAAAAAAGGGGGTCGATCGGCCTCTATAATACTACTTATAAGAACCTAGATTTTTTCAAGTCTGGCAAAATAGGTTCTTATATTTTGGGGTAATTACTGACAATTTAGGCAAAATGGGTTCTTAATAGGTTCTTTAAATTTCTTTAAGGGAAATGCTATTGTTATATGACCAGACATATAAACCACTTTGTTATAGAGGGATTATACTGTATGTATGTAATTTCTGTAATGATATTTTTATGGAAGGGCCAAATATATAGCAAATTTATATTTTATAGTCCCACATTTTGGCTACAGCACTGTTTCATTATTCAGAGTGACTCTTCATATAAGAACCTTGTGGCTTTGGTTGGCTAAACAGGTTCTTATATTTTGGGGTATTAAAATCCAAAATTTCTGCCTACAGGTTCTTAAATCACTAGGTTCTTACACGCGGGTGTTTACTGTATATCTAAAGTCTGCTTTATAAATTAAAGAAAATTACTTTGAAAATCAGTTCAGCCAAAGGTCTTTTCATATAGTACAGTCACCAACTGTAGTTTTACTTTTGCAAACAACAATCTCTGTATTATTTCTTATGTACATGAACAGCTGCATTTGGGATGTATTTAAAAGCCAGAAGTTAAGAATTCCCACCTCTAGAGAACAATTTTCCACTACTGTACTACTCTGGTTGTTTACACAATAAAATTAATATTACATTTACTGCGTTTGACATTTTGATTTGGACCTTAACCCATTCCTGCCTATACCAGCTAACTTAATTAGCTGATTAACAGCTGGGATTCTCAGCAAACCTAAGCAACAGTGAGTTGACCCTTTCAATGTGAGCTTGCAAAGGCCACCCCAACCAGTTAATGCATTCCCTCTGCCGTAGAATAAAATCATCTGGCATGTTGACCAGAATAAAATTATAAATAGCTTAACCTGGTGGTGAAAAGGTTAATAAAATGATTTCTTAAAACTCATAATTTATTGCTGACTATGACTTTACTCATCTTAGGCTGCACATAATGTAGCCTTGGTTCAAATATCTTCAGTTGGCACTTCATCCAAAAGTAAAATTATCCGTAGAGTATACAGTACAAATGAGAGCCTTACTAACTATGGACACCCTTGTTATAAATGGGGACTACACACATGCCAGCATTATCTACCTGGTGCTGGCAGAAGATAGTTCGGGTTAGCCTAATTTGTCAAAATATTATAATAAGGTGGGGTGCATTGTGCTTTCCCTTGGAAATTTTAATTCTGATTGACATTTGGACGTTGGTGGGTCAAAAGCGGTCGATTGCAGTTGCTGGGATAGAATAATTCCTATCCCAGCAGCAACTCTGTCAATGACCACTAGTCACCAAATGGAAACCAGGCTTTAGTCGCATTTTAGCCCCATTTTCTGAGTTACCAATGGAGCTTAGGAAAAATATTAAGTGGGCGGTATCCGCCCCTAGTCCCTCTATTGTTACACCCTTATCAGTTACCAGACTGCACAAGATGCCAAGTCTAAAGGGTATATTTTGTACCAGAAGCTGCTTTATTACAGTACTGTATATATGTACCAGTAATCATATAATTGTAATGTTTTTAAGAGTAAAGTTGATAATTATATTTAAGCAGTGTTTTAGGTATAAAATTAAAAAGGTGGTGCCCTTGGTTTTACTTTGTTGAAGAGCTCCACAAACTTTAGTAAATTTTACAACTGAGCTAGACTGTGACAAATGAAAACAAAATCCAATATCATTATAAGTCATATATTAGCTAAATGTGAGCATGTGTGCCACCTGCCCCTCACATCTTTGGTGTTTAAGTACCTTAAAGTTAATGTTTAAAAATAAGTAAAAGAAGAACTTCTCACTTTGTTATTTTTTTATGCATATAATTTTTTCGCCATACTCAAATGGGCAATATAAACAGGCCGTACAAATATGGCTGGTTCATAGTGAGGTTCAGCTACTGGTGTTTGAATCTTCAATCACATAGATCAGTATAAACAGATGTAATATGAATTAATAAATGTTAAACCTCAGAAAGCTACAGTGTCGATTATTTCGATTACACACAAACAAGTGGATTAAAACATGTAACAAATTAAATGTTGCAAATCAACAAATGACAAATATACCACCAAGGTCACGTTTTATTTGAAAGACATACATGCAGTACTATATACATTAAATAAGTTTGTAAAATTCCAGATTTCGTTGTAATTGACCTTGTAGCTGTCTACGAATATTCGAATAATATTCAGAACAATAATACGATATTCTCGTGTTCATAAGTTTGAATAAACAAGAATTCAAACTGGGTTTCATCAGAAGGTATGAACTGGTCATCGATCACTATCACGCCTGGTCCATTATTTTCCATTTATGAGTCTCTTATCCAGAAATTTGTGCCAAGTAATACTTCATCGCATCACAAACCAGCCACGATTATATTCTTACAACATTTCTACTGCTATTTGTTACTATTAAATTCCAAAATCAGCCACAACATGTCGATGTATTTTTCAGAATACTGAACGGCCGTGCTGAAGGTTTTCGTGGTTCTGGGTACAAAAATACCAACTGCGCATGCCCCAAAATACACACTTTTTCCTGTATTTCAAATGGATTGCCCCAGAGCCATTTGATTTGCCCACGCGGCCGGGCATATTTGGCTCTGGGAACGAGATTGGGATGATAGAGAAGAGTATCAACACATCTATTGATGACTAGATCAAAATATTTACCCATGACAAAAGAAGATGTGTCCCAATTATCATCAGAAGACAAGAAAGATTATCATGATACTTTTAAAATAAAAACACCTAAATATAATCTAAGAAGCAGAACTTACTAGATGCTCGGCGTGAACTATTTATATGTAACCGTAATTTGTTTTGATATGTGTAAGTTTAAACCAAAGCCTAAATAAATATTTTAAACTGAATGCTTTGAATTCTGTCTTATGAGGCGACGCGACGCTGTACACCAATGCTAATAACCTTCTCGACTAGACTTGCCCAAGCGCTTAATCCTCTTAATGATCCCTAATGGTTTCTCTTTTGTCTCCTGCTCGTGCACTGAAGATAAATATGCAAATATCACACTTAGTAACAGAAAGCGTAGCAACGCCTTCAAAGTAATTAATCGCTTTGCCTTTATATTTCGACATTTAAAATCGCTCTTTTCATGACTTCTCGAAGTGATTCCTCATTCTATCTTCCTTCACTTATAAACGAGGGTTTAGTTAGGAACGATTATAGGATGATCTATTCTGTTAGGTTCTAATATATTATTCATAGCTTATTCAGATAATATTCAAGTTAAGTTATCTCTGCAGATTCAGTCATTTAGAATGTTCAAAACTCTCTCTATTCCTCCAGACAAGGTTTCAGATAAAAAATATAAAGTGTCTCTATCAATTTCTCTATAGTTCCTTGCAAAGAACGTCTATTTTGTTAAAGTTTACTGACGCCTGCTCTATACGTCTACGTGTCCCACAACTGTCGACTATTAGACGTCGAAAATAAATCCAAACAAGCGTTAGTATAATTTCATAGTGGCAAAGAGGCTTTCCAGCTTTCTGATTGGTCCGCTCAGCGGTGAATCTGAGGTGATAGTCACCGCCTAGCGCGGTGACTATCGCATCACAAGAAATTGTTCTTCATAAGTAGTTTTGGAAAAGAGACTGGTACTTATTCAACACTGCACTGACTTTACTCGTTTCAGTCTCCCCCTCGGAGTTGTCATTTTGAAGTATGAGATTTTAGAATTTGTTGGTTCATTGAACTGTTGATTATTTTTTTTCAAAATGGGGTCTGTAGTTTTTGAGACAAACAAAAGAGCATAATACTGAAAACATTTATCACTGAGATGTTGTACATATCGAATATCGCGAAAACAAAACTTTATAAAGGTAAGGAAGTATATTTTCTATAATTCTTCGTATTTTTGTATGTTTTGGCTAGGTTTTGGTCGTAGCGATGTGGCGAAAACTTCGTCATGAGTGAAGAACATAAGATTGAACATGAATTAAGTGCAAAAAAGCCATAACACATGGATCCAAAACACCAGAATAAAAGTCTTTTTAGCATATATTTGAATGTATGTACAAGTTCAATTCCAAAGTAGGATGTTGTTTACTCTTTTTTTGAAATTATTTACTGACAAAGACTGTGGCTTGCTAGCATCGTCTGTGAATAAACAGAATCACCACTGTTAAAATGAAAGCAGTTGTTTAAAAGTTTTTGTTTCAACGTGATTGGTTTTTTATCAACCTCTGAAATTATACTAAAACAATTAGTCACCTCAGTCTCGGTGACTATCGGTGTATTTACCTCGCCGCTTCGCGGCTCGGTAAATATTCACCGATAGTCACCTCGACTTCGGTGACTAATTGTTAAATAGAACAAGAGAACTCCAGAAACCACGAGCGAAACACTGTATGAAAGTAACTGACTGTACGACAACACTGGGCTTATATCACCAATCACATTACTTCAGGGCGTCACACTGGGCGTCACACCGGGCGTCAAACAGGGCGTCACACTGGGCGTCACACTGGGCGTCACACCGAGCGTCACACTGGGCGTCACACTGGGCGTCACACAGGGCGTCACACTGGGCGTCACATGTGGCGTCACACTGAATATTTAATGAGGCGGCATCCCTTTGTACGCTATATGGGGGGGGGGGGGGGGGGGTTGGTTGGTTATCTACTCATATTCAAATTGTTACTGAGCGTTCTTTATCAGGTAAAGCAGTCTTTCTCGACATGAGGTGTTAAATTACACGTAATAAAATAACCCAAATATTTTGCCAGAAAGTCTCGCGCGCATTTATTAAATTATGCGTCAGTGTGACGCTAAAGTATCTTTTTTCGAAATATTTGCAAGTTTCCTGAAAAACGTAGCAAACAAGACAAAATTTGCGTGCATCGGTGCATGGAAATTGCAATGTTCATTATTAGGTACATTTCCGAACGAGTTCAACATTCGTACAATTTTGTTTTGTTTTGTTTAGGCGTTTGAACAATTTTAATTCGGCATTTGAACGGTGCTGGCTAAGTAAGCTAGCTGTTTGAACGATGCATACTGGCTAGGCTTCGAGCACCCTTCTAACTATGCTGCTTGGCGTTCCGAAAATTCACATACATTTCATATATGAAATACCAATTTCATATATAAAATAAGTAATTTCATATATGGAATTATTTCCATCCAACCTGAATTTGTCACAACATATTACGCACCACAGGAGCTTTCAAATAATGCTATGATTAACAAACGCGATCTCCGCTAAACTGAAACAAAATAATGAGTGACTACCGTTTCTCGTTTTAGATGATCGTATATTCTCGGTGTAAATATTAACCAAAATCATTTATATCCCTCTTTTTACCTTTGGATATATTTCAATCCATGGAACGATTGCCACAAAACTAGATTGGTACGTCCAAAAATGTCGCCGTGCATTCCGATTCACGAGCATATCAACACGAAATTTGCAATAAAATGCAATTATTCATTATAAGTACTGACGAAAGCGATTGGATTTGGACTTTATCCTGGAAGTTTTCATAAATGAGCCATTCCAAGGCATAAAGTTTGATTATTCTGGATATAGAGTCAATCACACAAAACGATATACAATCTCAGCACGGTGACAATTTCAGACCCCTTGGAAATGTTTAAAATGTTTTCACTGTTGCTCGTCAAATAATAACTATGAGGACTATACGTCTCCTAATTGTTACAGAATTTTTGTGACTACCGCTGACCTGTCAGCGGGAGCCACAATGTCGGCGTGATCTTGCTTGAGTGCTTGCTTGTCTTGGACCTCACCTACGTCATACTCGACAGCTATCGCCAGATATTCGGCACGATCGCCATATAGTCGAGAAGATCGCCATTGATCGCCAGGTATTCGAGAAGTACTCGAGTTGTTTTCGTGGGAATAAACTAAAGTGAATCTCATCTTTGCATTTTGGTTGGTTTTGATTTTTGAAAAGTGTTAATTACTACTTTGCAAATCTTTTCTTCTTGCAACGGTTTCTGTCATTGATCAGTTTATTCAAGGTAAGAAATAGTTTCAAGACTGTGACGTCGTTTATCTTATATACTATATACAAAATCTATAAATACTTGATCGGAAACAAATTTAATATCTCAACTCAAAGCCAACCTCGTACTTCGGTACTTTATAGTAGTACTAGAAATATTCAGCTTATAAAGTTCGCTAGAATTTGGTATATAATTCGGAATATGCTATAAATATTTTACATGGTGTTTCCACAAAAATAATCTACATGTATATGATCTGGGGTGAGTTGTACAAAGCCCAGATACCTTATTTACAGTAGTTGATAAGTTCTAGCTAAAGAACAGCACTAATCATGCTTTATATAAAATTTTATCCACTGAATAGTTATGTACCTGATAGTGCTGTTCAGTGTTCAGTGGATAAAAGTTAAATTGAAAAAAAGTTCAAAGCACTACTAGAGTGGTTCTCTAGCTAGGATTTATCCACCAGATAAGCTATCCGGGCTTCGTACAAAAATCTGAATTTTACAAGTTCACTTCCTGTAAAACATGGGGGCATGTTAAAGATGTATGTATAGTATGTCCCATGTTCAAATTAGCAATACATGTATAAAATGATTTAAAATACTGAACTATCATTTTTTTGTGTGTCTGTGTGCTTTTCACACATTTTCATGTATTGCTTCTCAAGTCTATATCTCTTTCTGCGCTTAACAGCGGTAGTCACATGCACGCATTGCGTACCTATTTTTAATATTGTTGATAAACTAGTTAACGGTGGAAATTGATACCCGGGTAATTAATGATGTAATACCATGATCGAATCGGATTCTTTTGTTCTCCGAGGGAATGTAAACCTCGTATTTCCCTCATTGCTCATGCAAGAGGAAAATTTTCCTTTGTCTTCTAATTTCCCCGTGCATGTTGATGAGGGAAAATTAGAAGACAAAGAAATCCTTTGTCTTCTTCTAAATTTCCCGCTTGCATATATTTTCCCTCATCAACATGCACAGGAAAATTAGATGCAACTCCACTGATCAACCGTGTAAATTTCCTGTCGGTAACATTCTCAAAGTTTTCCTCGGCGATCATAATATTACAAACTAATACCATGACTTTTCAGGAAATTAGCGATTCAATTTCCCCTTTGCCTCGGGAAGATTTGTAAAGTCCTCGTGTCTGCGGCCCTCGGACTTGGCTGCGGGAAATTTAATTGCAAATTTCCCTCAAGTCATACCCATCGACAAATAGACGTATTTGATCGAAATGAACCACCCTTCGTTTACGTGTCCCACATTGCTGGATTCGGTATGTTGAGTCTCCAATGCGGGAGACTGTAACCCATGGACCTGTCCAAGGATGGTGAAAGTTTTTGGATAGTCCTCGTTTTACCACAGGGTTGTGGTAACCAGTGCGTGCAGTTGAACTAGCTTTCCTTTCCGACCGGAAACGTAGCTTGGGAGATCCTTCACTGGATCTCTGGGTAAGTTAAAGACAAGATCTGTTGGTAAACGTATGTCATGACCAAAAAGAACGTAATATGGCGTGATCTTTGTCGTTTCATGTACACTGGATCGATAAGCCAACATCACTTTAAGGAGGTGAGTGTCCCAATCGGAGTGGTTGTCTTTCACATACATCGACAGCATGGATACCAAAGTCCGATTGAACCTTTCAACAACACCGTCCAACTGAGGGTGATAAGAAACCGTCCTAGTCTTGCGAATCTGTAAGATATGGCATATGGTTTGGAAGACCGACGACTCGAAGTTCCGCCCCTGGTCGGAGTGCAGGTTTTCTGGTGCGCCATACCTGCACACAAACTCATCGACAAGTTTTCCGGCCACAGTCTCAGCTTCTTGATTAGGGATTGGATATGCCTTAACCCATCGTATAAAGCAGTCAGTCACGACCATAATGTACTTGTTCCCTTTTTCCGTCGTAGGTAACGGCCCCAGCAAGTCGATGACTACTTCTTCAAATGGATAACCGACCTTGTTGCTGATCATTGGAGCTCTAGGCTTAGTTGAAGGAGGTTTACACCTTGATCATTTGGCACATTAAATTGACGACACCACACTTCTAAATCTTTCGTCATTCCGTGCCAGTAGAATCGTTATCGGGCTTTCTCTGAAGTTCTCAGGATTCCTAGGTGTCCACCTGCTGGGCCATTACGTAGCTACTCGAGGATTTCTGGCACCAATGCTTGAGGGGTGACCATCTGATGTCGAATAGTCTCGCCGTTTGTGTTGAGTGACTTCTTGAAAAAAACGCCATCACGTAAGACAAGTCGTTCCCACTGAGACCACAGACTTCGTACCGCTCGACTAACCCCTTCCACATCGGATGCCAATAGCCTATCTCCTTTTTTTCTCATCCATTGCAGGATTGTACTGTTGGTTCGATCTTTTTCTTGAGCTTCCTTTACCTGACTTGGTGTCCATCCCGCGGGCCAATCAACAGTAATCGCATTCGCGACATCCTCTGAAGGGACTTTCTCGTTTGGCCTTTCCCTAGGCAAATGACACTGACGACACCTGGTTCGAGATAATCCATCTGCATTTCCATGGGCCATCCCGGGACGATGTTCGATCTCATAATCGAATATAGCGGGTTGTTCCAGTATACATTCTGTCCCAATGTCTGCTGTTACAAGGAATTCATGCCTCGTCTCATACTAGCCTAGTTTAACGTCTAGTTCAGCTATTCCACGCATTTTCAGTACCTGTCCAGTAACCGACTGGAATGCTGTTTCTACCCTTTGTAGATTTTGTAGATTTTGATCTGGAGCCACTTGTTCCCACACGCGCTCTTGCAACAAAGAAACAGTAGCGCCAGTATCTACCAGTATTTGGGTTCCACGCCCATGAATGCGCTCCGAGGCGTAGAGTGAATGTTGCAACATATTTCCATTATCCCCACTTTCACCTTCGTGCTTCTTCTTATTGTTCAGGGTCTTTTCGTTCACTTTCTCATGTAAAGCTCGACCCCCAGCGTCAGCAGCTCCTCGTTTCCCGCAAAATTGTTGATGGATTTACCAGTACAGTTGGCTTTAATGTGACCCACATTACCACAATTCCAGCATGTCATTCGATTCCCCGGACTGCTGTTTTGTCGTTGACTAGACTCCCCGTGGTTCACTCTCATGTCGTTTAACAGGCCAACCATTTGACCCATTACTTCGGTATTTCTTCTCAACAATTCGGTTAGCCCAGCTATTTCTTGAAAAAAAAAAATATATATATATATATAAGTTTAAGTGGGCTTACCTCAAAATGTTGAGTCTCGCAACTGTCAGTTTCACGTGAAAATTATAATATTGTATATTCACTACCCAAGATATGAACACAGACAAAACAATTAGCAAAATCGGTGGATATCTATGTGGGCAACACGACCGCTGAAGTTGCAACTTTTTCACACATTTTCACGAAATTAGTAGGGTGAAAACCAATTTGGTAAGAGACTATCAAGTTGTTAAATGTTATCGAAATTAACATTTTACAGTATTTCTAGTGTTACAGCACGGCAATAATTATAACTAAAATGTTACATTCGTAGAAGTTCAGAAGATGAAATAACGCAATGGAAAGTCAGACAGTAGACACTTGGACTTTAATTCAAGGGTATAATTTTATTTTGCGCAGATTAGGTTTTTGTTTGCTGTTCTGTTCAACTACTTGAAGAACGTTTTGGTAGTGCTTCTCACTTTTAGCGCTGCTGAGATAATCAGAGGACAATTTTACACCTCTCTCTGCATCGTCGTTCACCACATTGCACAGAGTCTGGCCACTCATCTACAATCCATCAGTGAACAGAAACCATCAGTTTTGTTTTATGAAATCTACCAGTTTTGATGACTCGTTGATGTCAGATGGAAAGACTGGTTCGTCATAACCAGTTCCGAACCGGTCTCTTGGTGCGGCTATTGGAATTTCCGGCTTCACGCTAAATAGTTTATCTGCAATCTGCCTCTTCTCAACATCAGATACTTTTGTGCTGAACAATGACAAAGGCACCATCTCACCCACCAGATACCACAAATGTCTGTTAAAACTCCTAATCGCACTCGCTGATATAAGTTCATTTACTTTTCTGTACTTGAGAATGTTTTGAGACAGTAGCAGAGTGTTCCAAGGGTCGTCCACCCCAACGCTAGCACGAAACCACCACGAGCAATCCACGACTGCAACGAAATTGACGAAGTCTCGTAGTTTCGGTACCTGAACACTGGTGGTTACGGTGCCCTTCGGAAGCTCACAGATCTCCGTTTCCAAGTAGTACCAGTTTGAACATATAGAGTAGCTTTCACATCCACCGGGCCTTGTGGACAGCACCAGGTCGTCTGAACTTCACATCATCACAGTCTGTATTCAGATATGCTACACATAGTTCCAGGATGTCCAAGTAGTCGTCTCTGCGATACTCTATCTTTCTCTGGGCCCGTTCTATCACTTCGCCCCTCCATTCAGTGACTAGAGTTCGTACATTTTCAGGAAAATTGTCGATATTCAAATGCTGCAACGGTCGCTGCTGACGTGGGATGAGATTCCAGTTTTTCTCAAACGGGAAAGAGAGCTACCTCTGGAGACTTGGACGATTCTATCTTTAGGTCATCAAATAAATGACACACGATCAGTTCACCCACATGGTGTTGGCAGCCTGACCAAAGTAATGGACGTCCAAGATCACGTTGGATGCTTACGCATGCAGCCGTCAGATGGCCTGTATTAGACGACGTTGTGTCGAATACCATGTTGGCGATTGTATCAGAGCACTGCCAAGATTGTAATAGTTCACATGTTATTTATTTATTTAGAAATCTTTATACACGGTAACCACATCAATCCGTCTATAAGGGTTGTTTTTCATGGGGCCGTGTGAGTAGTAGTAATATGCGGTTTCAACGACACTTTTGAGATTTTCTTGTTTTCCGGATTTTATCTCTTTCATTTTAGGAAAAAGTTTTAATTCATATTTTTAAAAAATATGAATTTTCCCATTTTTCCATTTTCCGAATTTTCCCAATTTTCCTAAATTTCCATTTTCCCAATTTCCCAATTTTCCCAATTTTCCTAAATTCCCATTTTCCCATTTTCCCAATTTTCCGAATTTTCCGAAAAGCCGAAGTCGAATTGCCGGTTACCAGTATCCGACATTTTTGACGCACTCCCAATATCCGAAATATTTTTCTTGTTGTTCCGCGTTCCTAATATTTTTATGTCCGATCGCCAGTGTCCGAATTCCGTCTTTTAGGATGATCCTTTTGTCGTCATCCGCCGAAAGTGCTATTTTGTTGATGACAGTATAAATAAAAAATGAGCATACATTATGGTTATGAAACATGTCAATGTAAACACAAAATAATTTTAAAACAAAAACAGTACAAAACTGTTTTTGACGTTAACATGTCAAAAGCTGTGAAAACCGGACAAGCCGCTAAAGGAGTTAGAGTTGGAAGAGTGCAAGACAATGAGTATTCTCTTTTTCAAAGCGAATATAGAAGAGGACCGATACCTGGATTAGATTTTATACAAAATACAAGAAAGTGCTTTATGATATTTAAATGTCCGGAAATGGTTAATATTAACATTTCTATATTTATCGTGTTACGCGTTATTGGTGACACCAACAATTCAGGAAAATGGGCATACATTATTGGTAATGATAATGGCGGATACGATAAATTTATTGGTTACAAAACCGGATTAACAAACCAGCTATCGTATGGAGGAGGCTTCCCTGTTAAAGAGTATAACTGTACAATTCAAAGTGATGTTAGTATTTTTAAAAAACATTTAATTTCATGTCATTGGTTATTAAACGGAAGTTGTGTATACATTAATGGAGTAAAGTCAGCGGATTCAGATTTTTTTGCAAACCCAAAAACCATTGGCGAAACATGTGGAACAATTTTTGTAAATGATAGATTTACAGGAACCACTGGGCCACTATCAAAACCTTTTACAGGAGAGATTTACGATATTAAGGTAATTAGTGGTTTTTTAGAAACAGATGATATAGTTAACATAAACAAAAAAATAATGAGTGAACATAAAATTTTACAAGTGGAAAAAATACAAGCTTGATTTTTTTTAAAAACAAATTCCTAAGAAAAAAATCTTAGGAATTTAAACTTTGTTTACTTTTTTTTATTTTTTGCTTTCTTTTCCTTTAATTCCATTTCTTCTTGCTCTTCTTGTTCCCTTTTTAACCTTTCTTTTTCGTGGTGGGTTATATATAGTTCTATTTTTTTTTCTAGATAAATTTTATTAATACGAGTAATTTCAAAGTTTAGATTTTCTATTTCCTCTTGTTCTTGTTTTTTCTGGTTTTCTTTATATTGCTTATTTTCCTCATTTAATATTTTTATTTTTTCCAACTCTTTTGTGTGTATCATTTGGTGATGTTTTGCTATTTTTTTCTTATTAGACATTAACTTTTTTTCAAGTTCATTTTTATCTTTTTCTTGTTGTTCATTTTTAAGTTTTTCTTTAAGTTCTTCTTCATTTTTTTCTTTAAGTTCTTCTTCATTTTTTTCTTTGCGTATTTTTTCCACATACTTTTTTATGTTTCCTTTTTTGTACTCTTCTTCGTATTTTTGAAAATCAAAATTATCATCAATGGCGAGAGTAAAGCCATTTTTAAAGAAATGGCAAGCAATTTTTTCATTGCGGAAATATCTTTCATAAATAGCTCTTTTTTCAGGCCAGTTTGGTTCAAAATAGTTTTCCCACGTTTTAATGGAAAACAGGTAAGAAAAATAATTTGCATCCTCTTTCAATGAATAGTCAGCCCACATATCGTGTAGAAATATACAACCGTCTGATAATTTACAAAGAAGTTCACCATCATCCATCCATTTTCCTGTTCCAAACATGTAAGGTCTTTTGTCTACAAAACTATGGGATCTTATCCATGCATGAAAAGTACAGTCATCACTATAATTATCACCACACATTTTTAGTGAAAATTTTCTCCAAAGATTGAACCATTTCATATTTTTTTCATTTTTTTCTTCGCCTGACATTTTACTAATAATTTTTATACAACCGAGCCAATCATTGTAAGTAAAGTTGTCTTTAAAAATAGAATTTGAATTAGTTTCAATTAATGAATAATCAACCATTTCTCCCTTTTATTATAGTACCTATTTAAAAGAATAAACTTTTATTACACTATAATAAAAGAGTTATGAATGAAACACTAAACTTTTACATTAGTCAACTTTCCACAAAACGCGCAGAAATTTACTCAGAATCTTGGTTTACAGTGGGATGTGCAATTTACAACTGTACCAACGGAAGTAAAGAAGGTCATGAAATATGGCATAAGTTTTCACAACAAGATAACAAAAAATATAATAAAAATGTTTGTGATAAAAAATGGGAGTCATTTAAAAAACGCGTTAGATTTTATTCAATAAGATCACTTGTTCCACTTATTTACAAAGATGGATGAACAACATACAATCCCGATAGCAGCCAAATAATAGAAGACGAAAATGTAAGAAATTTTATTTATAATATTTTGATACCAAAACTTTCGAAGAAATACGAAGAATGAGAAACAGTACAGCGCTTAACAACCTTTGTTCTGCGATCTTCACCATGTCAGAAGGAAAGGATAGAAAAGCAATGTTAAATGTTTGTAAACGAATTAAAGATGATCATTTAAAATCGCGCTTTGTTTCGTCATGGGATTATAAAACATTTCGGTTTTGTTGTGATATTAACAGCATTATTAAATGGTATAACAGCGATGAAAAGGAAAAACCCCATCCAAGAGCAACCAATGTTAGTTTATACACGCATAGCAACCTAAACTGGTTAAAACAAACAACGGATTACTTAAAAGCATATGACAATGCGGGTTTTACACCAAGATATTTTAAGGTAAGTGCAAAGGAAAGAAAGGAACTAGAACCAGCCATGTTAAGGCGAAAACATGCAAAAGATATGCAAAAGTTAATGTTGTCGTAAGTTATATTTGAAATTTCTAAGAAAAAATCTTAGAAATTGTTTTATAGCATATTTTTTTTTTTTAAAAAACTATAATAAAAGGGAGAGATGAACAATTATAATAACGAATACGAACTTAATTATGATGAAGACTATGAAACTGAATACGAATTTAATTATGATGAAGACTATGAATCTGAATCTGAATCTGAATATGATGAAGACTATGAATCTGAATTCCGAATTTAAAATGGATGAAGACTATGACGAATATGAATATGAAATAGAAGAATACGAATCTGAAATGAATGAATTTGAAATGAATGAATTTGATGAAGACTATAACGAATATATTCCATATGAAAATGTTGATGGATACTTGGTTGTTGTGGTAGATGAGGAAGCCATACTTTGGTTTAAAACATATAATGAAATTTTTGAAGAATTTGATGATCGTGCGATATGGGATAGTGAAAATGATGTGTATTTTGTTCAAAATGAGGAAAGCGAAGCGGAGGAAAGTGATGAGGAGGAAAGTGAGTTTTCAGAAGTGATGGAACGAATGAATGATTGGTTAAATGGTGTAGTTAAAGTTTTACCAGAAAGTTGTAATACTGTTAGTGATCTTTAATTAAAATATAAATTCCTATTTTTAAAAAATAGGAATTAAAAATGTTTTTATAATAATTTGTGTAATAACCATCCACCACCTCCACCGACTAATCCCATTGCCATGATTTGATATTTTTTCATCTCATCTGATGGTTGGTAAAAGTCTTCTAATCTTGGTGGTGGAATATTTTGTTCATTCCGAATTTTATTTAATTCAATGAATGCTTTGTTTGTTTCTTTTATATCACTTTTTGCATTGTAAAGTTCTTCTTGCAGTTCCTTTTTTCTGGTTTTTCTTGCTGCTTCTTTTTCTGAAAAGGCTTCTTTAGATTTTTGTAGTTTTTCCATTGCAAGATCATGTCTTTTGGTTTCTTCTTGGTAATCCGTTTTGTTAAATGTTGAGAATAGATAACCAGCACCTGCAAAAGCAACCGCATTAAATAATCCTCCTACAACCATTGATGCCATATTTATTAAGTACACTTTATACCTTTAAGTTTTTAGGTATGTACCCGGCGGATTGTCCCTTTTTAATTAGAAAACTTCCAGCTGCAACTGCAACAGCCAGTTTTGCGGTTTCCTTTAAACTTGCTGGCGCAGCTAAAGGTTGACCTGTTAAACGTTTAGAAACCATACTTACGGTCACAGCTCCTGCTGTAACTAACGCGGCATTGTATAAATCCTGAATTACTTCATTTTTAGTATCACCCATTTATTAGTATTTTTTTTTTAAAAAGTTAAAAAAAGTTCTAGTTCTGATGTGTCATTGGAAAGTGATCCTGATTTTTGTGTAATGAATACCGAAAACATAGCAAATTTTGATAAGTCATTTGTTTTTAATATTTCTGAGAATGAATAGGTTTTATTTAAAAAGAACATATTGTATTTACTTCCATCCTTTGGTATTTTTAACAACCCAATATTTAGTTCCTCAATGAAAAAATATGAAAAAGTTCCTTTCTTATCCAGGAGTTCGAATGAGTATGAAATAACACCACTATTCATATCATTTCCTGTTGAAGTGGAAAAGGAGTGAGTTAAAAGGGTAATTGTTGATTTTGTGGTTAATCCATTTGCTGAAATATATTTGTAACCGAGAGAATTTGGTCTTAACGCATAAGAAGCAATATTCAGAACAGTTTTAGGATATCTTAATGTGTATTGTAATGTTTTTCCACTACTTATTACATTTGTTTTTTCAAAACCGTAGTTTAATGCCATTATTTTATTTTATCATTATTTCTAATAGTATATCACCAATCTCATGACTTGTTGTAAACTTTAGTTCGCTATAGATGCCGTTGTTAAGTTTGGTTTCACTATTAATGTTATCATAGTGTGAAACGGTTCCCTTCAGGGATTGTGTTGTCGTAATTGGAAGAATTGCGATGGCGTTGTTACGCTGACCTTGAAATGATGTTTCGTTTTTGTTAACAGCACTGCACTTAATATCAAAATACGTTAAACCAAGGTTGACATTAACAGATGTGTTAGAAACCCAACTGCTTCCTTTTGGAATAATCATTCGTGTTTTAGAGAATCCAAGTATTGGAGCCAGTTTTTCTAGGGAAAGGATTTCTGTTGGTGTAATTTTAATTTTTTGTGAATAATGCACTAGCTCTGCTTTTGCATTTACTTCCTTTAGTTTTTCAACAATCATGTTGGCAGTCCAATAACCAGTTTTGAACCATAATTTTTTGGAACCATTTACGATAAAAATAGGATCTATAATATTGTTAAAATCCCAGAACACACTTGCACACTTTACAGTCATTGTATTGTTTTCAATAACTAGAGGTTCATCAAATTTAACAATGGTTTCTTTTTCATTGTTTTTTTTCATAAAAATTCTTAAAAGACTCATTTATTTTAAAAAAAATCATATGTTTTTTTTTTAACATATGATTTTTGTTGTTCAAATTTAACTTGTTACTATTTCATGATTGTATGGATGTATTAGGTTAATTTCAAGACGACTATATTTTTTTTGTTTTAATGTTTCTTTTATTTTTTTTTCTTGCTCCTTGCTAATGTCGAGATAATCATCTAAGATACTATAGATGTAAGTTGTTGTGTGATTACTATTGTACTAATATGCATGTGTCTTGCTCCAAATCCAAGTTTTACTAACTCGCTAGTTCGGTTTTTTACTGACTGTCCTGAAGCACAGTCATCAAGTATAATTAGTGATGAACTTCCTTTACAATAGTTAACAACAAATTTTAGAAGTTCCTCTGTTTGATCCTGATTACAGGGAATAACAAAGAAATTTGGATCATTTAGGTACTCCAGTTTAAGTAGGTTTTGTTCCACTCAAATGTTGGACAAATTAAAAATATGTTTTCAAACTGTTTTATATGTTTTTCTTCTAGCATTTTAAGAAGGTAATGTGTTTTTCCACATCCCGTCATCCCAACTATTATCATGTTAAAGGGATTCATTTATTTAACTTAATAGGTGACTCCACGGAATTCACCGGCTTGTACCTTTAGGAGACCATCTGAAAGAATGAAAATATGACAGTTAAGGTTTACTGTTGTTGCTTTCTTTGTAATTTCAAGCATAATTCCAGATTGTGTTGATAAGAGTTTTGTACCATGACCGTATAGTTCATTGTCATCAATAGCTCTAAGATCGATCACCAAGGCAAACTTGTCATTTGTGAAAAAGCTGTTTGCAGAAACAGCACTGGTATCTTGTTTGAAAAGTCTTTCTGCCTCTTCAAATAATCTTCTTTTAACTATTCCCTGTGAGTAAACACTATTGGGAATGCCTTCAATAGTTACCTTCACATTTTCAATGTTTGGGAAAACAAACTCTACACTTCCTCCGCGGGTTTTCTTTGTAAAAAACATTACGACAGCTTTCATGCTTTTTCGTGGGAGATTAATGGTTTCGTTAACAAGGGTTGTTGTTTTGTTCCATTCCATTGTTTTCAAAAGGGTAACGTGTTCAAAACTAAGGCTTCTTCCTGCATTATATCCACTTTCTACCTCACGCATAAGATCGGGATTAGTGATGGTTTCAAATTCCAGTTCCATGTTTTCCAGACTATAACCATCCACTGTTTGACTGCTCTGTGCCTGCATAATTTCAGAGGCTTGTGGAAGTGTAATGATATACTGTAAGTCGTTTGACATGTTGTAAGGAGCATATAAACCATGATCCATAAGGATTTTTCCTAGTTGAATTCTCTGCTTGGTTCCATAAACTGACGCATATGCATCTGATGAAGCATCGTCAGATTTTGAAATGACCTTACGCTGGTTTTCGGTTGCGACACCATCTTCTAACATGTTTGCACAAACGTCGCGGTTTAACCACAAATCTTCGTAAGTTCTAAGTAAGCTTTCTCCTGCATTGTCATATATAATTTCACCTGCAAATTTTACTTTTAATTGCTTTTGAAGTTGCTTTGCAAGATTGTTATTAAACCATGATTTGGTATTTGCATTTTTAAAGTCAAACACCAAAAACATTTTGTCGGGAACAAGTGTTGTTCCGGGTTTAAGTTTCGGGATTTGTATGTAAATTTCTTCACCAGGATTGGCTTTGTTTGGATTAAATGTTGTTACGTGTCTTGTTCGTTCACCGGTTATTTCACTTTTTTGTAAGCGTTTATAACCTGGTTTTAACTTAGTTTGTCGTTCCTTATTCATTTATTAGTGTATAAAAAGTGAAAAAAAGTTGAAAAAGTTAAATGTCATCGTTATCAAGATTGTTAAACTTTACTTTTGTTGGTGAAGGTTTTGGAGATGTAATTGAAACTTCGCTACGCTTCACTACGTTTTGTTCCGCTTCGTTGTTATCTTTTGTTTCCTGTTTATATCTTTGCCAAGCTATGTAAGTTCCTATTACACCTGTTGCAACACCAACTATGGTTAAAGATGTTGATATGCCAGGTAATTGTAATGCACTTTCTTCATAATTTTTTTGTAGAAGAGCTTCTTTTTTCCTTGCTTTTGCGTTTCTGCTTATTTCAGCTAATCTATAACCCTGAGCCACTCTTTTTTTTTTTTTTTTCCCTTTCCTTTGGCTCAGGTTTTGTAATAGTTTGTTGTTCTTCACTCATTTATTAATATACTAATTTGCTATATTTTTGCTATATTTTGTTATTTTTTTGCTATTTTTTGTTTAAAACATATGTAATAGCTAGTTATACAGCTAGTTATTTTTTGCTATAATTTGTTTAAAAATATGCAATAGCTAGTTACCTATAATAAAAGAATGAATGACTACGATAATTGTTATCATAAACAAAAAGAACAAGAACCCAATGGTGATATTTTCTGCATAAGTTGTGGATTAGTTCTTGAACAGCTTCCTCCCCCATTTCATTGTCCTAAAGACAAAAAAATTTCTAAAAAGAAAAAAATTTCAAAAAGGATGGAACATTACAACAAAACAATAACACAAATGTTTCCAGATGTTAACATACCATTTGGAAACGCAATAATGAAAAATTTAGAAAAATTTTTTAAAGAATTAAAAGGAAGTATTGGTTCATTTCCAAATATAAAAGTTGTTATTCACTATATTCTTATTTGTTCTGATATGAATGATCTTGCAGACACAATTACCTTACCAAAGTGTAAAACTTCCTTTAATGTATTACAAAAACTTATTAAACATGAGGAAAGTACCAGCAAGTGAAGCACCAAAAACTAATGGTAACATTAGTACTGAATCCTGACTATAGGATGTTTTGTCCGTAAATTGTTGTAAGTTTACTGGTAGTTGGTTTTCCACTACGCTTTGCTGTGGTTTCACTTCATTTTGTTGTGAAATATTAACTATTTTGTTAATATTTTTATTGTTACCAAATGTCATCTCACCTGTTGCTAGTGTTAGTGTATTGTTAAATCCGCTAATTGGGTTAATAAGGATTCTCATATCTGATGGTATGAGAATTAAACCCGGTGAAATGGCAAAATTTAGAATAACGTTGGTATTACTAATTGCTGTTCGCATATTTGAAATGGCAGCAGTTGTGTCATCTTGTGCAACTGTGTCTTTCATAAGCTTTAAAAAAACATCTTGTGTTTGTGTACTTTTTGCTCCTTGATCTATAATACTCCATCTGGTTCTTGCTTGTGCGCCTAAAATACAGTAAACATAACTTTCTATGGATTGTTGAAATAGTTTTTGGCCTAAAGGAGTTATTCCTTCCGATGTTTTTGGTATAAAAAGTAAAAAGTCATTATCTTTTTTTGGTTTTCCTCCCATATATTTTTCATATTTTATGTTTGCACCGTAATTAATATAATAGGTATGATCTTTTACATACCTCATATTTTGTGTGATATAGCCAAGATTGTCTTGTTGTTTTTGAAATTTTTCTAGTTTCATGGTTGTATCACTATATTGTGTTCTCCAAATTTTTCTAACTGGAGTAAAATGTTGGAGTAATTTTAGATGTTTTTTTAGTCATATATTTTTTAAGTTTTGTTGGATCTCTTAAAAACCTTCTTAAATGATATGCAAGGTGATACTGTACAATACTTGTAATAATATTTGAGCTAGCTCTTGGAATTTTATTTGTTAAATGTTCTGCTGAAATTCCACACAAATTAGTAATTACATAGGTCGCTGCTATTGCAGTAAAATATGGATTGTTTATGTAGTCAAATTCCTCTTTTGCATATGGTTTCTTTTCCTCTGCATCCTCATCAACAACAGGCTTTACGTAAGCTGTGTCTAGTTTTTCAAAATGTGCGGTAAACGTTTTGTTTTCAGTTACAAAAATAGAAATAACATTTAAATTTAATGAAAGATCCTCATTGAGTTTAGGATTTGGTAAATCTTGGGTAACGGTCCACTTTTTTGGCCAGTATAAATAACTTTTCCAATCCGGATTACTTAAAAATGCTTCTGATGTTATATCAAAAGAAGACATACTGTTATTTGGATCTTGAAAAAATATGGATTTATCGCCAACCGTTCCATCTTGATCAAATGAAACATCGAATTCAAATCTTTTCACATCCGCATTTGGATAATCAGTTAAAAACTTTTCTTTAAGTTTCTTTTTTTCTATAACACTCTCTTTAAGGACTTTCTTATAGTTTTTTTCACCATAATAATCCTTTAATGCTTTAATTTCTCTTGCGTTCATTTTATTTCATACTAAAATAAAATAAAATGGCAACTTTAACATTACTTGACCTCGAATTAAGGAATATATATTACAATCCTGTATCTGGATATCAAAGTGCGGAAAAGCTATACAAAAAGGCGGTTGAACAAAATGTGGAAGGAGTTACAAGAAAGTTAGTTAAGGAGTGGTTATCATCACAAAGTACATACACAGTACATAAACCGCTAAGAAAACCACGTAAAACGCAAAGAACCTTTGTTAAAAATCTAGCTGATCAGCTTCAGATGGACTTAGTGGATATGGCCAAGTTTAGTTCTGTAAATAAAAAGTTTAACTGGATTTTAACGGGTGTTGAAATTTTAAGCAGATTTGCTTTTACCGTTCCTGTGCATAGAAAAAATACAGAAAGTATGGTAGATGGTGTTGGTAAAATGCTAAAGGAGTTTAAACATCGCTTTCAGAAATATCCTGAGGTTGTTCAGTTTGACAATGGCAATGAATTTTACAATGTTGGAGTAAAAACCCTTTTAAAATCTCATAACATAGAGTACTTTTCAACACTTTCAGAACGTAAAGCAGCTATTGTAGAATGATTTAACAGAACCCTAAATACTAGAATGTGGAAATATTTTACATTCAAACAAACCAAAACTTGGATAGATGTTTTAGATAAATTTACTAGAAGTTACAACAACACATTCCACTCAACCATTAAAAGAAAACCTATTAGTGTTAACACAAATAATCAGGATGAGGTATTCAAAACTTTATATGGTTTACCTCCAACAGAGTTTCCAAAACCAAAATTTAAGGTTGGCGATTATGTAAGAATATACAAATACAAAAAAAACTTTGCAAAGGGATATGACCCCAACTTTACAAGCGAAGTTTTTAAGGTAACAGCTGTGTTTCGTGGTAATCCGGTAATGTACCACATTAGTGACAAAGATGGAGAAAATGTTATTGGCAAGTTTTACAATGAAGAGTTAGTTAAAGTTATACAATAAGAAAAGTTGTACTAAATAAAATGGAAGGATTTGAATTTGATACTTTTAACGATAACAATGAAGCGGAGTGAAGAATGGAAGAGGAAACAAGCTTCATAGACAATGATTATGACAATTTTAATGATTATTTTGATGACGATGATTATGATGAAAACATTGATCTGGAAGGAAGACTAGATCTAGACCCTTTTGATCCTGATGCATGGTTAAAAGAAAGGGACGTAAATGTAACTGAGGAAGAAAATGTAGAAGAAAACACGATACAAAACAGACGAAAACGGTGGGAAACCGCTGAAAAACGGAGAATTACAAGAACACGAAAAACATTCCTAAGAAACAATTTTAATCAAGAGGTGGTAATGAAAGATGGACCTGCATCAAGAAAGTTAATAAACAAAAGTTTAATTTCTATAAGTGAAAAAACAGGAAAGGTAAACGGTATCCTTTACGATAATACAAGAGTTGTTGTTAGAAAAGGAAATGACTTTGTGCTAAGCGGGAGTGAAAAAGCTAGGACTGCAGTACAAGAATATTCTCATCTTATGGAAAAAGCGCGTTATGAACATAGCAAAACCGCAAATGGTTCCATTGAGGAAATTGTTGGTAGCCTTCCTGGTACACCAAATGTTAACGGAATTAGAGCAAATATCATTAATAACATTCAAGATGAAATAGCAATTAATAATAACGCAGTTGATAGAACACAGCTTAACGATGAAGAACTAAGAGAACTTGGCGGAATACTAGCAACAAATAATGTAGAAAACCTAGATGCTGTTGACATAGCTGTTGAGTACTGGAATGATAAGGCGGAAGCTGAAACAGATGTAAGAAAAAAAGCTGTTTGCAAAGACATTTCAGATGTTGCAAAACTAAAAGCTGACGAACTTAGGTTAAAAAATAATCTAAAACCAACTAGTGAAAAAACAATAGAAATGATTAAAAATGATGACATAACAAAATATGAAAAATTTAAAAAATTTGCAAAAAACAACTTGGGTGCACTATCAGCAATAGCTATTTCCATTGCTGGTATTGTTACAACAGTAGTTTTAGCTGGAAAAAAAGGTTTAGCTTCAGCTGCAAAAGCAACAGGTGATATTGCAAAAGCATTAGCTAATTTAGCAAAAGCTGCTTTACCAGTAATTGCCCCACTTCTAAACCTACTTGCAACAGCGCTAACAATGGGAGCTAAGGGTATTGCTTGGTTAGCAAAAAATTTATGGATGTTAGCTGTTGCGTTTGCCTATATCCTTTACAAAAACCGTAAAACATTTTTACCAGTAAAATAAAATTTTTACCAGTAATAAATGAATACGGAAGAAACTTTTAACTTAGAAGAAGAAATTCCAGTTAATCCGCAAAATGATAACCTTAGAGACGAACTAATCCGCTTATCTGCTGCAAAAGAAATTAAGTACACAGAAAAATATATTAAAAAAGCATCTCAAAGTGCATTAGAAAAAATTAAACAAGATCATCAGCGTGACCAAATGGACAAAGTTATCTCGCAACTAACTGAAAGTCTTATTACCAAATTTTCTGAATTAATGGAACAACTAAACATGGTTGAAAAAGATGGAAACTTGGACAAAGAATTATCCTCAAACAAACTTCTTTACGATGATGTAAAAACAATGGTCATGAAAGTATCTCCATTCATTCCTATGATTGGATTACTATCAGGCGGTCTAATAGTTGCAAAACATGTTTGGGACAACACCGGAAAAGAAGTAAATAAAGAGCGTAATTGTGGGAGTCGTAAATCCTATGTGCGCATGCGTAGTTACGAATTGGCTTAAAAAATGCTTTTTTGCGTATATAAAGAAAAAAAAAATATATATAATAAAAGAAACACAATGACAACATATACACTTAAACAATTACGTCAAATTGGTAAAAACCAAGGAATTAAAAACACTTCCGTAATGAACACAGCAACGTTATGTGGATTACTTAATATTCCGTTAGTAAGAAACCAAATTTTTGACATACACAACAAAGACAAAATTAGAAAACCAGTTTGCATTATCTTTGAAAACAAAGACACAAATGAAAAAATAGAGTTCCCAAGCATTTACAATGCTGCAAAACAACTTAATATTAATCCAAGTTGTATCCCTTTTTACATAAAAAGAGAAACAATAATTACGTTTAAGGGGAATAAATATATGGTTAAACGTAAACAAGAATAACTTCAGCTTCATTCAGTCTTCAAACTATTTCTTATAAAATTTTACCTTATAAGAAATAGAAAAAAATAAATTTTTTTTTACTATAATAAAAGAGATAATGTGGAATAATAATATTTCAAAATATGTTCGTAAACTTCAGTTAAAAAAGGAACAGCAGCTTAAACAACAAGAGGAAAAACTTCAACAACAAAAGGTAAAACTTCAACGACAAATTCAACGACAAGAACAAGAACGAAAAACTCAACAAGAAAAACTCAAGCGTCAAGAAGAAAAAACCAAACAAAGATTGCAACAAAAAATGGATAAAGCTTTGGTAAAAGCTAAAAAACTGTGGAACAAACAAGAACTTAAGGAACAGAAAAAGAAACAACATAAGAAAACCATCAAATGGAGAAAGGAAATTAAGCAGGAATCTAAACGTCAGTTTACTTTTAAAGAAGGCCCTAAATGGAAAGGTTCCAAAAAACTTGGAAACATTCGTGAAAAACTTAGCAAAAAGTTGTGGAGTGTCCACAATAGCAAACAAAAAATTCAAAACATGACTGCAGACACACACGCAACACTTGTTTTGGATGCACTAAGGGGAAAAGCCGCCAGATGGGCTATTCCCGGAGACGAAATTAAAGATCCAAACGTTTTTTTAGAAGCCACAACACCGGCCGTAAAAAAATTAATTAACAACACAGATAGTATTGGAAAAAAAGTAATTTCCGTACTCACCTGTAAACTAATTAAACACGATCTAATAACAGGTGAGGATGAAATCTCCACCGTTTACTTCAGAAGCTATACACACTCCATGATTACGGAAGAGGAAACCACAGCGGAATATGAACAAATGAAAGAAAAAATGCTTGAATCCCTTGCAACCCATCAAAAAAACGGAAGTGGTTGGAGGTTACACTCTGTAGAACAGCTTGAATTATTTATTGTAAAATATAAGCCAATGAAGGGAAAAAGCTACAAACCATTACCACCCTTCATAGAAAACAAAAAAGCCACCATCAACATAAAAAACAATGATAACATGTGTTTTATGTGGGCTGTCACGAGAGCACTTAACCCAGTTAATGAGCATCGAAAAAAAGTGACCAAAATCTTAAAACAATAAGCAAAATTGCTAAACTGGGGAAAAACACCGTTCCCGACAGCAATCAAAGACATCCCTAAGTTTGAAAAAGAAAACAAACTTAGTATAAATGTTCTCAGTTATGACGATGAAGTTAAAAAAATCTTTCCACTCAAAATTAGCAAAGAGGTAAGCGAAAACACGATAACCCTATTTCTCTATGACAACCACTACAGTGTTGTTACAAACATAAGCAGGCTTTTCAGTTCCCAACTTAGCAAACACGGACGCTGTAAACACATTTGTGTTCGCTGTTTTAACAGCTTTGGAAGTGAAAAATTACTAACCAAACACAAAGAAGTCTGCAACACACATACACCGCAAAATCATATATACCCTAAGGAGGGTTCTACGGTGTTCTTCAAACAACATAAAAAAACTACGGATGTTCCATTCGTCATCTACGCTGACTTTGAGTCATTCATCCTTCCTATTGACACGGTACAAAAGGATGACAAGAAAAGTCATACAACTGCATATCAAAAACACCAACCTAGTGGGTTCTGTTACACAGTTAAATGTATAGATGAAAACGTGTACAAAACCAAAACCGTGTTGTACACAATGGAAGAAGAAGGAGAAGATATAGGCAAAAAGTTTGTGGAATCCGTGGAAAACGAAATGCGAGAGATATATAAAATTACAAAGGTAGACAAGCCCATTAAAATGAACAGAGCGGAAGAAAAATTATTCCAGGAAGCGGAAAACTGTTACGCTTGTGGAAAAGCTTTAGACACCGACCGAGTTAGAGACCACTGTCATCTAACAGGAAAATACCGGGGTGCGGCTCACAACCTATGTAACCTAAGAATGAAAAAAAACACTTTCATCCCTGTACTTTTCCATAACTTAGAGGGGTACGACTCTCACCTGTTTGTGAAAAGTTTGGGACTCTCCGAAGGTAAGATCGACTGTATTCCAAAGACGGATGAAAAGTATATTAGTTTCAGTAAAAAAGTTGTAATGGAATCAGGAATTAACAACAAGGGTAAAATCTGGGAAACTAAATGCGAGTTAAGATTTCTTGACTCGCTAGTTAATAACCTGGGAGAAGATCAGTTCCTAACCGTGGAAAAGGAGATGGAAAAAACCTATAAAAAGGAGCAGGTGGATTTACTTAAGAAAAAAGGAATATTCCCCTATGAGTTTATGACAGAATTCAACAAACTAAGTCATGACAGTTTACCGGAGAAAGAAAAATTCTACTCCAAACTAACCGACACACATATTTCGGATGAGGACTATAAACACGCTAAAAATGTTTGGTCATCCTTTGGTTGTAAGTCAATGCGAGATTATCATGATCTCTACTTAAAAACTGACGTTTTGTTACTAGCTGACGTTATGGAGAACTTTAGAAAAGTATGCAAACAAAACTATGGTTTAGATCCATTATGGTACTATACTTCCCCCGGATTAGCCTGGGATGCAGCCCTTAAGTTAACCGGAGTAGAACTTGATCTAATCACCGATCCAGATATGTATTTAATGGTTGAAAAGGGTATTCGAGGAGGAATCAGCACCATCACCAAACGATATGCAAAAGCCAACAATAAGTATATGGAAAATCATAATCAAGAAAAAGAAGATATATTCATTCCATACTTGGATGCTAACAATCTATATGGTTGGGCCATGTCAAAACCACTCCCAGTTAAAGATTTCAGCTGGATCCCAGAAAACAAACTAAATGGATGGGAAAAAGTACCATCCATTTTGGAGGTGGATTTGGAGTACCCGGAAAAACTCCACGACTTGCATAATGAGTATCCATTAGCTGCAGAGCAAGTCGTGATCAACAAAGTTAAAAACTCATCCCAAATTTAGTCAACAAAAAAAATTATGTAATTCACCATCAAAGTTTAAAACAGTGTTTAAGTCTTGGATTAAAACTAACTAAAATCCATCGGGGTATCACATTTGTAGAAAAACCCTGGTTAAAAAATTACATTCAACTTAATACAGATCTAAGAACGAAAGCCACATCCGACTTTGAAAAGAACTTCTTTAAACTTATGAACAACTCCGTCTACGGAAAAACAATGGAGAACGTTCGCAATAGAGTAGATGTAAGGCTAGTCATAAATGAGAATCAGTTAGAAAAACTAGCTTGTAAATCAAATTTTAATGGGGTCAACATTTTTTCGGAAAACCTTGTGGCTGTTCACATGAAAAAGACTACAGTAAAACTAAACAAACCAATATATCTCGGTATGAGCATTCTAGATTACAGTAAAACATTAATGTATGACTTTCATTATAATTACATAAAACCTAA
This sequence comes from Paragorgia papillata, assembly GCA_035771165.1. Lineage (NCBI taxonomy): Eukaryota > Metazoa > Cnidaria > Anthozoa > Scleralcyonacea > Coralliidae > Paragorgia > Paragorgia papillata. The sequence continues at coordinate 799,228 of JAWNZC010000375.1, read as the reverse complement.
ATACGGAGACAAGGCAAGTCTGCTATTTACAGACACAGACAGTCTGTGTTATGAGATTAAGACCACAGATTTCTTTAAAGACATTTCAAACGATGTTGAATGTAAGTTCGATACAAGTAACTTTAAAAAAAGTCACCCAAGTGGGATTCCAACCGGAATCAACAAAAAGGTTATTGGAATGATGGAAAGTGAAACGGGATCAAAACAAATCTCTGAATTCATCGGATTGCGAAGTAAGCTATACGTTTACAAGATGGACAAAGCATTAAATGAGAAAACACAAAAATGGGGGAGCATAGAGGAAAAGAAGTGTAAGGGGACTAAGAAAAACGTGGTTAAGAATGAGATAACATTTGCGGATTACAAAAACTGCTTACTCACTCAGAAAAAACTGTTAAAAGGAATGAACACGTTTCGGAGTAGACAGCACGAGATATTTACGGAACACATCAACAAAATAGCACTTTCGGCAGACGATGACAAAAGAATTATCTTAGAAGACGGAATTCGGACATTGGCAATCGGTCATAAAAATATTAGGAACGCGGAACAGCAAAACAAATATTTAGGATATTGGGGGTGTGTCAAAAATACCGGATACTGGTAATTTAAGATTCGAAAAAAATGGCAACAAACTTCGGCTTCGGCTTTTCGGAAAATTCAAAATGAAGAAAATGGGAATTTGGAATTTGGAATTTGGGAAATGGAGAATTTGGGAAAATGGGAAATGGGGAAATGGGGAATGGGAAATGGGGAATGGGGAATTCATATTTTCTTTTAAAAACATGAATTAAAACTTTTTCCTAAAATGAAAGAGATAAAATCCGGAAAACAAGAAAATCTCAAAAGTGTCGTTGAAACCGCATATTACTACTACTCGTGTGATACTAAAAATGTCTAATAATCTAAAATGGCTATAGTACAACTAATACATAAAATTCTTGTCTTGTGGATAAAGTTCTAAACTTAACCTAACTATATTTACAAGTAAAATCAATAAAAGAGCCATAACTTTCAACGTATATGGTAATATCCGGTTAGATATGATGTCACCGGCTTGCTGGTCTGTACATGACTTGTGGCTAGGAATACCAAGTAGCTTCATTTCCCGTGAATCACCTATGGTGATTGCTAATTGCTCCTCATGTACGTACTATTCTGTTATAGTGGAGAGACTTTTCCCATCCCAGTGTAGTGAGGTTCCACCACGGTGGAATCCACAGCTTCCTGGTTTTATGAGCTATCTGCTGGCTAACTGCACGTCTGGCATTATCGGCGTGACTGTACGATGTACAAGCTTTCGACGGATCGCCCCCAAGCTAGTTCCTCTAAGAACGCCTCCGTGAATGCCGCCTGTTGGGTGGGTGTCATTTTCATTCGTGCTGCTAAGGAAACCAACCTCGATGATTTCATAACGTCAGGAGGTATGAAACAGTCCGTCCCTGTGCAAACCATGCCTCCTCTGCAGGGCCTCATTGCATCATGGACAGGTCACACTTTTGAGAGGGCCTGCAAGATCCTGTAAACAAAATGGTGACCGATCCCATTATGCACAGGGCGACTAGACCCTTGCAAAAATCTTTCCGGCCGCTGTTCGACAAACGTACGTCCAAGTTCTTAACACTGTGACCCACCAGGAAATTCGGTCTAAACTTTCTTACAGATCATGACAACGAAGAAAGCAGCATGTTTTAGAATTACCGACCTCTTGCCAATAGTATTTTTAGCGACAAAAAGGAATTGAAGGGAAAATATCTGGCGAACAAAAGCAAATTCGACGGTCAGGAAAGTACAGGTTTTTCTTATTGTTTTTTTGTTTATTTAGCTATCGAAGACTGTCAACTGACCACGAGTTAATGAGATTTAATTTTGTTAAATTGTACGCTATCGGTGTAGCGTAATTCAAGTTTCAGTTGTTGTGCAAACCGAGAAAGTATAAACCCAATAGTCTCCGGGTAGACTAAAGTGCATTTTCGTTGATTATTCCTGCCGAATGTTGACAAAGTTCAACCGTAATTGCTTTTTTCAACAATTCCTTCATTTTAAAGCTAGGATTCGTATGTCATAAGTCTTCAATGGCCTTCAAAATCTTCGGATATAGCCATGGCTATTAACAATGATTAGTTAATTATGCAAATTTATTCCGTGCCAAGTTTTGCAAAATGTTTAACAGGATCTTGCAGGCCCTAAATTCGGCGTGTGTGACCTGTCTATGATGCAACGAGGGCCTGTGGAGGAGGCAGGTGCACACCCTTCTATGAGGCCTGGGGCTGGGGTCTGGTTTCTGGGTAGGTACATAGAAGGGCAGCGGTCTGTCATCGTCACTGGATGAACTTTCATCAAGATGCAAGTTGAATATATCGTCAGGATTTTTTATTTCAGCTGCAGCATTAGGCAACCACAGAGTGAACGTTTTGGACAGTTCTATCTGGTACAGTTCGTGCTTGGCCATCATTCATGGACTAGTTCTTCGTGTTTTACCTATCCTGCGGAATTTGTCATTTTCCTCGAGCAATTTGATGATTTACTGGCAACATGCCTGCTCCGTGAGCATAGGAATCACACCCTTTTCATAAAACGGTGAGACATGGCCAAGCACCATTTTAACAGGTACGATTCTGGGAATAGCCATCCTCAAGATGGAAGATGACACATCTGAGCACTTGTTTGGCCGTTGGTAGACGACTCCCTGCAGATTTCTACCGGGCTCCAGGGGCATGCTCCCCCGAAAATTATTTGAAATTTGGGTCTTGAAAATGGTATTTCCGGCATTCTGACAGCACATTTGAACAAAATTTTAAAAGTTTAAAACATGTTTTTAATGGCGCATTTTACCAATTTTATGGAATGTTATGTAAGTTTTAGAGTAGATATAAATGAGTTTCGGCTATGTTGCATATTAAATGACAACGTGGACAACATACATCTGCAGACTCATTACACAACTACAGGGAAAAGCCTGAATAAATTGAATAATTTTGACGTACGTAAAAAAGTTCCCCAACAAACTTACGAGGACAATAGGATAGTTGGATATGGCTTTGGGAAATCGCTTGATATTGAGTACTCAATCAACTATTTACACATGGTAAGAACGCAGTGCTCCCAGGTCTTCTATCAAGGAATTATCACCGACTAGAACAAGAGCTACACAAACAGTTGCCAGATGCTTCGGATCTATAAAAATTTACTATTGACACAGAATTCAGAAGTGTGAAATAATTCAATATTGTCAACAAGGATCAGGTGCTGAGAACGTTGACAACTTCACAATTATATATTATTTGATATTAAACACTTGGCCAGACTAACTAGTGGTCAGATTACTCAGATAGTTGACTTGTTCAGGGCGAAGCGAATCATATCATGTCATATCATATCATATCATATCATATCATATCATATCATATCATATCATATCATATCATATCATATCATATCATATCATATCATAAGTTAATGTATTTTAAAAAGCGCAATCGTTATTCTTGTTTATTCTTACGTAAAAATAACTAATTCAAGTTTGACGGTCACTAACCGCGAATTCCCAATTACAGAACATTCAAGAAAGCTATTAACGAATTATAATGAAACCATATAGCAATCAACTCAAGGCCGTATAAACAGTATATACTACTTGTCCTAGTTCGGTATCGACGCCAAAATATTAGCTTACAACTGAACATGTAAATCAGAATGTAATTACTAATGATTCGCGCAGAGATATGGTAGAGATAAAGTTATTCTACTATAATTGGCATATTTAGGAATATATATCTCCGTTCCAAAATGACTGTATATAAGTCTTCCCAATCTGCGCTATAGGCTCTCGACTAGAGCACTGTGACCAGAGAGAATAGAATAGGATTGCAATTTCTTCGTCAAATCATGAAAGATTAGGTGAAGTAAGTTTTCATCATTGCTCTTTTAAGCACACCGTTCAATCACGCTTGTAGAAGCCCTTCCACAGATAAATTCAAGGCGCATACGTCGAAGCCTAGAGCCCGTGCAGCAATCCATGCTCAGCCCAGCCAATCACAACTTGTTATTTTACGCCTCGACCAATCAAATGCCAAGTACGTCGAAATACCTTGCCAAGCATTTTCGACGTACTTGGCTTTTCATTGGCCTAGGTCGAAAATTACGAGCGCTGATTGGTTCCCAAAACACGGTTCGACGGACTTCGTTTTCTCGACGTATTTCGCTCAGGATTGGTTTAATTTCAATATTACATCACGACTTTTCTTTGAGTTCTGCACATTTTTAGGCCAAACTAAATGTATCATAAAACGAAACACTTAGCTCATTACCAGTAGCATGGTAGCCAAGTTGACTATGCCGTAGCTCATTGAAAAATAAGAAAAAGTGGTTTAATTGTTTTAGTATAAATCAACTATAATTTGTAAAAATTGTCTTAAAATTTCAATGACGTATCTCTTTTTAAAAAGGTAAAAATACGGCATGGACAATATTGTCGAAAATCTTGTTCAGCCCAGAATACAATCTTGTTATAACTACACAATTATATTATTCTTTCTATATCTTAATACTTTGATATAGGCATTAATAATAATAATAATAATGCACTGTAAAAACTGACTGGTTGAATCAACCTATTTCAATTGGTTGTCTCAGACTCACGTTTTGACCAATTTTTAAAGGTTAAAACAACTTAAATTATTGGTTGAAACAACCAAAATATGGTTATTTCAACCAAATGTTTTGGTTGTTTCAACCAATTAAAATTGGTCTGAGTCTGAGACAACCATTAAAATTGGTTGTTTCAACCAATCAGTTTTTACAGTGTGTATTAATTTATAATGCGCTTTTTAACATAAAAATGATCAAAAGCGCAGTACATACATATAAAAACATATTATACATACAAGATGTTCTTAAAAAGCTAGTTTAAAAAGATATGTCTTCAAGCAAGATTTAAAAGTATTAATTGAAGATATGTTATGCAATGTTACTGGCAAGGCATTCCAAGGTTTTGGTGCAGCCACACTGAAGGACCTATCACCGAAAGTTCTAAGGATTTTGCCTTTTGGAAAAAGAAAGACTGTACTAATGCATGAACGCAAAGAATCGCGCGCCGGCTGCCTAACCGTAATTAACTTACTAATATAGTCCGGAGCCATTCCATGTAAAGCCTTAAACGTTAAAAGTATAATCTTAAAATCTATCCTAAAGCTAATCGGCAACCAGTGCAGTTCACGCAGAATGGGCGTTATATGATCATATTTCCTAGTTGAAGTTAAAAGTCTTGCAGCTGCATTCTGCACTCTTTGTAACTTAGCTAACTCACGCTTAGGTAGTCCATACAAAAGGCTATTACAATAATCTATTCGATTTGTGACAAATGCATGGATAACAGTCTCTAGTTTATCTCGGGGAAAACATTTACTTATACGCTAAATATTATGAAGCCAGAAAAAAGCTGCTCTGCAGGATTTCATTAAATGCACGGACATTGATAAATTACTATCAAACGAAAAACCTAAGTTTCGCACTGCAGGAACCGACTGAATGCTATTACTTCCGACTTGGACACAAGGAATTTCAATTTTCGCTAACTGTCGCCTAGACCCTATAACCAAAAATTCCATCTTATCATCATTTAGTTTAAGTTTATCCTTAAACATCCATTTCCTTAAGTCTGCAATGCAATTCTCCATGGCGCGTACAGCTTCAGCCTGACCAGTAAAACTGTCAGGCTTGAACGATAGATATAGCTGTGTATCGTCAGCAAAGCAATGGGCATCAGGTAGGCGAGCTTGAATGATCTCAAACATCTCAGAGGCGTATGCTATGAACAAAAGCGGTCCCAAACAAGATCCTTGTGGTACACCAAAATTCAGATCAAAGCTGTCAGATGTTGCCCCGTCAAATAAAATCCTCTGACTCCTTCCCAACAAATACGACGCGAACCAGTCCAAAACCTTTCCGTTTATGCCAAATTTAGTGTTCAAACGCTTGAGTAGTATCCCATGATCAAACGCCGAGTTTAAGTCCAATAAAACCAAAAGTGTAACACGTTGCGAGTTCATATTAAGAAGGATATCATTTGTAACCTTTCATAAAGCAGTCTCCGTGCTATGAAATTGGCGATACGCAGATTGGAACTGTGGATAGAGGCCTGAAAAAAAGGCATTAAACAGAGTAGATACGTGCTCGCTGTCGAAAATCTTGTTCATCCCAGAATACAATCTTGTTATAACTACACAATTGATTAATTCTTTCTACCTTAGTACTTTGGTATAGGCATTAAAGAGAGTAGATACGTGCGCGCTTATTTTTGAAATACATCATTGACAGAATAAAACAATTCAAATTTAATGATGTTTTCCATAGGTACTTCCATCCGATTGCATGGACCATTTAAAAGATCTGGTTTTGGTCGTGTTGAAATATTTTACCAAGAAAAATGGGGAATGGTTTGTGATGATAGCTGGAAGATCAATGATGCTAACGTTGTTTGTCGACAACTTGGCTTTCCGGGAGCTAGAGCAGCTCTTCAAAGTAGTGATGTTCCGGATGGCCATGGAACAATATGGCTGGATGAGGTTAATTGTACAGGAAGTGAACCGTACTTAGCCAGCTGTAGTCATCGAGGATGGGGGAGACACAATTGTACGCACTACAATGTTGCAGTTGTCCTATGTAATAAAGGATCAGGTAAGCAATCGTCTCAATTTGTAATTGCTTACTTTGTCTCATGAAATAAATTATTACAAATACTGGAATGCCTGCATTATAGGGGTTGGGACCTGTGTAGCGGGAACCACGGATTAAAAATAACGTAAACCTACAACAAAGAAGGCTGAATTATTCCAAAGGATATTAACTGCACTTTGAAGAAAGTTTTGTCTCAGCTTTCCGAGTTAGGAGTTTGACAGTCATTACGTAAATATTTGTTCAAAACTTCTGTATAGTTTTGTCACAAAGTGTTGACGAGGCCCATTTGAAACGTTGCGATTACAACAATTGTAGACGAATTGAAGCCTACAATATAGAAAAGATAAACTTGGAATGTCTCGCAAAATCAGGAGAAATATTAAAATGACAATAGATGACTTGGAAAGGCTGCCTAAGGGTTTGCAAACTCAGATATTTCTGCTTCGGCTTCGGCACGTTAACAGATCTGATATTTGGCTCAAACTCTAGTAAAAACCGAGCAAAAGTGAAACTATATTATCAACATGATTTCAAGAATATGTTGTTATCAAAAGAAAGCAAATTTTGAAATAGATAATTAAGCAACTCTATTAACACATACTGAAATGGACTTGATGATCCATATAGCTGCCGAACTTTATAGCCGGCAAACACTCAGGCATAGAACTAAAAATAGCCATTTTACAATACGACAACTGCCCAGGGCGTGTCCCCGATTACGGTTGTATTACAAGGACACTTTTATACACAAGTACCTGCAGTTTGCCTTTTCTACTCCGAAGGAAAATTGAGTTTTCTTCCTTAACGATACACATATTGTCGACTTTTGCTTCATTATAGTAACGCCGGTTAAGTTAGCAATACCCTTCGCGCACGGCAGTAATGAGAACCTTTTTCTTCATCTGTGAAATCATGTGCTATCCACGGGCGGCGACCTTGTTAGTTCTTCCCAAATCGGCGGTCAACAGAATGGCATACGAGTTTGACTGCTGCTTCAATATGGCTTCAAATTGGAGTATGCTTTTATCCGGCAAAAATTATTTACAGTTGTGACGTACTTCACAAATTGACCTATGTTTTAGGAAACATAGAGAGTACTACCGCATGCCTTAAGCAAACTCCTAGGCTAGTGGAAAGAAAGTGACACATTACTGCTTAAGGTACTTAAAGTACTTAAAATTAGTTACTTATTGCGTACATCTCAAAGTTATGAAAAGATTCATACTGCTGTAATTAGACAAACATTGCAATATGGTGTCCAACGAATGAATAAAGCAATGACGTCGACATAACGCATCTAGAAACGTGGTGCTCATCTTTATATTTCTACTAAAGCTATCGTTTTCTATTTTTTCTTTTTTTCTTGCATATTCAAAATTTAGTCAAGCTTGCCATTCTCATTATTTCCTAATATGAAAATTTAGTTTAAAAACTGTGCACATCGAGAAACATTGCAAACAGCCGACATGCTACAATTGTTTAAAAAGTGTTCTCAGTTATTTGAATTTATTAGTTCAGTTGTGAGAATATTTCACTAGCCAGAAGTCTATCAACTTTATCGATCTCCTTAGAAATATTTCAAGGAATTCCTTTGATTATTATGGTTTATTATAACTTGTTAAATTAATATATTCACAGTTTAATGATTTAATTTTTGTGTTTTTATTCAAGGCATCGTGTTGATCTCGTGTCCGTTTAAGACTTCAGATTTCTGTGTTAACGTTGACTTTGTACGTAATAATGGATGGAGTCGAATTCCCGCTCAGAATGCCGCTAACAGTAAGTTAAATGTGGTAGACAATTCTTCATTTATTGGCGCACGCATCCCTCCTAGACCAAAGTTGCAGTTTTGCTAGGCCTTTAGAGCTTGTAAAAATGGCACGTAATTAATTTGCAAATAAGACCTAATGATTTCAAAGCTAGTTGGTTTGGAAATTTGTTATAATATCAACACAATACCATGCCTCAAAAGAGTCAGTTTATTTAATACAAGATTCATAAGGCACTTGCTGAAAGCATTTTCAATTTAAACCTAAGAAAAATCTTAAACTTTCCCATGTTTAGAGGAAAGTCTCTGAAATGGCATGCAATTCCCGTATTCTAACAACACCTTTTAGCAAAATTTTAGAAGTTTTAAAAAACGTTTTTTAATTTTTTTGAATGAATGAATGAATGAATGAATGAATGAATGAATGAATGAATGAATGAATGAATGAATGAAGGAAATGAATAAGGAGATTGAAGTGGAAAGTATAAAATATGCTGAAGGTCATAAAAGAAATAAAACGTAAATTAAAATAAACTTAATGGGACAGATCAGAGATTAGAGTTTAGGGAAGGCCATTGACTTTACCTATAAGTAAACTCTCTCTAAGTAAGTATTCAAAAGTAGAGGAGCAAGAAGTTAAGATGGAAAATATATTATGAGATATGCTTTTGAAGTTGGTTTGTCAGTGTAAGGCGAAATTCCCGTATGTTCAGAAACAGGCGTGTGTAAATGGTTAGATGTTTCGCGGAAATAAAATTTATGATTCACAACATTGACACTTATACTTATAGACCATACGAGATCTTAAACTTAAGGGAATACGATATTTAAATCGAAACAAAAGAAGATAAACGTCGGATAGGTCGTAATACGCAACGAATTTGAATTTGAGGGTAGGTCGAAGAGAAAAGTTTAGTGACTTGCTTAAAAATTTGGATTGTAAACCGGTAAAAGGAAGAGTAAACAAAACAAAGGTTTGGGTGCTGTTGAAATTTTAGAAGGTTGATCATGTGAAAAATCTTATCTAAAAAGCCCTAAGAATGTTATCAAAGAATTTCTCAGGATAACCATTTCGAATAATAATAGCCTTAAAATTTAGGATTTCTTTATGAAAAATCGAATATGAAGAGCAAGTATTAAAATACCTAAATAAAAGAGTGTAAATAAGACTTACCTTATAATTAAGAGGAATGAAATGAAACAATGTGTGAATATTGGTGAAGTGGCTCGTGTAAGTTGGTTTGCGGTATATATACGGATGTGGAAAATTTACATTGGAAAGGTGAATTTTAATATCTAAGAACGATAGAGTATTACATGTTATGTCTTTTTCAATTTCAATTTCATGAGTAAACCGAATATTTGGATGTTTATAGAATTGAAGTAGTTTAGGAAAGGCACAGTCTGATCGCGTGAGCGAAACAAGATAAACAAATCATCAACATAACGTCGGTAATAAAGTGGTGGCAACATTAAGCCAATTACCAATTAGTCTCTTGTTTAGAAAGAAAAATATTAGCGAGAAGTGGTCCCAAAGGTAAGCCCATAGCAACTCCATCAATCCATTCCTATAATTTACCGTTAAAAATAAAATAACAATATTTAACTGACAAATTCAAAACTCAATAAACTGTTTCCGGGTAAAATTTTGAAAATGTGATTTGTTTGCAAATAGTTGATCCGCAATAATTTCAATTGGTTTCTGAGAAATTCTTTGATAATATTCTTAGGGATTTTTATATAGATAAGATTTTTCACCATCAACTTTCTAAAATTTCAACAGCACTTAACGTATTGTTTTGTTTAGCCTTTCTTTTACCGGTTTACACTAGATTATTCAAATTTTAAGCAAGTCACAAAACGTTTTCCTTCGACCTGCTCTCAGATTCAAATCCGTTGCGAAGTACGACCTAACCGACGTTTATCTTCCGTTTTTCGTTTTAAAGATCGTATTCAATTCCCTTAGGTTTAAGATCTCGTGTGGTCTATAAACGTTTTGAATAATTGTATATCGGCGAAACCTCTCGCATTAACACACGCGTGTTTCTGAGCATATGGGAATTTTGCCATAAACTGGTAAACCAACCTCTAACACATATCTTTCTAGTGTGCTATCTCATCATATATCTTCTGGTCATTCAATTACTTTAGATGACTTTTCCATCTTAACTTGTTGTTCCTCTACTTTTGAATACTTACTCAGAGAGAGTTTATTTATTATAGGTAAACTCAATCCTTCCTTTAACTCTAATATCCGATCTGTCCCATTAAGTTTATTTTATTTTAATTTAAGTTTTATTTCTTTTATCAGCTTCAGCATATTTTACTTTCCACTTTAATCTCCTTATCTTATATCGTTTCTTTTGGAACTTAATCCGCATGCACTTTATTTTTGTACACCTAATCAAATTCCTATGTTTATCGTTTATATTTAAGTTTAATTATCAAATTTACAAATTTTAATCGTTATTTTGTAATTTCAAATTTTAACCGTTATTTTGTAATTTTATACTTGTTGTCTTAGTAACCTTATGTATATAAGTCTATATGTATATGTATATGTATTTGTAATAATTTAATCGTTCTGTAGATGTTGCATGTAGCTTCGAAACGTTAGTTCAATAAATATTTTCATTTTCCATTTCCTCAATGTTATGAGCTTTTTCAAACTAATTTTCTGGGCTTTGATATTTTTAACAAAATTATGTTTTCGCCTGGAATCTCTGTCTCGTTAACTTATAAATTGCATTTTAAACTTGACAGGAAAACGCAACTTTTGTCATCAAAACAATTTTTGCCCCAAAGTATTGACAAGAAAAGTTTACAATTCCGTAAACAAAAAAACATGTAATAATGATTTAGAGCTGTCAAAACTGATAGGCTCACATCAGCGCGTTAAAACGTATTTCCCCCCGCTGAATTCCCCATTTTCGACCGCATAATACGCCGCAATGCCCTATAAAATTATTATAATTTAGGACAGATTGACATCCTTAATTAATAACATGTCTGAACATGAGAAGTTAGCTAAATTTGTTACGCCGCAATATTTATAAATAAGTGCAAACCTAGTTATGTATAACGTTAAAGAATAGTTTCTTTCAGTGAATATATTCTTTGAAATTAAGAAGAGCGATGTAATTGAAACGATTTAAGTTTGAAGTTATTTCTATTTAAGTATTTTTGTTGCTACCGAAGCAGCTGTTGCTACAAATAGAAATTCAAGACTTCTATTTTAAGTTAACCCGGTGTTATAAATACACTCGCTATATAATTCTAAGTAATATTAGTATAAATTTACAAGTTTCTATCACAAATCCTTGAATTTCATTGGCTATCGCAAGAGTTTCTATCCGCTGAAGAAATCTCAGGCGATAAGCCAATGAAAAGTCTCCTTTTAACGAAATTGACCAATCAAAATGCATAGTATGTCACGAGCAATGATCGTTAGAGCCAGCGGTTGTTCTGTCAAGCAAAAATGCCGCCGAAAGGACAAATGACGAAAGAAATTGTACATTTAGGCGAAGCAATAAGTTCTACAGAAAACAAAAACGCCTACAAAATTGTTAGAATGGAAATTATTAATTGCAAGATCGTTAATGATTTTTACAAGGAGTGGGTATATATTGTTTCGATATTGTACACGAAAACCCATACTAAATTATTGAAAAAACACTTTACTTTTCAATCAGTCACGTACGGGAGCAAAGAAATATCCGAAATGACTGTTGAACGTTATTGTTGGCAGTTAAAAAATGCATTAAATGAGCCTCAAAGAATACGTTATGGTCGAGAATTTATTTAAAATGTGTTGGTAAATTTATACTAAAACAATTCGCTCGTTGACTATTCGCTCATAGAAAACTCGGGCTCGTTGTCTAATTGTTTAATAGACCCCTATATGGTCGACAAAGGAATGCAGACTAATAATTTATTCATCTCGTTAATTATGCATACGTCATCTTCCACTGTTTTTTTCCAGAGCCTTTTACTCTACTCATCATTGATGACTAATCCAGAGGAATTACGAAGGTCTTCCCAGAATGCATTGCTCTTGAAACATATTATCAATTTCGCACCGGAAATGCTTCCCTTTATTACGAACCTTCGAAGAGTGAAGATTTCGTGGCGTTTAGAACACTTTGACTTGTGACTAACATGAATTTCTTCATATTTATTTTGTAACCAAGCAGTACTTTGAAGTTTATTATTTTGTCTGATTCGCCGCCCTTCACTAATTTACATCTGATTTTCTGCTCAAAGATGGACAGCTCGAGGATCGTATAAACATTGCTTTTAGAAAATTAAAAAATGCCCTTCTAATTTGACACTTCAGTAATTTTTGCTTTGTTTATATACTCGAGTAATAACCGTCTTGATCTTACATTTCTAAATCGTGGGGTATATTTCATATTTTTGTTCAATAGTTTTGTTCATTTTGAAATTAGTTCATGAAGGTATTGTCATTGATGACTATATGCTTTTACCTCAAGTTAATAAGTCTATTACTTAAAAACTGTTTCAAGAAACAACTGTTGGTATGTTCTTGCATAGAGTTTCTTACCTTTAAAAATAAGTGGGTCAGAAAAACGCGCGCGATCATATAACTTATTTTGAAATTTACAAATTAAAACAGAATTATACAAGAACATACGACCATAATACATCAGTAAGATCGTTTTTAAGTCAGCTATTCGGATTTTAAGTTATTTTGAGTGATATTTACTCCTGTTTGCCATTACAACGCCGACAACTCGCCGACAACTCTCGGCAAATTTTGTTCGATAATTGCCTATCGGACGAGATGGTTTTCGTCAAATTTTACCAAATTATTGCTAATCTACGAAATAATTACAACAAACAAATGCTTATACTTACTTTCGGAGTTGTTAGAGCCTAAATTTTCGTTGGTTTCGCTTATATATTGACAAATAAAAGCCATTTTCTTCTTGTCGATATGCCACGATGCTCATTGTTGCTCACGGGATTTTAACAGCCGGGAATTCAGGCCAGAGCTCGGGTAATACTTCATGGCACATCGTTATAAATGCCTCATTTTAAAAAGGGATCATTCAGGATCATTTTAAGCCCTAGGGGGGTAATTTTGGTCAAAACCTCGCAGGTTCACAAAATGATCAAAATGATCCGTCACTGGTAGCGGATGACTATCGGGCCGGACGAGAATCGAAACTTTGCTGCAAACGCATTTTGTAAGCGCACGAAGGGCTCAAAGTTGGACGATATTTTTAACTTGTTTACATTTTATGAAACCGGAGGTAATTTATTCTTTGCACGAAAGGCAGACGTATTCTTCTGTAAATTTTACCAAAAAGTTATATTTTTGTTACCATTGACTTTCAGAAGTCAAATAAACATTTTTTTTCTATGAATTTTTCCGTTTTTAGCAGTTTGCCATACATAGGGAACGAATTTCTCAAAACAAAGCCTTTATAGTTTGCAGACAAAAGCCGTCTGACTGTCTGTTGTCTTAACTTTACCTATTAAGGGCAACCGATTGTTGTTAAAACTAATCTTTCAAAAAGAATCTTGACATGACTTACAACTTGCAAGGTTTTACAACTCATGCCCAAAGCCCCAAAAGTTGTGAAAATGTATATTGCTGTCTCTGTGCTTTTGTGTAATGTTTGTATTGTTTCAGTTAATTAGTAACTATTTGTCTATTTTTGGTCGCACCATCAATTTTATAATATCGTACATGGCGTCATGGAAGGTAAATACATAACATGTTCTTTTGCTGAAAAAGTTAACCCTTCTTGTGGAAATTCTCGTGGTTGTTCAGAAACAGTTATACTTATAGATTGTCGTGATGATGTTTCGGCACATTTGAAGAAATATCATTTGTTGAAATCTAAGATTACAGAATGTCAGCTAATTTTAGCACGTTCCGGATATTTTGATATCAGTGATCCTCAGAAAGAGTGTATGTGGATATGTTCAAGGCATAGACACAATCTAGGAAAGTTCTGGCGTTATGCGACACCTTGTCAGCATCCACTTCACACGCACGGTGTGAAGAAGACCTGCAAAGGAAGGGAAGTAATTAACCTCGATCGTTTAAAAGACATATCTTTATGGTTCGGGATTATTGTTCCCATTGGATCTTGTAACTATTCGTGTTATTCGTGTAAACATTCACACACAAAACATACAAAGCGTGCCGTTTACGCGCGGTGACGGAGAAAACTGCAAATATCAAAGATTTTTTAAACATGTTAAATTCCACATTCTGGAGAAAATATGATTTTCAATTTTTTTTATGATTACCTGATTGGTTGATATAATAACCATGGTGGTGAAGTGCAACGTCAGAGATTTATCTATTTATTTATTTATTTATTTAATATATTCGTCACTAAAGTGACAGGAGGAAGAAACAGGGAAAAAGCCGCAATTGATATCTAACTCCCATGATGAACGTCAGCAACTATATATAGTTACGACTCCACTGCACTCACCATTGCGTACAACTAGGCGCATTTCAGCTCAGTTTAAAAAGTAGTGTTCCCCCCTTTTAAATTGTAAAAATTGAATAGTGTGCCTTTTTTCATGCTCATAAAAAAATTATAAAAAACGGGGGCGAATATTAAAACAAAATACATGCATGGAAAAAGGGTAGAAAGAATATGCACAACAAACTAGCGAGAAAAATCGTTGCAACAAGTGATATTAAAGTCAGAAAAAATGTTTATGCCTTCAAAAACGTCTAAGTCCTCGTTTGACGGATGTCTAATCCTTCGTCTAGCCTGTCCCTAATAACGAAAGAAGGCAAAAACATTTATTCTTCTAAAAATATTTTAGCTATTTGTACCCAATGCCTAAAAAAACACACTGAAGGAATAAGGATAGCTGCCAAGTGGGCTAAGTCTGGTCGAAATACACAGGCTGTTCAACCCGACAAGATAGCCGAAGTAAACGATAAAAAGCAATTTCAAGAAGAAAAGTAGCTATAGTCTTCAGAAGTTTTTGTTGTCAATTTTTTGATAATAAATCCAGCTAGAAAAATAGTTTATTAAATTTTCCTTTTTTTAGGTTGTCTAAAAAATAGGAAAAAATTGCTATTAAAGACGATTTGGATTTATCCACCACAACTACCCCCAGAAACAAAAAGTCCTCCCCGGAAATAGCGATCACTCCTGGTTGGATTCCAAGTTTTTCACAAAATATCTCAGAAGCTGATATTTCAGTAGAAAACAGATTGACTTTACTGGACAGCACAGAGACGTACCCTAGAAGCTTATAACAACGCTATGGATGAAGTTTCGCGCGATGTTCCAAAACAGCAATTTACGCCTCTGACCCATCAGCTGAACAAATCTTGGGGAGATGCACTTGAACATGTACGATCTGAGTCTATCGAAAAAGCAAAGGAAGGAATGAAACTGATTTGTGGAATCATTGCTCCAAATGATGGCGAACTGCTTTTTCAGTCTGTTTGCGATTTGTCATCGGATAAGAACACCTCAGTATCGAGTGATCTTATTGCATTAATGACCGCATTCAGAGACGCACCAACCAGAAATCTGAAAACTCAGATATTAGGCATTTATGTTTTCAAGTATTCTGCTACTAGATTACAGCAATTGCATGAACCATATTGTAAGTTAACGATGTGGCAAATAAAACGGGCAAGGGAACATGCTAAAAACTTTGGACCGAGGACTCCAGTTGAGAAACCGCTTCGACATCGCGTCCGTCTTAACATGAGTAAAGTCGATCATTTTGTCAGTTTCGTTGACAGACCATATTTCTACCAAGATGTTGCTTATGGTACAAGAACATTAAAGTTTGACAGTGGTGAGAAAATTACCATTCCAAACATCATTCGCGCAGTAACAAGATCCACAATGATTACCCAGTACCTTCAGTACTGTAAAGAAGATTCTTTTGATCCTCTCAGCCCAGCAACTCTTTATCGAATACTGGAAGTAAGGGAAATGTCTGAGCAAAAATCTTTAGCTGGTATTGATAACACCGCCGCAGATGGAACAGAGGCTTTTAACATTGTTTTCCAAATAATCGATCATTTGCAAAAGACTGGTGTCGAGAAAAAGTGGAGGTTAGACGAAAAGAAACGGCTGAGTAATGGAAGGCTTTACCTGAAAACAGACTACAAGCTTCACTGTAATGAAGAAGGAAGCCCATGTGGAGATCATTGTCGGAAGTATGCTTTGAGTGATCCAAGGGATAAGCATTTTAGAGAAAAGTGTGATCACCAACATTTAGTCGTATGCGAACAGTGTGAAAGCCTTAATGTTACATTTTCTGATATTGAAAAGATGATTGATCAACAGGAGACCAAATTCGAAACCAAAGAATAAAAGAAGACATAGTTTGGGATTTTAGAAAATCCAGGGGTAACATTCTTCGTTGGAAAGCCCATATCCTTAGATCCGTGAACCAGGAACGTGGAAAGCAAGATGTCATAGCCAATTTGCAAAGTGACTCCGCAGATGAAATACAGAGAAAAGCAAAGTGATTGGTACGGTATTGCAGATGAAATACAGAGAAAAACAAAGTGATTGGTACGGTAAAAGAGGCTTGTGCTGGCACATAAGTAGTGTGGTGTTTCGGGACAGTGTGACGTCTGAAATAAAAGTCATGTCTTTTGCACACCTCTTCAATTCTTGCACTCAAGACTGGTACGCTGTGACATCAGTTCTTGAAAATCTTTTGCAGAACATTCGTAAGCTCATTCCGAATATCTCGGTTGCTTATTTGAGATCAGACGAGGCTGAGTGCTATCACAATAGTTCTCTTATAGCTGCAGCGAAAGATGTAGGAGATCGACTTGGAATAAGCATTGAAAGAAACGATTATTCAGAACCACAACAGGGCAAAGATATTTGTGATCGCATCCTCTGCCCAATGAAGCTAGCCATTCGACAGCACTGTTGTGAAGGCCATGATATATTGACTGCATCAGATATGAGGGAAGCCCTCTCAAAGAAGAAGATAAAAGGCACTAGTGCCTCAGATTGACAAATTCAGTTCTTTTCATAACTTCAAAATTGAAAAAGATGGAATACGAATGTGGAAAGCGTTTCGAATTGGTGCGGGAAAATTCATTAGTTCTAACAACATTTACGTGAGCCACCAACAGTCAACTGAACTTGGTACTACTGAGCCCTTTTTTGAGGCTTCGGGTTTAAGAGAACTAAAGCTAAAAGACCGAGACGATCCACAGAACGCTGTTTTTGAGTGTTCTGTCCCGGGATGTTCGGCAATATTTGACAAATTTTCCGATTTGGAACTGCATCTAGATGTTGGTGTTCACTCTAACGACTTCAAGAACAACGAAACGACATACCATACTCTCCGACGACGATGGGCCGAGAAACTTTCCTCCGTCGAAGAATCAGATAATGCTACTAGTTCCTCTAATGTTGCAATATTATCTGGTGAATTGCATTCACTCCAAAACGAAGGATGCGCGCTGGCCGAAGAAAGAACAGGTTCTGTGCGATTTAAAGAACACGTACGCGCATATTTAACAGCGAAGTTCAATGTCGGTGAACTAACAGGAAACAAATTTGACCCAGAACAGGTTGCTCTCGATATTGGAAATGCAAGGAACGAGAACAATGAGCGCCTTTTCGACAGAGAATGCTGGTTAACGAAGACCCAAATTCAAGTTTTTTATCCAGGATTGCTGCTACCCGTGGAAAGCGCCAATTTTTACCTGTGGAATCAAATATCAATGAAGACAATGATGAAATAATCGATTGTTTAGCGGAAGAAGCACGGCACACTGATCTGATGCAAGAAATAGATGATAGTCTTAACTTAAAACACCCGGTTATTTATGACACTTATGATTTGTGTAGCTACGATCGGGAGGACAATCTAAAATGTTTTAATGTTCCAATGCTTAAGAAGATGTGTACGTACTTCGAGATTACATTTCGTTCCACGGACAGAAAAGCCGATCTGTTAAAAACGTTACGCGATATTATAATGACATGCCAGTGCCATGCAGCAAAATGACAATGAAGGAAATCTTTTAAATTAAAACCTTTTTGTTTAATTGTTAAGTTTATAGCAACTGACATTAAATGTTTAGGTTTTTAGTCAAAAACCTAAAGGTTCTTAATCAAAAACCGTCAACAATGAATCAACCCTTTCACCAATAAAGTTACAAGCCCGGATGAGGGTTTTTCACCAGGTGATAAGTTTTTCATGTCTTTCATGTTCAAGCCACTCTGGTTTGGAGTTAGATTAACGAAAAAACTGCAAACCAAAATAGTCTGGCTCTACCAAGTCCAAGGAATTAATCACCTCTGAATAGCACACTCCTGTTTCAAATCTCTCAAATTCCATTTCGGTCTACGAATTATCCAGCATTTCAACAACACATCGTAGGTTCTTGGTCGTGGGCGAAAGCTTGCTCATCAACAACGGTCCCACACCTCCTACACGTGTACGGGAATCGTTGGTGACGTACTGACGTTTTCCTTCCTCCGTAAAATCAACACCATAGTTTACGTTTCCCCAATTAGTTCAACGCGAACTGGTTCCAAGGCAATTGAATTATCAGTGTCTGATAATTTGCGTTGCGTTGCGTTGCGTTGCGTTGCGTTGCGTTATGTTGTGTTGTGTTGTGTTGTGTTGTGTTGTGTTGTGTTGTGTTGTGTTGTGTTGTGTTGTGTTGTGTTGTGTTGTGTTGTGTTGTGTTGTGTTGTGTTGTGTTGTGTTGTGTTGTGTTGTGTTGTGTTGTGTTGTGTTGTGTTGTGTTGTGTTGTGTTGTGTTGTGTTGTGTTGTGTTGTGTTGTGTTGTGTTGTGTTGTGTTGTGTTGTGTTGTGTTGTGTTGTGTTGTGTTGTGTTGTGTTGTGTTGTGTTGTGTTGTGTTGTGTTGTGTTGTGTTGTGTTGTGTTGTGTTGTGTTGTGTTGTGTTGTGTTGTGTTGTGTTGTGTTGTGTTGTGCTGTGTGTTGTGTTGTGGTGCGCTGCGTTGGGTGGCGTTGCGTTGCGTTGCTTTGCGTTGCGTTGCGTTGCGTTGCGTTGCGTTGCGTTGCGTTGCGTTGCGTTGTGTTGTGTTGTGTTGTGTTGTGTTGTGTTGTGTTGTGTTGTGTTGTGTTGTGTTGTGTTGTGTTGTGTTGTGTTGTGTTGTGTTGTGTTGTGTTGTGTTGTGTTGTGTTGTGTTGTGTTGTGTTGTGTTGTGTTGTGTTGTGTTGTGTTGTGTTGTTTGTGTTGTGTTGTGTTGTGTTGTTGTGTTTGTGTTGTGTTGTGTTGTGTTGTGTTGTGTTGTGTTGTGTTGTGTTGTGTTGTGTTGTGTTGTGTTGTGTTGTGTTGTGTTGTGTTGTGTTGTGCTATGTGTTGTGTTGTGGTGCGTTGCGTTGGGTGGCGTTGGGTGGCGTTGGGTGGCGTTGGGTGGCGTTGCGTGGCGTTGTGTTGCGTTGGGTTGCGTCGTTTATCCTTGCAGTTATGTAATATTTTTGAAGTACAAAAAAATTCACTAAAAATACAAATGCAATTAATAGTACAAATCACGGGAATCGTGGGGAAAGTCAATGTTAATTAGGGTGATTCTGTTTCCAATTTACTATTAATGACTTATTTTTTAGCTTATAGTATTGGTTGTATGATAAACCGCACTGCAACATTTTCATTCAAGTTGGCTGGAAATGAGGACATTAGAGAAATAGCTGGTATTTGCGTCAGATTTAAATACAAGATGTCTGGTGATAATAATTCTTTATCATTGTTTTTTCAAACGTCATCTGGAAAGCAAACAGACATTTGGAGGCTACGAGGTGACCATGGTAACAAATGGAAATCCGCGTCGATAACTTACAAATCAACGGACACAATAATGGTAATTAGGACTAGTATATTTGGGGGGAAAATTCCATGTTACTTTCTGGCTATCTTCTCGTTCCATTTTAATGTGAAAGTTTTTTGTTTGCCTTAACTCTACTCCACTCTCAGTTTTATCCTATTCTATTTTTATTTTTGTCTTACATCATCCTACAATAGAAATTGTTTTGCTTACATATTTAATCATCAGTGACTCCTATCCTTCCCTTGCAGTAATCAAAAGCCCTCCTTCTTGAATACACGTCTTGAACTTTGTTGGGAATGCATACGAAATTAATAATATACATACTGCTGGTAAACAAAAAGGACAAAAGCAATCATTATATATATATATATATATATATATATATATATATATATATATATATATATATATATATATTCATTTTGACGCCAAACGTAATAAGACACCTACATGATATCTAGACGACTAGACATTATTCGGTGCTTATTTACTTGCGTTTTGTAGTTGTTGGAGCAAGCAGCAGAAATCTTCTTTGTGTTTCTCTCGTAATACTCTCATAATTTATGCAGCGCTATAAAATATATTTCAAACTACCATGTCAGGGTTAGTAGTGTTAAAAAGCCGATCCTGGCTACAAGTCCAAAATATTTTAGAAACCTGTTTGCAGCCCCCTCCTGGAATTTTTGACATCCGATCCTGGCTACAAGTCCAAAATATTTCAAACTTGGATTCCCACCCCCTCCTGGGACATTTTAACTTCCGGTTTTAAAGATGGCTGCCAAGTTTTTGGGTTTGGGTTTGACTTCCGGTTTTAAAGATGGCCGCCAAGTTTTTGGGTTTGGGTTTGCAAAGGTTTCTGGATATTTTTGGGATTGGTTTCCAAGTTTTTGGGACTTTTTGGGACTTGGGGTTTTTGGGATTCAAATAAATTGTTCTTGATGGATTCCAAAAAAAACCAAAAATAAGAATGCCTAGAATAAAATCAGTAACAAAATCGGTCCAACATCTCCACAGCAAAAACTGCTTTACATGTGGAGAAGATGGGTGCAAATTTGAAACAAAGTTGGAAACAGCACTAAGGTTGCACAGAAAAGTTGTCCATGGAGAAAAAAAAATACAAATTTCGTGGGGTTGTACAAAATGTTCAAAATCATTTAAAACAGAAAAAGAACAAGTTTACCATATAAAATCCCACATTAAAAAAATCAAAATATAAAACAATAGTTTTTAACCATTCCACAAAGATTTGTATTCTTATTTGAATACAAATTTTGAACTTAACTTACAATGTTTTATAATGACCAATGGCATAAGTACTAATTCCATCTTCTTTGATGACCCTTTTGTCATCCTCGGAATTCAACGCTATTTTGTTAACATGAATGGTGTGGATGGTATGGTTTGTACTTCTAAAAGTGTTCATCCCCTTTAGTATGTTTTTTCCAGTTGACAAACATTCCACATAATCATCAAATTTGATGTCGTTGTTGATGACAGCCTTTGCGATCCCTTTACACTTTTTTTCTTCCTTCTCATCCCATAATTCAGTTACAGGATTTTTTTTCTTAGCCATTTTGATTGCATATGATTTTGAACGTAATCCAACAAATTTCGATATTTGGTCAGCACCAGTTTCCGACTTCATCATCCCAAGGACTTTCTTGTTTTCTCTTTTAATGCCACTTGGATGGTTTTCAGGGAAGTTTGATGTGTCAAACATGGTCTTAACATCATCTGCAATGTCTTTAAAGAAGTCATTAGTTCCAATGGCATAGCACAAGGAATCCGTGTCTGTAAATAATAACTTTGCCTTGTCCCCATATTTTGGTTTTATGTAGTTGTAGTTAAAATCGTACATTGTTACTTTGCTTTTGTCTAGTATAGCCGCCCCACAGTATATTGGTTTGTTTAGTTTAACTCTGGTTTTTCTCATATGTACAGCTCCCAAGTAATCTGTAAATATACTGATGCCT
Organism: Paragorgia papillata; assembly: GCA_035771165.1. Classification (NCBI taxonomy): domain Eukaryota; kingdom Metazoa; phylum Cnidaria; class Anthozoa; order Scleralcyonacea; family Coralliidae; genus Paragorgia; species Paragorgia papillata. The sequence goes on along the minus strand of JAWNZC010000375.1, from coordinate 777,010 downwards.
TTGTAATTAGGTTTTTTTGCTAATTTTTCAACCTGGTCATCAAATGAAACCAAACGAACATCAATCCTGTTTCTGACGTTTTCCATGGTCTTTCCAAACGGGGCATTATTCATGAGTTTGTAAAAGTCCTTTTCGAAGTCGTTCTTGGCTGCTGTTCTTAGCTTTGTGTTTAGCATGATATATGGTTCCATCCAAGCTTTTTCTGTAAATGAAACCGCGCGATGGATTTTTGTTAGCTTTAAACCATGCTCCAAAATCTGTTCAAGGGCTTCGTAGTGGACCACATAGTTTTTCTTGTTATAGAGGTTTGGTACCAACTTTTCAACCTTGTTAACCATCATTCTTTCAGCAGCAAATGGCATTTCGTTGTGCAAATCGTGCAACTCCTTTGGATACTCAAGATCAACTTCCAAAAAACAACCCTTCCCCTCTGTTGTCAAATATTTTTTCCAGTTTGACAGCTCTTCTTCTGAAACCCATTCAAACCCTCCAACTGGTAATGGTTGGATCATTGAATTACCATACAAATTGTTCTCATCAAGATATGGAATGAAAATACTTTCCTTTTTGGGATCATACTCATCCATGTACTTGTTGTTGGCTTCTGCGTATCGATGAGTAATTGTAGAAATCCCACCACGAATGCCTTTTTCAATCATGAGGTACATGTCAGGGTCTGTTAAAAGCTCCAACTTTTGACCCGTCATTTTCAACAAGGCATCCCAGGCCAATCCCGGGGTTGTGTAGTGCCACATAGGGTCAAGTTTGTAAGTGTTTTTACACATTTTTCTGAAACTTTGGATGACGTCCGAGAGTCCCAACACATCAGTTTTTTGATACAGTTCCATGTAATCCTTTAAACTTTTACATCCAAACTTCTCCCAAACATTTTGGCCATGTTTGTAATCTTCTTCTTTAACATTTTTACCTGTCAGTTTTGAATGGAATTCTTTGTGGGGTGGAAGTTGTGGATAGTCCAACTTTTTTAAACTATCCAAAAACTCGTATGGGAACACACCCTTTTGTTTCAACAGGTCCACATTTTCTTTCGGATGATCTTTGAAACCGTTTTCTGTGTAATGGAACTCGTCATTTGGTAAGTTTGACATTAATGTTGCCAAAGAACTTGACATGAATTTTAGTGAGTCCAGGAATCGCAGCTCTAAAGGAATCCATTTTTTAACTGTTTCCCCTTTGTCATTTTTCTTCCAGCCGCCATCCATCCAGAATGTTTTGTTAACACTTATATACTCCTCCTCAGTTTTTGCTATGCAACCAAGTTTCCCATTTGAGATACCCAAATATTTTGCAATTAAATGACTGTCATAACCACTAAAATTATGAAACAAAACTGGTATGTGTCTAGCACTTGTCATGGAATAATTACAGTTGTTATGAGCCGCACCCCGGTATTTGCCATTTAAATGGTCATGGTCCCTGACTTTAGATTTTGCGGTGGTTTTACTGGCTTTCCACAAACTTCTAGGATTAAAATCTTTGGCTTTTTTACAAACAAACTCTCCACCACAGACATAGCAAGTTGTTGCATTTTGGAAATTTTTCTCGTCCTCCTTAGTCATTATAATTTTCGTTGGCTCCTTTAAATAGGTGTGCCAAATCTTCTTTGCTTCCCTTTCCAAGCTTTCAACAAACATTTGACCAATGTCCTGAAAATCATACTGTTTTGTACAATTTACATATTTTCCAGGAAACACAGATGGATCAGAGCAGATAATGTTGAAACCATAGCTAATTGGTATGTGTTCCTGATACTTTTGTGTATAGCTTTTAGACTCGTCATTGTTTTGGGTTTTTAAAGTTTTTAGCATGCACTCAAAATCTGCCACGATAATGAAAGGAACATCCTGAGTTTTCTTGAAATCTTTGCCACCCCATCCCATGATGTTGTCAACACCTTTTTTGGGATATTCTTGGATTTGGGCGTCATGGGTTCTACAAATAATATCATGTTCATTTAGAATTTCCTCTGTTTTGAAAGGGTTTAAACAGAAGTCGCAAAAGAACTTTTTGTGTTGGTGTTTGTCGTTTTGATCTGTTAGAAGTTTGCTTTTGTCCTTGATGCAACTAAAATGGTCATTCCACCAAAACAGGTTAACCCTATTTTCATGTTCAGACCTTGATATTTGCATTTGGTAAACCTTTTTAATTTCGTCATCATAGGACAAAACATTTACGCCAATCCCATTATATTTTTCAAATTTTGAGATGTCCTTAATTTTGACGGGAAAAGTTAGGCCCGTGACGTCATATTCTTCTACCATTAGTTTAATGGACAGTGGAAGTTTTTCCAGGTTTTTTCTATTTGGTTCTTTTTCCAAAGTTTCGGCAATAGCAACAGCATATAGAAAACAATAGTCATCATTCATGTTTTGTGGGTTGATGATTGCTTTCTTGTCCTTAATGAATTTTGGTAGATGTTTGTATTTTTTACCATTTAATGGTTTGTACTTTGTTATTGAGATATGCAAGGACTCGACTGATCTTATGGACCACCCCGAACCCTTTTTCTGATGGGCTGCCAAATTTTCTAGCATCTCCCTTTTTGCTTCCTTGTACAGTTCCGTGACGTCTTCTTCTGTTGTCATGGCTTTCATATTGGAGGTAAAGTAGAAAAGATCCACTTCTTCAAGTCCTTCCACATAATCGTAGTGGACAAGTTTACAGATGAGTGTTGTCTTTACTTTTTTAGAGTTTTCAATGCTATTAACAAGTTTTTCGACAGCTGCTGTTGTTTCTTCTAAAAATACCGTTGGATCTTTGTAATTTTGGCCTGATAATTCGTACAGAGCTGCCTTTCCATTTAGGAAATTTTTAATCATTTTGGGCTCTGTTTGTCTGAGTTTTTTTGTGGCTTTTGCCTTTTTGTTGAAAATTTTTGAGAGTTTGTTACCAACAACTCTTCTATTTCTGGTGAGTTTTTTGTTAGTACCTTTCCACTTCTTGTCCCATTTGAATCTTTCTCGTCTTGCTTCCTCTTGTCTGATCTCTCTTTCCCATTTTTGTTCTTCCTTTTTCTGGAGTTTTTTGTTAGTTTTTTGTTGAAACTTAATTAAGTCATCTTTTAACCTGTCTTGTTGGTTAATGAGCTCTTGCTCTTTTTTCTCCTCCTTTACCCTTTGCCTTTCTTGAAGCATTGCAAGCCTTTCAGGTTTAAATGGTTTCATTTCCTTGTCGCGTTTGAGCTGCCTCTGTTTTCTAAGGCGAGCATTTTCGCGAATTTTTAAGAGTTTTGGATCATTAGTTTGTCTTGTCATTTATTATGGTATGAAAAAAACATAAAAAAAAGTCTTTAAATAAAAATGGATAGAACAACAAGAATTAATGAAAATATTAATTATGTTGATGAAAAGGTTACCGAGTTTGTTGACAATCTTTCACCTTGGACTTCCTTTGCTGTTGGTATAATTATTGGCAACATTATTTGGATAAGTGCTATAATACTATTGTAAAAAAACTTCATAGAAAAAACTCCTTTCCAATAATGGAAAGGATTTTTGAAAGAAATGACCAAACTCGCGAAAACAAAACCTTAGAAAACAGTATAGAGTCCTGTTTATGTATGTGGTTTTTTAAATTTTTTAATTTTTACTAGTTACAACATTTTTGGGTTGGGCCAACTTCCTGCTAACTGACCACCATATGCCATCATACAGAACTTCTTTGTTTTTTTTAATGTAAAATGGGATGCAACTTGGGTTTTTGTTTAAACTTAGAGCAGCTTTGTAAATGCTTGAAAACTCCATTGTGTCACCGCCATCAGAAGTAAATGTTATTTTAACTGGTGTTCTAATTACATTTCGGTGGTGTTTATCGAAAACTTCATTTTTTACCAATGGGATATTACGTTTTTGACAAAGTGTTTCTGTGTTAAGGCTGTGGGCACCTTTAACACCAAGTTTGCTTCCTATTTCTCTGAGCTCTTTGAGAGACGATAAATTTTTCTCTCGTATTGTTTGAAGCCTTTTGTTAGCACTTTCTCTAAGTTGCATTCGGGTTTGAAAAAGTTTTTTGAGTTCTTCTGGAGTTTTTTTATATGCCATTATTTATTATAATGGTTTTCTTTTAAATTTCTTATTTTTTTTAAATAAGAGATTTTTTGTTTTGTGTTTAACATGGTTTTTTACTTTCGGCTTACGGTCCATTCTTTGTCATTAAACAAAATAACTGTTCCGTTCCTTAAAATACGGTTGATAGAAGTAGAACTGTTTTTTCCTATGGCTGCTGCTGCTTTTGTCATACTTTTAAACTCTATTACTTCATTATCAACCATGGCTGTAAACAAAATTTTGACGGGCTTTATGTTTGGCCAGTCTGGGTTACCTTTTCTGAGGTCAATGAAAGGAAAGTCAAGTATTTCGCAAAGTGTTTCTTTGTTTAGAAAGGAGGTGTTTTTGATTCCTTTGTGTGTTGCCATGCTGGCTAATATTGCTCTGGGTATGGTGGTGGTTCCAAACTTTTTTTTTCGTTCTTCAAGTGTTTTGTATAGTTCTTCTTGAAGGTTTTTTATTTTTTTGTCTAGTTCTTCTTTGGTTTGTGTTGTTTTTGTTTTTTCTTCAAACATAATAATAATTTTGGTTACACTGTTCATTCTTTTATTATATTATTTTTTAGTTTTTTTTGAATTCAATTTTTTAACAAAAAAGTTTTCAGTAATAAGGTTCATTTCTTACATTGTTGTGCACCCATCGGTCCTTTTCCTTTTGAACCCACTTTTTCTCAAGAATTAGGTTTCTCCTTTCCATCCTCTGTCGTCGGATTTGTTGATACCAGTTTTGGATTTTTTTTATCATTGTCATCATTTATTTTATTTTCTGTTAAAGATTCTACAAATACCGATTTTTCGCAACTTGGGACCATGGTGTAATTTTTAACTGTTTTGTTTGTCCAGCCTATTTGAATATTTCCTTCCATTGTCATATCCTCTTTCCCAAAACTTAAACCAAACTGAAAACCCTTTTTGGTAATATGGTTTTTATTATATTTTTCTTTTGACTTTGAATTTCCCATTTGTTTTATTTTTTCATAACCCAACAAGATTATGAAAATAGTAAAAATTTAAGTAATAACAACTCAACTGTTATCGGGATCAACAGAACTGCCACCATTGCTGTTTTCAGAAGAATTTTCATCATTTTGTATTGTAACATTTTTATCTGGGCTTGGTTTCCTATCCCACACATGTTTTGCAATAATGATGCCACCAGTGAGCAAACCAATCATCGGAATATAGGGCGAAATTTTCCTGACCAAGGACCTAACATCATCGCAAAAAAGTTTATTTGAAGATAATTCGGCATCAAGTTTTTCGTCATCTTGTACCAAATCCAGTTGTTCTAATAATTCTGAAAATTTGGTTACAAGGGTTTCTGTTAACAGAGAAGTTGTTTTGTCAAGTTGGGTTCTTTCATAGTTTAGCTTAATTTTTTCAAGTTGGGTCATTGAAGCTTTTTTTAGATATGCTTCTGAATATTTGATCTCCTTTGCAAAGGATAGGCGGATTAAGTTTTCCCGGATATTTAAATCTTGCGGATCTTCATTTTTTTCGTCATTCATTGTTGCGTATTCGGTGTTCATTTATAGTAGTGTTTTTTTTTTATTTTTTCTTATAATTTTTGTATTCTGTGTAAACAAAATATGTCAAAGCTATTGCAAGTAACCACAAATTTTTCGCCAACCATGCTAATCCTTTTGCACCCCATGATAGTGCAGTTGCAAGAATGCTCAAAATTGGTGCCAATACAGGCCAAGCAAGTTTTGCAAGTTTTGCCAAGGCTTTTGCTAATGCTCCTGTCGCCTTTGCAGTAGTTACAACAGCAGCTTTTCCAGCCAGTGCCACAGTTGTTATAATCCCTGCTATGGAAATGGCAATAGCAGCTGTTACACCCATGTTTTGCTTGGCCCATTCTTTAAATTTTTCGAATCTTGTTCTAACATCATCTTTCATCTTTTGTTCTGTTGCTTTTTCCTTTGGTTTCTCATTATTAAACAGTCTCATTTCATCAGCTTTTACCTTGCACACATTTGCCATACCTTTGTAAAATTCTTTTACAAGTGGGTCTTGTTCTGCGGCAGCTTTGTCATTGTAAAGGTTTTCATTGGCTTCGGCAGCGACTTTGTTACCTTCTATGAATTCCCATCTGTCTTGCCCTGATAGCTGATTAATTTGAGCAGTTTTGTCTTTTACTGTTCCCAGAAGGTTACTAAGATTGCTGTCAAATTCATTTTCTTTTGCATTGGCAAACAAGGCATCAGTTATTTTATTGTTGGTATTTCCTTCTTGAAAAACATTTTTGTTTTCAATGTCAATGTTGTTCCTTAATATTGCCAATTCATCCGTTAACATTATTATTTCATTTCGCAAATCTTGTATAACATTTTCTCTAATTTCATTTGCTGTGGCTGTACCAGGTAAAGTTCCAATAACATCTTCAATGGTTGCATTGGCTGTTTTTCTGTGTTCTATGGCAGCCAGTGCTCTAAGTCTGGTAAATTCAGCAACAGCGGATCTGCTAGCTTTTTCGGATATTCTGAATCCTCCTTTACCATCCGCAACCATAACCTTTTTATCCTGAAAGATTAAACCAGTTAGTTTTCCTTTTTCGTTGTAAACCAGAAATGAATGTTTTAGAAGTTCTTTACTTGCATTGTCATAGTCTCCTTTTGGTTTTCCTTCAATAACACCATCTCTTGCGTAAACTTCCTGGCCTAGATATTTTCTGTAAAACCTCTTAACCCCATTTAGAAGAATTCGTCGTTGTCTTTTGTAATGTTTTATTTCTTCCTTTCTTTTCGCTTCTCGCTGAGCATTTTCGGCTTTTAGGGAATCCTGTTCTTCTTTGGCAATATTTTCTTTATAATTTTTAATGAATTCATCGTCGTCAAATTTTGGTCTGGAATCCATTCCTTCTGGAATTACATCTTCAATATCATCGTCATCATCCGCATCGTCTTCATTTTCTATAAAAGACGATTCTATGGATCCAGGCGCATCAGGGTCTTCACCACCCCCTCCACCCATTCCCCTTAATTCAATTTTTTCTTTGGATTCATATTCGCCTCCAGGTCTATTGTATCCTTCCATTATTTATCTATGTCTGTTCCCCAACAACTTTAACCAACTCCTCACCATAAAATTTTCCCATAATGTCCTCCTCCTTATCCCGAATTCTATACATAACTGGAACTCCTCTGAAAACCGCTGACACAGTAAAAATTTCATTTGTAAAATTTGGATCATAACCTTTTGCAAAGTTTTTTCTGTATTTTTGGATTCTGACATGGTCCCCAATTTTGAATTTTGGGTTTATTTGGGATTCAAGAGGTGGGATCCTATACAGGGCAAAGAAAACTTTGGATTGGTTGATATCATTGACATCTTTGGGTTTCATTTTAATGGTGCTGTGGATTGTGTTGTTGTAACTGTTTACAAATTTGTCTAAACTATTTAACCACTCCTTGTTTCCTTTGAAAGTAAAAAATTTCCACATTCTGGTTTTCAAAGTTCTGTTAAATCTTTCCACAAGTGCAGCCTTTCTGTGGGATCTGGATGAAAAATATTCTATGTTTAGAGATTTCAAAAGAGTTTTTACTCCAACATTGTAAAACTCCTTTCCCTCGTCAAACTGGACTGTTTCTGGATATTTGCCAAATCTTTTCTTAAATTCTTCCAACATTTTGCTAACACCAGGCACCATAGCGACAGTACTTTTTCTATGGACAGGAACAGCAAAACCAAATCTTGACAAAATTTCAATACCTGTCAATATCCACTTTTGGTCATTATTTTCAGAACCAAATTTCGCCATATCCACCAAGTCCATTTGCATTTGGTCAGCAAGATTTTTAACAAATGTTTTCTGGTATTTTTTTGGTTTTCTGATAGGTTTGTGTAAGGTAAAAACTTTTTGGCTGTGTAACCACTCCTTAACTTGTTTTCGGGTTATTGAAGGATTTTCTTTAACAGCAGCTTGGTAGAGTTTTTCCATGGATTGGTAACCTGTTACAGGATTGTAGTAAATATCTCGAAGTTCAAGATCAATAAGTAAAAGTTTATCTTCCATTTATTTCCAAAAGTTTTAAAAGATTTGCCAACATTTGCCAATATTTTTTTACCAAAAGTCCCCAAAATAAACAATGACAGAATCTAAGGAATGGCCAAAGGAGTGGGACGTTTTTGGGACAGTCCAAAAATTTTCCAAACAGAAAAGGGCTTCTGTAAACATAAACACAATTACCATATTTGCAAACGAAAGAGAAAATTTTATTGTAAATTTGAATCCCATAGATTTGACATTTCAACAGCCAATGAAAACAAGGAATCCAAACATAAATGATTTCCTCACTATTCCATATTTTACAGCTATTGCTGCCAGTTATGTTGCAAGCTACTTGTGCGGTATTTCTAACAAGCATTTTAAGAATGGTTTCGAAAGATTTCGGTCTTCTTTTTTAACAAGTATTGTCCATTACCACTATGTTTTTCAGGTAAGGAGGTTTTTAAAACATCCTAACAAACTCAGAAGGTTTTTAACAGCAGATGTCATAAAAATTTTGCAACACAACCCTAATGACGTTTGGGTAAAGAAAATAAGTAATTCCACACAAAGTGCGAAAGAATTTACACAAGACATGAAAGACCTTGGATACGAAGTTAGATATGTAAATTTAACAAAAGAAAGTTATGGAAGAGTAAACACATATGAGGAACTGGTTTCAGCTGGTTCTAGACATTCCGATGATTTTAAACATTTCGTGCCCAAAGATTCCAATGGGTTAACACTATTGGGTCAAAAGTTATTCCAACAATCCTTAGAATCTTTTGTATACTGTGTTTTGGGAGCACAGGCAAAAACAAGGTGGGTCATTGTTGGCGAAGGAGCTAAAAGTTTACAAACACAAGAAGTGTTTAAAAAGTTAATGGAGGACACAATAGCCCAGGATGACATTACTGTTTCTATTTCAAATATGAGGCAGGCTATTAAGTCCACAAATGTTGTTTTAAATTTTGCGATAAGTCCGGGTTTAATTTTAATCCCATCTGACATGAGAATTCTTATTAATCCAATTAGTGGATTCAACAATGTTCTTACGCTGGCCACAACAAGAATGACTCTTGGGCTTAACAGACACTTAAATATTGGAAAACCTGTTGGGAAACCCATTGTAAAATTTCCTGTAAAACCCATTGAAACTATCGATGATGTTGTTAAAATTAATGAAAGAAAATACAAACCAGGAATATTTACTCCTGAAAATGTTGAAAAAAGCGACAACAGATTGCCAGAAGTTTTTGGGGCTTCAATCGGAACGGTTTTCTTGGTATTTAAAGGAATAGCGAGATTAATATAATAAAAGAAATGGAATATCAATATTTAGATGTTTTTGGAAATCCAATTATTGAAACCGTCAAAGAACAACCAAAAAAATTTAACAAAAGTCTTTTGGAACTCGAAACCTACAAGGGTAAAAGTAGTTGTTGTAAGGTAAAAAATGAGTCAGTTGAAGGGTTCATAATTTGTGGAAAATGTGGTTTGGTTTTGGAAAAGTTACATGGTTATAACCACAGAGAACCAAACTTACCACTTCCCCTTAAAAACTATAAAAAAATGTTCTGGAAACTGTTTCCAAATGAGGAGGTGATTGTTGGTTACGAAATTATGAAATTTTTCCTAAAAACAAAAGAACTTTTAAACCGTTTTGGTTTGGTTTCAGATAGAAATTTCGGCACAAAATACATTATGTTCATCATTATTGGAATTTGCCAAAGAGATGATCTTCTGAAAACCATTAAAAAACCAACCTTGGCAGAATTAAGAACATTTGACGAAATAAAATATATTTTAAATTATTCTCCAAAAGATAATGCTTACAGACCATACCAAACAGGGTTCAAAATATTTGGGAATGCTCTCAGTGTTGAAAATGTTTTGAAAATAGAGGAGATGAGTGGTATCAGAATGTGTAAGGAGATAACAAAAATTATTAAAGAAGGGAAGGCAGGCCAATAATCCCATAAAAACTTTTCTGAAAACTTATAACAAAAAATGTTATAATTTTTTACTAAATATTTTAAATTTAGACAACAACTGCCAACAACCAACCAGCACCAGCCCCAAGAAGTGTTACAGTAATAGTCATATATTTTTCCATTTCATTGCTTGGTTGGTAATAATCATCGAGAACTGGTTCCACTGGTTTTTCTTTTTGCAAAATTTCATGAAGTTCTTGGAAAGCTTTTGAAGTATCTTGCATGTTGTAGTTTGCATTCCGAATTTCGTCTTGTAGTTCCCTGACTTTGTCCTTTCTTTTAATTTCATTCTCAAAAAACTTTTCTTTGTCTTTTTGGAGTTTTTCTGTTGCCAAATTATGTCTTTTCGCCTCGTCAGCATAACCATGTTTGTTAAATGATTGAAACAAATAACCAGCACCAGCAAAGGCAACTGCATTGAACAACCCTCCTGCTATCATTGATGCCATTTATTTGGGAAAAGATTTGCTGATATTTTTATGATTTCTTTGGATCCACATTTTTCGGGATATACCCTTTGTCCTGTGCCATCTTTACTGTAAATAATCCACCAGCAACTGCAACTCCAAGTTTGGCTGTTTCTTTAATACTTGCTGGCGCTGCAAGGGATTGTCCTGTTAACTTTTTGACAACCATACTTACTCCAACAGCTGCAACTGTTATCAAAGCTGCTTCATACAAATCATTTAAAACCTCGTTCTTATTCATTTATTAATATATTTAAAAAAATTTATAACATTTTTTGTTATAAGTTTTCAGAAAAGTTTTAGAAGATTTTCAAAATTTCAATTACTTTTACATAATTCTTTAAAGCAGCTATTAAATCGTTTACGGCCACCTTTAAGTTTGCCAAATTTTGGTTCCCATCCCTTTTTAAAGTTATTTTCAAATTTTTCATGTCTTTTAGCACCCCTTTAATGGTTTCTAAATTTTGGTCAATCATCTTTTTTATTATGGAGTTTTATAGTTTTGTGGACATAAAAAAATCTCAAGAAGGATGTCGCCAACATTGTGGTCGACTTTAAATTTGAGTTCGTTGTAAACACCATTGTCCAGCATTGCCTCAGAGTTGATGTTTGCAAATTTTTCGACTGATCCCTTCAACAACTGTTTTGTTGTAATTGGAAGAACTGCAGCTGTTCTGTCCCTTTTTCCTGAAAATGATGTCCTAGTTCCATCAATCATTTCGCAAGATATACAGACAAATTTCATTCCAAGATTTATGTTGACTGTTTTTGGGCTGACCATGTTTGCCCCTGCTCTAATTACTGTTGTTTCTAGGTATCCTAGCAAAGGACCAAGTTTGTGCAGGTAAAGATCTTTTGTTGGGAATAATCTAATTTTACAGCTGTAAGGAAGTAATTCTGCCTTTATTCCATTTTCCTTAAAAACCCTCATAATCATACCAACAGTCCAATACCCATTGTAAAAACTAACTTTTTTTGTTCCATGCATGACGTAAGTTGGACTCGTTAAATTATTGTAATCCCAGAAAACTGTTGCATCTTTAACCATTAGTTTGGTGTCTTCAATGATCAAAGGATCTTCAAATTTAATTGTTGTTTCTCCGTTTTTCAACAAAATTCTTAGGTTCCTCATTTATTGTTTTTGGTCTTCAAAAATTTATTAAGTTTTCTCCAAATGGTTCAACTATTTTGTGGTCATAGGGGTGGATTAAATTGATCTCTAATTTTGAATATTTTTTTGATTTTAATGTTTCTTTAATTTTTTTCTCTTCTTCTTTTGGTATATCCAAATAATCATCCAAAATAACTTGCATATCTTTTCTGTTTGGGTTGTAAAAGGTAACCAGTTTTGAAATATTTTCTCTGTATGGTTTTGAAATGCTTGTCAGTTGCTGGGTAACAACTATTGTACTAATATTCATATGCCTTGCTCCAAAACCAAGTTTGACCAATTCGCTGGTCCTGTTTTTTACACTCTGTCCAGAAGCACAGTCATCCAAAATAATTAGACTTGGGGTTCCTTTACAATAATCAACAACATATTTTAAAAAATCTTCAGACTCATCTTGGTCGCAAGGGATGACAAAGAATCTTGGATCATGTAAATGTTCCCATTCCAAATATGTTTTGTTCCATACAAAAGTTGGACATATTAAAACTATGTTTTCAAATTTTTTTTTGTAATTTTCAACTAAATTTTTTAACAAATAATGAGTCTTTCCACAACTCGTCATTCCAACAATAATCATATTAAATGGTTTTGGGTCTTCGTTTTCCATTTATTTTGAGAAAAGTTTTACCAAGTCTTGCCAATATTTTTAGTAGTTGACACTCTGGAATGCTCCTCCCTGTACTTTTAACAGACCATCTGACAAAATGAAAACATGACATCTCAAATCTGTTGCTGTCGCCCTTTTCTTAATTTCTAACATAATCCCAGATTGTGTGGTCAAAAGTTTTGTACCATCGCCATACACAGCATTGTCATTAATTGACCGAAGATCCACAACAAGTGCAAACTGGTTTTCTGTAAAGAATTCGTCAGCTTGGATTGTTGGATAGTTGGTATGACGGAAAAGTCTCTCAGCCTCTTCAAACAATCTTCGTTTTGGGATGCCTTGAGAGTAAATGCTGTTCGGGACTCCTTCAATAGTAATTTTGACCCTTTCAATATTGGGATACACAAATTCTTCAGATCCCCCTCTGGTTGCTTTTGTAAACAACATTACGACCGCCTTCATGCTTTTTCTTGGCAGATTGATGGTCTCGTTAATTAATGTTGAAGCTGCAGCCCATGGTGTGGTTTTCATTAAAGTTACATGTTCGAAGGAAAGTGCTCGACCAGCTTGGTAAGAAGATTCGATCTCCTGGACCAAGGAAAAGTTGGTAATGGTTTCATATTCCAACTCAATATTTTCCAGAGAATAACCAGCCACAGATTGACTACTTTGTGCCTTCATGATAGAAGTAGCTTTTGGTAGTGTAATAATGTACTGCAAATCATTAGCCATACTGTGGGGGGCATAAAGACCATGATCCTTCAAAATCTTATCCAACTTGATCCTCTGTTTGGTACCATACACAGCCGCGTATGTGTCAGAAGAGGCATCGTCGGATTTTGAAATGAGTTTTCGCTGGTTTTCGGTTGCAATTCCATCTTCAATCATATTTGCCCTTTCATGTTTGTCCATCCACAGATCCTTGTAAGTACCTAAAAGACTCACTCCTGTGTTATCATAGACTTTTTCTCCCGCGAATCTAACTTCCAAACGTTCTTGGAGTTGTCTTGCAAGGTTGTTATTAAACCACGACTTTGTGTTTTTGTTCTTAAAGTCGAACAGGAGAAACATCTTGTCAGGGACTAATGTTGTTCCGGGTTTGAGTTTTGGGATGTGGATGTAAATAACTTCCCCTTCATTGGCAGAATTGGGGTTGAAAGTAATTACATTTCGAGCTCGTTCCCCAGTTATTGAACTTCTGTGTAACCGGTTATAACCGGGTTCTAATTCAACTTCTCTCTCTGTATTCATTTATTATATTAGGGAAAAATTTTAATAGTTATCAAAATATTCATCTTCATCTTCAAAATCTTCTTCAAAATCGTCTGGCATCAAAAGATCAAAATCTGCCCATAAATGATAACAATGGTTTTCATTATAATTTCTGGTATCGTATTTACTGTATAGTAACCAAAGTCTGTAACCTTCATAACTTCCTTTTGAAATTAAAAAAATTAGTTTTCCAATATTAAACCAGTTTTTACTTCCAAAGACACATTCTGTTGCATAACTGTTGACAATCATGTTTATTGAATTTCTTTCCAATTGTGGAAAGAATTTCATTTCAAAAAGTTAGAGATCATATTTCGAAAGATCCTTGAAAACTGTTTTTGACTTGTTAACTTTTTCTTTACTTTCTTCTGGCTCTTTCTTCCATTTGGAGTAAGTAATGTAGGTGGTAATTAGGGCTGCCACTGCTCCAATTATTGCACAAGATGTTGAAATGCTTACACCATTTTCTTCTTTTGGTTCTTCGGCACTTTCCTTTTCCATCCTGGCTTTTTTTCTTAGTTTTGCCTCCTTACTTATTGCAGCAAGTTTTTTCCCTTGTGCGACTCTTTTGGGATTTTTAACACGGACAGGAGGAGGAGTTTTTGTAATGGTTTGCTCCTGTTTTTGTTCCGGTTCTGGTTTTTGTTCTGGTTCCATTTATTAATTTGTTATATTTTGTTTAACAGCTAGTTGTTAAGCTAGTTGAAATTTGTTTGAAAAGCTAGTTGAAATTTGTTTGAAAAGCTAGTTGAAATTTGTTCAGACAGCTCTCAAATATTTTTTCAAAGTTACTGTTTGCTTTTTCCTTTTTTCTTTGGAAATTAAACTCGCATAATGGATTATTGTCCCTATTGAAAAAGTTGTCTCAACAGGGTTTTCCCAAAATTTGTTACACTCACTTTCGTCATATTTTTCTGGACATTTTTGGGAAAATAGGTGCCAAAGATTTTTGCCATAATCTTCTCCATGGGTTTCATTGTAAAGTGCAAACCCAACCGACCTCCAAAATGTGTAATCTTCAGAAACATAATCTGGAATCTGTTCAATATAGTTTTGTAATTCTTTTTCATCTTTTTGTTTGTGGTTATCAAAGTCAATAATAATACCACTTTTTTCTTTCTGTTCAATCTCTGGTAAAAAAGATAGTTTGTTAACTGGTGTGTACTCCTTTTTTCTAAAGGATAGTAAAAATATTAGTTCATTGTCAGAATATTGACTTGCCACATGGTCCCTTTTTTCCTCAATAACGTAACTCAAAAGATATGGGTCTGACTCGGGACTCTTTTTGGAACCATACAAAAACCAGTTTCCAGCAATGACAGCATTGTCAAGTTGGATGGTTGTGTTTTCTTGTACAAGTTTATTTATGTAGTGTCTTTCCCTTTGTGTTAACCAAACATGTGGGAAATGAAGGTGGAAACCATTTTTGTAAGTTTTTCCATCATCTTTAAAATATCCTGGCTTTTCCAGAACAAAACAGTCCAAGTTTGTTTGGTTTACAAGAAATTCTTTCAATATTTTTTGGAAAAGTTTTGCCAATTTCAAGACTTTCTTTTCAGAATATAATGGTTTTGGTTCCTTAAGTTTTTTACTAAGATCAATGTCAACAATGACAGGTCCAATTTCTGTTGTTCTTTCCAAAAGGTATTTGTTAAAATTTCCAGACCTTGACAAATATGTGTAGGACCTTATATATTTGTTTAGGAGATCCTCCTCATCTTTAACAGAATATGATCGTTTGTTGAAAATATCCATATGTGTAACGTTTTCCTTACTGTAACTTTCGTACAACAAATGCGATAATGTGTTTTTGCTAAACTTAGACATTCTTTTATTATTCTCTTTAACTAATTCTAAGCAGGTTGATTTCAACATCCCAAACATTGAAAAACAGGAATGTATAGTCATCACCAACAGAACCAGAATATGAGTGTAAAGACATTTGAGTCCCCTTTTTTATAGTTGCAATCCCTTGACAAAAAATATGGTGAGGGTCCCTTTCATTGTATGTTTTTCCCATTGTTATGGTTTCCAAACCTGAAAGTTTGTTTGATCTGTCTGTAATATTTCCATGGTAAAGGTTTGTTTTTAGGTCAAAATATGATCTATAGGAAGAAGCATACCAACCAGTTTGCTTAGATTGTTGATCAATTTTGAGACCATCAGGTTGTAGTGTAAACCAATATGAGACTAAATATTTTCCAGTATCATGGGTTGCTGTAAATGAAAGTAGGGTGCTAATGTTGTTTGTGTTGTCCCATGCTCCTCCCTTATGATTTGTTTTTCCACTATCTTTTTTATATTTTATTAACTGCGAAAAAGTTCCAGCAGGTCCTGTAACCCCTGTAACTCCTCTCAAACCTCTTAGACCTCTTAGTCCAGTTGATCCTTTTCCACCTGGTAGTCCTCGAACTCCTTGGTCGCCTTGGTCGCCTTTTGGTCCTGTGTCTCCTTTGTCACCTTTTGTTCCTTGTGGTCCTTGGGGTCCTTGCGATCCTGTGGATCCTGTGGTACCTTTGGGTCCTGTTGATCCTTGGCTTCCTTGTGGGCCTTGGGCACCCTGTGGGCCTTGGGGTCCTGTTGCCCCTGTGTTGCCCTTGTTCCCTTTCGCACCATCGTCACCAGGATCCCCTTTGTCTCCTTTTTGTGCAGCTGTTCCTGCCATTCCTTTGTCTCCCTTGTCGCCTTTGTCACCTTTGGATCCTGTTGCACCTGTTGTTCCATGATCTCCTTTGTCTCCTTTTTGACCTTGTGGTCCTGTTGCACCTGCTGTTCCAAAGGTACCCCTGTCGCCTTTGTTTCCTTGTGGTCCTCTAATACCAGTATCCCCTTTGTCTCCTTTGGTTCCTTGCAAACCTCGATCGCCTTTGTCGCCTTTTGGTCCTGTATTGCCAACATCTCCCTTATCCCCTTTGTCACCTTTTTTATGAGCATTTGTACCAGCCATACCTGTCAGACCCCTGTCCCCTTTTGGACCTTTTGGACCTTGGTCTCCCTTATCCCCTTTGTCGCCTTTTTGGGCTGCTGTTCCTGTTGGTCCTGTTGGTCCTATTGCACCTCTGTCTCCACTGTTTCCTTTGTCACCTGTTAAACCTCTTTGTCCCTCCAAACCTTCATCACCTTTGTCTCCCTTGTCCCCCTTTGTGCCTGTTGCCCCTGTTGATCCTTGGGATCCAGTTGCACCAGTTGGACCTCGATCTCCCTTATCCCCTTTTGCACCTGTGTCACCTTGTGGTCCTGGTTCTCCGTCAGCACCACCACCCCCTCCATAAGAATAATCTGGGTCATCATATCCATAGTAATAACTCATTATTTATCTTGGTAAAGATTTTAAAAGTTTTTGCTAAGTTTTTTCAAATGAAGTTTCCATATTCCTTCATCATGTCCTTGTTAATTTTTACAATCTCGGGGGGTAATAATGGTCCATGAACAATTTTGATCCCATAAATTTTTCCTTTTAGTTGGGTACTATTTGAGGGGGATCCAGACAATCTTTTGTTTAAAAATACAGACCCAAATGGACTACCTATATCTGCCAAATCCGATATGAATTCTGATCCTGCCAACTTTTTAGCATTTATGTACACACATGATCCAGTTCCCAACCAATGACAGGAAATTAGGTGTTTGTGGGTGATGCTATGGGGGCCAACAATGTTTACTATTTTTTTAGTGCTTTGCATTTGACCACCAACTATTAATTTGGAGTAAGAGTAGGATTTAAAGCTAAGATATTTGTCATAATTACCATTATCATTCCCAATAAGATAACACCAATCGTCGGGAACAGAAGTGTCAACAACAGTGCAAACAACAAAAACAGAAACATCATTAAACTGCATTTCAGTGTTGCAAAATAACATATAGTTTCCTCCTGTGTTTTCAATGTAGTCTATCCCTGGACCAATGGCATCTGAGCCAAATGTTGGGGCAACGGTTTTGTCATCTTGCCATAAAACAGAGTTTCCTTGTCGTGCTTGTATCAGTCTTCTCTCTCCACTGTATGTTTCAAATGTTTTAACTGCTTTTGTCAAATTAATATCAAAAACAGTTTTGTAATTTTCTTCCACACCCAAATTTTTTATTTTCTTTTCAAGGTCTTTAATTTTTTTGTCTATATCAGGATTATCTCCCACCAATGATCTTCTTGGTCTACCATAACCATAGTAATAACTCATTGTTTATCTTGCAAAATTTTTAACATTTTTGTTAAAGATTTTTTGTTTATGTTTTTGATTATGTTTTTTGGAATGGTTTTTAGAGTTCGTTTTCGCACACTTTTTCTTTAAGTTGCCGCTCGTCATGCTCTATGGGCCCAAGTTCGTCGGAAACTTCTTCATCTTCTTCATCTTCTTCGTCTTCTTCATCTTCTTCATCTTCTTCGTCTTCATCATCTTCATCTTCATCTTCTTCATCTTCATCTTCTTCAACATGAATATTGATGAGGTTTTCTAAAGAACGGTTTTCTTCTTCAAGTTTTTTGCTTGATTCTTCCAATTTTTCAATACGGTTTTTGTGCTCTGTTTCCATTTCTTCAATGAGTTTTCTGTGCTCTGTTTCCATTTCTTCAAGTTCTCCTTCCAAAAATGTAATGCGATCTGAGTCCAATTTTCCCATATTTTCATAGAATTCAATGGTGTGCACTGTTTTCGTTTCTTTAATGTGTTTTGTAAGGTTAGTCAGCCTTTCATTTTCTTTTTTAAGTTCGGTGTTTTCTTGTTCAAGTGTATTTGAGTTTGTCCTTATTCTCAAGATTTTTTCATTTTTGTCAGCAATCTCTTCTTTAATCATTTCTTCAAGTTCAACGATTTTTTCGTTTAAACTTTTGATTGTTTCATTTGAGTTCATTCTTATTCTTTTATTTTTTTCGGAAAAAATATTTCAATTTAAAAAACTGTGTCATATACCCCCGTTCTAACCAACATTTGGGTTTTTGTTTCGCCTGGATGTATGTAGTTGCAAACTGTTCCTGGATGTGTACTTTTGTTAAAATATATAATATTTGGTGGTTTGCCTGGATATGTTGTAAAACCCACCCACATACATTTTTCTCTGTCTGGACATAAGTTACTCCTTTTGCTATTCATTTATTTGAATCCCAAAAACCCCAAGTCCCAAAAAGTCCCAAAAACTTGGAAACCAATCCCAAAAATATCCAGAAACCTTTGCAAACCCAAACCCAAAAACTTGGCGGCCATCTTTAAAACCGGAAGTCAAACCCAAACCCAAAAACTTGGCAGCCATCTTTAAAACCGGAAGTTAAAATGTCCCAGGAGGGGGTGGGAATCCAAGTTTGAAATATTTTGGACTTGTAGCCAGGATCGGATGTCAAAAATTCCAGGAGGGGGCTGCAAACAGGTTTCTAAAATATTTTGGACTTGTAGCCAGGATCGGCTTTTTAACACTACTAGGGTTGAATAAAAACAGCGGAAAACGTGCAACCATAGTCCCTAGAAATAAATTGTCTGGAAACTCGGCCAAAGTCTTTGTTCTAGGTTTTTGTTCACGTTTGTGCATCTTATTTCACCTTAACGCTTGCTGAACACATTGTCAGTATTCTTGGTATAATGAGTCAATCAACCAATAGCAGCGTTGCTTTATAAATATTAATGAACGTAAAACAAAAGATTGTGCACCTTATTTGCCACCCTCAACCTAAATTGTAGCTCATTGTTAACCGCTTTGATGTTCGCCGCGTCTCCAGACAATGTAATTCTAGGGACTATGGTGCAACCAAGCTGAATAAACTCGTAATAAGATCGTTCTGACGAAGCATAACCGGCAGCTAGCTAATGAGGGACATGGAGGCAATGGATTTTTTTCATGATTTCTGACTCCGTTTGCGAAATCCAACAATAGTGGGTTTGCAACCAATTCCTTGAGATTCAAAGGACAAAGATATTTTCGCCATGTTGGACGAAATTATAATTGCAGATAATCAAAAACTTTTCAATCAAAATTCATTCAACATGGCGGCAATGACTTATTGGTGCACACCACCAATAGAACAAACAATAATGTGCATGCATGCGCAACACGTAGCAAAGTGTGGAGAACAGATGGACCATATAAACTGTCAGATTGGATCAGTTGATACGAAAGAAAGTACTTTCCGAGGATGATTTGGTTGTCAATCATAATTCATTGGTCCGTTTCAGTTTTTATTTTTCTTGTTTGGCTCAATGGATTCAAACATTTTCACTGTATTTTTTCTTCATTGTATTTCTTTGAAACTGCACTGATCTCAACCAATCAAAATTAAGAAATTATGTTTACTTGTTGTTTATGTTAACCCAAAGCTGTTAGCTGTGTAATTTATATAAAAGAGCTTCAAGGGATAAAAGCTAATTGAGTTACAACAAACACTGTTTACTACTTCAGCGTGATAGACATAATAATTAATAGCATGTCAACAGCTTACCATATTCCATAGATATAGATATAAATATAAAGATCGGACGCGTATATTTTAACTTACTTATAAAATTGTAAGTGTAAATGATGAACACTTTGTTTAAGAGTCGTAGAAAAGGTTAAATAAGATAATTTCAACTCAGAAAAAGCTGAATTTGAGCCACTAGTGCCTATTAACGTTGATAAAACATTGATGTTTTATTAATCAATGTTTTATCCGTATTTAAAGATGCTGATTAAACATTTGAATTTTCGTCATGAATTATTAATGAGTTGATAAAAGACACTTAATATTTCATGGCATAAAAGTGCAAAAAATTGTTTATTCACAATTTTTTACATTTGAATTTTAATTCAGTCTTTAATCAGGTAAAACAATACGGGTAGTTTAGAATGTTATATTTAATAACCACGTGAAGAAAAAAACAACAACATATATATTTGTACCCAAGGCCCTGGGAACAAGTTTATAATTTCCAGTTTATTTAAGTCCCCAGGACTCCTCGTCTTGTTTCTTTTTCGAAGTTCGAAACTAAACACGCACCACGAGTTCTACTTTCCAATTGCTCATTGGGCATAAAATAAAAATAATGAGCGCAAACAAGCAGTTCTTTTACACGGAGAATCTTGTGGTCAGTTTTTTTTTCATTCAAATTCCAACAAAATTCAACCAAAATTGAATAGGTTGGTCATTGGTCTATATATGATAAAACTTTCCAACACTTTCATGAAAACCCGTGCAGTACTATATGTTATAACTTATCCTGGCAACAGATAAGCAAACAAACAAAGAAAGAAAGACAGAAACAAACAAACAAACAAACAAACAAACAAACAAACAAACAAACAAACAAACAAACAAACAAACAAACAAACAAACAAACAAACAAACAAACAAACAAACAAACAAACAAACAAACAAACAAACAAAAAAACAAACAAACAAACAAACAAACAAACAAACAAACAACTTTACTGTTGGGTGACTTTAATCTTCAACTAACAACTTTACTGATGGGTGACTTTAATCTTCCAAACATATTATGGTCTGCATCGGCACCGCTGGGTATTGATAGTCTTTCATCATCTTTTTGTACTGTTGTGGAGGATTATTTAAAAAAACCCAACTAGTTATACTTTAAAAATATATTACTTGTATTGTAATATTTTGAATAATTATCTGCCTTTCGACCAAGTGAGTGTGTTTTAACTTAGCTGGCTATAACGAATGTTGGTAAGGGAAGGGCAAGTTTAACAATTCCGGAAGTAGATGTTAACAATGTTTAACAGACGCTAAGTCACTGATCTAAAACAAGTTAAATAGAGTTGATTAAACAAGAAAATATTATATTTTCTTTTACTTCTAATTTTTCAAATTTTAATTGGGAAAAAATGAAATATTTCTTTGTTTGGGCTGTGCCTTTGTCCATTCATCAGTTTCTATGTTACCTTGTTTGCTTTTGCTTATGTTTTACTCCACTCCCTTAGTTATCCCTTATTGAATTTCTTGTTTTCTAGTGTGTTTTTGAAGGAAATGTTCTGCATCCTAATACAACCGTTGCAATTGCAAACCTTACAGGGACAGCAGAATATTGTGGGGATATTTATCCCGCGTATGCTAAACCAGGTACGTCTGTATACAGTTAAATTATACAGTAACCAATTTGATTTCCAGCACAACATGTTTGTATAGCTTATTCGTCAATTGTATATTGAATCATACAGGTTTGCCAAAGTACGGATAGTCTGGGATACGGACGCACGTGTCATTGGTCATTGGCATTAAATTACGTCTTTTATAATCTATTTCGATTATACGGCAATTCAGCAATGCGTGTAGTCATAGTCAATCGAGTAATGGCCTGACAACCAGGCAAACGTGAAGGGTCTATTTAATTTGGTGTGAGAACATTTTGAGTTAGAACGGTCTTCAGCATGCTACTGAGAATATTTTGTTTTCCCCTTATTGATTTTTAAATTACACGGTCGGGCAATTTAACACTGCTATTAAATCATTGCTTCATTATACCGAAAGCTCATTCTCTTCGGTGTGTACAAGTTTGCACAAACCTATAAAAAAAGATAGAACAAAGACTTTTGTCGAGATTCCAGACTTTATTTTGATTGACTATATGTTGTAACGACTGATGATATATGGACAATATTTGCTGACAACTTGAAATAGAAATTCTTATAAAGAGAGAAACTCTAATTGAAGTCTTGTAGAATGTCATAAAAATAAATCAAAAACAAATACCAGCAAGGAAAGTGCAAAGTAAAAACATTAAAGTATTAGGACTAGCTGGTTGGGGAATGCCTTAAGAGTAGGGTAATATGCTGTATTCTACAAAGTCGTCAATATTTGTATTTGGCATTGTTCTTCCTTGATACACGATTTTTTCTCTTGGTATTCCATGTTAAGTTGACATAAACTGTTCAGCAATGAAGACGGTCTGGGGTCGTCTACGCCAGCATATTTTCATAAAACGTGGAATACGTTATAATTCAAGGCGTTTCGTTTAAAGAAGTCTATTTTTGGTTCAAACATATAAAAACAAGTTATACGGGAATCTGTGAGAAGTTTACACCGATTAGGGTGATCTAATTTCTTACTACTGGGGTGATCTTTACTACAAATCGTTTTCTTTTCAATTCGCAGTTCCGATTTATAAAGTAAATTAGGTTTAAGTTTGTTTGTTTGTTAAACAGTAGAAAGGGGGTGAGCGGAAAATAGACTTCGAGTCAGGAATAGCAGGGGAGACCATAAAAAATGTTTCTTGATGTGTCTCGGATGCCTGATGCTGCGTGTTCTTTATGAGTGTAGTGACTATATAAAGTATTAGTAAGGTTGACATTACCGCGGACACGGGTTCCCGTGGGTCCACAGTGGAATGAATGTTTTTTTTGTTAGAAATCTACTATTGGTATTCTGTTATTGTAACGCGTTTAAACTCAATAAAGCAATACTACAATGGCGTAGTCGGCAGAGCCCGCCCCCGTATCCACAAGTCCAGCAAGTCAATCATCTCCGACACACCGCTTTTCTGCAAATTTTCCAGTCGTCGTAAACTTCCATACAGCTTTCATCGAAATCACAAATATGGATCTCGCAACGTCACCGAAGTTTGACGACTACACAGAGCCAAACAACGTCGCTCGTCGATAGGAAAGGTATTTTAAATCTGTCCAGATATACCTCGCAGGAAAAAGGGATAACCGGTGTTCAACGGCGACGAGCAATTTTACTTCACTGTGCCGGCACAGACATTCAAGACATCGCTGAAAACAACATTACGGACACGGGCATAGATCTTTCAACGTTGGTAACAAAACTCACTGAATATTTCGCATCACAAAACAACGTCGTGTTCGAGAGATATGAGTTTCGTCAATGCACACAGCTAGACGGCGAACGAATTGATTCTTAGTGCACCAGACTCCGTATAAAGGCAACTACATGCGAATACGATGAACAAACCGAAAGTATATTACGAGATCAAATTGTGGCATGTTGTACTTCATGTAAGCTCAGGCGCAAGCTATTACAAACCCATAACATTTCTCTGTCAGCGACACTCAAAACAGCACGCTCGCTGGAAGCCAGCGAAACGCATGCAAACACCATAGAAGACAACCACAATAGTGACAGCAACTAAAAAGACATCTCTCAGGAGCTATCCGCCCTTCGACGGAACAGGAAACCGGGCAATAAGAGCAGAAGCGACCCGGACTGGGTCAGAGAAGCGCGCCAACAAGAACAATCTAATCAGAAATCATCGCCACCTGCAACGTGCTACCGCTGTGGTGAACCAGGGCACTGCAGCTGTGACAAGGCTCGTGGGAAGACATGCAGTCGGTGCGGAAAGAAAAACCACTTCGCGAAGGCCTGCCGAAGTACCCCGACAGCAACTAACGAAGTCAACGAATTGCACAGGTGGGAGACCGCAGCTGGTGGACCCTTGCAATACGATAACAGTTCAGACAGCGACGAGGAGATTTACACACTCCATTCTTCTCAGGGCGACACCAACAAAGCAAGAATGTCTGTCCTCCTCAACCGTATCCCAACGACGTTGCTCCTCGACTCTGGTGCTAGCGTCAACGTACTTCCCATACACGTATTCGAGAAAGTCAATCCAACAGGTTCCAGGCCCCAAGCGACCTACACACGCATCTATCCTTATGGCAGCAAACAGCCCCTCGCCGTCATGGGCGTGTGCAACATCAATGTGGAGGCTTTTGGAAAACGTTCATTGGTAGAATTTGTCGTTGTCAAGCCAACGGTATCACCATCCTAGGCCGAGATACTTCCACGAAGCTGGGTATTCTTCGCGTGGGGCCACCCCCCACAACTTGCAATCTGAACAGCCTCACACCCAGGCTGGTAAATAGCACTGCAGAGAGGGAAAAGGACACAACAGCCAATATCACATCCCCTCCACAACCGGGGTGCTCGCGAATCGTAGTCATTCCAAAGTATATCCCAGGGAAAGTCCGCATCACACAAGATTAGCGTGACGTCAATGCACACGCTGCGCGAGAGATCCAGCCTATACCAACCTTTGAAGAAGCCACCGACGAGATGGACGGCGCCACCGTCTGGTCAAAGCTGGACATGTTCAAAAGCTTCCACCAAATCGCCTTACACCCGAATTCCCGAAAGTATGCGACTTTTTCAACACCAAGGGGTCTCCGAAGATGTACCACCCTAGTCATGGGGTTTACCAATGCTTCTGAAATCCTCCAGCGAGTGATGTGTATGGTACTCTCAGGTTTGCCAGGAGTAAAACCACCTACGGTCGAACTGTCCGAGAGCATAACGAGCGCCTGCCCGCCTGTCTTCAGCGACTGAAAGACTATAACATCACACTCAACAAGGCAAAGTGTATTTTCGGCGTGGACAAAGTCACATTCATAGCCATGAAACTCTCCGCCAAGGGCATCCAGCCGTCGCAACAGAAAATAGAAGCGGTGAAGTCCTTCAAATCTCCTAGCAACATCTCTGAAGTGAAAACCTTCCTCGGTCTAATCAACTTTCTCGCTCGTTTCATACCCAATCTCGCTACAATGGCAGAACCGCTCCGACATCTTACACGCTCGGGTAACGAGTGAATCTGGGGACCAGAGCAGCAGAAATCTTTTGACAGCCTTAAGAACAGCATCTCGAGTGACTCATGCTTGGTTTTCTTTGATAGAAACCGCAAAACTGAGCTTCGAGTCGACGGCTCACCTGTCGGACTGGGAGCCATTCTCTGCCAACTTCAGGATGACGGAACTTCGTGTCCAGCCGCGTACGCAAGCCGTTCGCTAAGCGATGTCGAACGAAGATACAGCCAGATCGAAAGGGAAGCGCTCAGCGTCAAATTCGGCTGTTTGAAGTTTGATCACTACCCGGTGGTAACCCGGGTTTTACCATCATCACCGACCACAAACCGCTGCTTGGTCTCTACAAACCCGGATCCCGTCCTCCTCCACGTATCGAACGCTGGGCATTGCGCATTCAACATATGAATTTCCAACTTCGGTACGAGCCTGACCCGAAGAACTCTGCAGACGTTTTTTTTCCCTGGCAGCCAACGCCACCCAGGTGCCACGTCAATCCTAGTGAAAAGGCGGACATGAAAATGATCAACACCATCATCGTGTCTTCTTTGCCATGAGCCTGCACCAGAAAGTAAAGCAAGCCGCAGCAAGCGACCCGACGCTGCAAGCAGTCATCGCATCACTCCAATCGGGGGCTACATGGAATAAAGAACTTGGCAGTTATTTTTGTCACCGGAATGAACTCTCTTCCTCCAAAGGTGTCCTCCTAAGAAATAATCGCATAGTAATCCCAAAGTCCCTACAGCAGAGAGTCATCACACTCGCCCATCAGGGGCACCAAGGCATCACCAAAACAAAATCTCGTTTGCGTTCCAAAGTATGGTGGCCAGGTATGTCTACGTAAGCAGAGAAATTCGTGAAACAGTGCCAACCCTGTCTTCTGACAACGGAATCGTCGAAAGCACAGTACACTCCTTTAAAACCCGCCACCCTTCCAAAAACTGCCTGGTTGCTGATAGGGATGGATTTCGTCGGACCATTCCCCACCGGAGAAAACCTACTGGTGATGGTGGATTATTACAGCCGATATCCCGAGGTCGAAATCATGAAGACCATCACGACAGCAGCCTTGGAACCACGCCTCTGCCGCATTTGTGCACGATATTGAGTGCCTCAAGGAACTTATCACGGACAACGCCAAAACTTTCCGCTCGTCAAGATTTGCTACCCTAATGGCAGAATTTGGTATAAAACACAGAAAGATGACACCTCGCTATCCACGTGCAAATGGCGAAGCGGAAAGGCTCAATCGCAGCATTAACAAAGTGGTTAAAACTGCACTTGCCGAGTCCCGTGATTGGCGTAGAGCACTCGATGATTGGTTGTTAGCATATCGCAACACGCCTCATTCCGTCACTGGACAACCGCCAGCAGTCATGATGTTCGGACGCAGCGTCAACGACAAGCTTCCATGTCTTCACCCTTCAGCGCCAGAAAGGATCAAGCGTAAATCGTACAGACAGCACGATGCCAACAGGAAGCAAAAGTCTAAAAGATACCATGATACAACGAAGAAAGCCAATCCACACTCCATTAAAATTGGCGATCATGTTTTCATCCGCTCAGAAAAGAAAGGGAATGTGGTACTACCATGGCGTCGCACCACCTTTCGAGTCACTGCCGTTAAAGGAGACTCTGTCATAGTCGAGGGAGACAATCAAAAGTTCATGCGCCACTCCACTGCTGTTAAGAAGGTACCAGCAAAACCAACCACCAAGGTTCACCTTACCTCAGTCGTTCACGAAAGAGTCCGTCGTTCTACTCAATGGCAGCCGGATTATTATGGTTTCAATTCCGCAAGATGATTGAGATATGTTTCTCATTCAAGAAGGGGAGAACTGTAGTTACTATTTAAGGTTGACATTAGCGCGGACACGGGTTCCCGTGGGCCCACAGTGGGAAGGACACATGTTGTTTGTTAGAAATCTACTATTGATATTCTGTTATTGTAACGCGTTTAAACTCAATAAAGCAATACTACAATGAGTTTTACTGGATAGTAGTTTGAAAATGGTTTTGCAGTTGATTTTGAAATGTTAGAAAACGCTGTCATACATTAAGAAGCCCAAACCGTTTCATGACCTCCTGTGTACGCGTAAGCCTGTTTAACAGCTCATTTGGCAACTGGAACACTAGAAGAAATTAATATATGTATTGGTGATTGAATGTTCAACTCTTGGGGAAAGAAATATCAATTATCACCTGCTTTTCTCGAAGAAGTAAGACCTTATAGCAATGATACCTTAATGCTGGCAAATCTCAGCCGTATCTTTAAGAAAAACAAAGCAGGTACTGGTTCAGAAAGGCATTACCAGATATTAATGACAAAAAGACCACAGCTTGAAAGCCAATTTACATATATTCCTTAGAGGTTGTCGTCCCATTTTCAACAATAAATATATAAGGCGAATATATTAAAGTGATAATTCTGTTTATTGAGTAGCTTGCTAACTATTTACCGACCTCCTGATCTAAACAACAACCGTTATCCAATCATTCAGTCGCCTAATTTTTTCACCAGATATATATACGATTTGCCAAATTGTGTTGAAAATAGCAAACAAATAAGCAGGTCATCCACCACTGGATTGCGGTAGGATTTTGTTTGATACTTTCAAAATCGTCTTTAGTCAAGTGTTCGAGAATTGATAGAATAGATTACATATTGACAAACTTGGCTGAAGTTGTATAGCTCTAATTTATCAACTACCCAACTTGTATAATGACAATAAGACAATATGCATTTTGAACTCACCATAATTGATGGAGGCTCAAATATTGGCAAACGATAGCTCGAGAGATATAGTAATTTGGCGGATCGTAGGCATACCTGATTTCAACAAATAACGAATTGAATAATTTGAAAATCGCTGTTGCTTAAATAGCGAGGTCGGCAAATAGTAGACAAGATATTCAATTACCAGAATTTCCATTTTAATATTTCCCCCTCTATATATTTACTATTCAAATTTGGATGCCAAATTATAGGCTATATTTAAATTAGCCCTTAAGCGGAGACCATTTTGTCATCAATTTCTGGTAATGTGAAGAAGTTACATTTTCAAACCAGCTGGTCTGAACGTATTTCTAATTTACTTGCCGACATCAAAATTAACAAAAACTTATGGATTTCTTTATTTTCATGCATTTCTAACTCCTCTTCTAACTTCCGTAACTGGTCGCCTGGTTTGATGTCCAAATATTCCCTCCCTAATGCATCAGCAATATGAAGCTCCGAACCAGCCTTGTAGAAAACTTTCATGCAGATCGTACTGCAGTAGCATTCTTATGCAACTTCAGAGGCCACTCATTTAGTGGGTTTCTAAAAAAATTTTCGAGTGGCTTATGGCCGGCTTCTACTTGCACTTGTTTTTTATAGCTGAGGTTGTGAAATCTCTCCCACCAAAAGGCTACCCGCCATGATTTCCTTTTCCGTCTGTGCATATAGGTGTTGCAAGTAGATGTCCCCCCCCCCCCCACTATAGGTAAACAAAGGGATGCCGCCTCATCAAATATTCAGTGTGACGCCCAATGTGACGCCCAATGTGACGCCCAGCGGTGTGACGCCCTGTGTGACGCCCGGAGGTAATTAATTCACATAGAGTGGGTGATATAAACCCAGGGTTGTCGTACAATCAACTTGGTCTGGTCGGTTAAGTTCGTTGGACGAATCTGTACTTGTTCGAGACTTTAGAGAAAGATTGGAACGTTTGTTGAAAGCCGTTTGGAACTGAGATATGAATACTCGACGATCTAGAAACCGTAAATGTGAAGCCTGGAGAAATCAAGGACATGTCGATGAAGTGTCAGTTGTTGAATACCAAAAGCTGTTTCCATTAATAGAGACCATATACACAGACGCCATCGCCACTGAAATCGAGAAATTATGCGAGGAAAAATGCTGTGGTTGTAAGATTGATCACCCCAGTCAGCACCAGCATGATTGCCTCATGATGACCGAAGGAGAAAGATGGGAGTTGTACTGTAAAGATGCCATTGCATTTGTAAACGATAAACGATTAATTTGGGACGAGTTTATTGAAGCGACAAGAGTGCTAAAGATCAGGTGTCATAAAGACGCTCTTGAACGTTTAAGACAATTAGAAAACACGTCAGAGTCGATATTGTATGCATTGTGGCAATTATATAATAATGCGGAGAATCCAGAAATGTAATGTATTCTAGGATATCTTTCTTAGTGGAGAGAAAGTAATAAATGATTTTCTTGTATAAATGTTGTGTTTTGTCTTATATAAGGCTAATAGTTGTTGAGCAATACGTTCCAGAAAACGCTTAGCAACGAACACTTAGAACTTAAATATTCAGACTGATATTTGCATAAGCCATGTGTAGAAATGTCATTAGGAGATCATTAGAGGGTCATTAGCGAATGAAATAATGGGACATGTTAGGGCAGGGCAATTAAGGGGATTAGAGACCAAAAGAGCACGTGTATTTTGCATAAGACAGAATTCACAGCAATCAGTTTAAAATATTTATTTAGGCTTTGGTTTAAACTTATACATGTCAATAAAATAAATTACGGTTATATACAAATAGTTACACTGATCAGTTTAAAACGTTTTTAATAAGGGCGGCTTCTGTTATTGAATCTAGTAGGCATTCGCACTTTATAAGGCACTTTATAAGGATTTTGAGGGTCGTTTCTGGGGCGCAGTGTGATGTATAAGGAGTCTTCGTTTTGACTATTATTGTCTTCTGTTTCATGTGAGCTTTCTTCTCCATGCGAGTCTTCGTTGTCTGAGTCGTTTTCACCAGGATCACTTTCATCTGTGCCAGAATCAACAGTTAACCATTTTTGCAAAGGTTTCGGCTTTGGGTATTCAACAGTCGGAGGAGGAGTTAGAAAATATGGTTTAAGTACGCTACGTTTAGACGGAGAATCCAACGGAAGGTGTTCAGCTTGCTGGGGTTCAGGTTTTTGAGGCTTCTGTGGGGTCTCTGTCAAATTTTGTATAACTTTTAGTAGCTGCGTTTGAAGATTCGTTTGAAGATTAGTTTGAACTTGATGCTGCTGATTCTGCAGCTGCTGTTGGAATGTCGGAAAACGATCGAGTTGATTAGAGTATAGGATGTTCTTTTCATCGGGTGTTAATTGTGGTGTTTGTACAATATCTCGCATTAGCTGTTCTGTATTGTGCATAGCGTTGACGATTGGAGGTTGCTGATACGATTTCTTTTGAATATATCTGCTTATGTTCTGCTGCAGGACGGAGCTATTTTCTTCAGGTAAAACATTTGTCTTGAGACGATGTTTGTCATCCGTAGTCGGCTTTAGATCAAGCATCAGATATCCATGGGGGCGACTCGTTGCTTCTTCGTAACTCTTCATAAATTCCTGAACATGTCCAGGATTCACTTGTCGTGCCATAATAGAAATTTGTTGTTTATCCCTCGGAGACTTGAAGAGTATGATATAGTGTGCGTTGAGGCTGATGTTTCTGGTTTCCTTTCCTTGGTGAAATATATTCTGAACAATATAGATCACTGAGAGATTCCTATGATGGCTTCCCTTGGTAAATAAATTTGCAACGCGCTTATCTCCTCCTGATTGATCCATAAGATCATCGAGGACAATAAGATTTCGCTTCGAAACATCAAGAAAATCTTCTGAGTCGATGTTCGTAGGTATTCCTTCGTTCAGTTCAATGTCAGGTATAGTTTTGATCATATCCAGGTACATGGGTTGCCACTGCCCATAACACCAAATGATACGTTCAGGAGGGGGGTTGATGTTTGTTCTTGCATTCTCCAGAAGAGTTTTTACCCATACGGTTTTACCACTCTGAGTACACCCTGCAACAATGCAGGTAAACGGATGCTGCAATATTGTGGATCCATTGATGAGAGGACCTGCCTGTCTTATTTGTTTTGTCGACGATCTATGAACCATCTTCATGTGACGGAGGAGATTACTTGAATTAGCGAAAGATTTTCCACAAACTTCACAAACGTAGGACATGTTTCAGTTAAGACTGTCAGATAAAAAATGAAGATTTTTCTATTGTCCATCCTTGTTTATAGTGATTCAACACAATAGTCCAAAGACTATAACCGGTTATAGTCCTGAGACCATAGTCATAGTCCTAAGACTA
This sequence comes from Paragorgia papillata, assembly GCA_035771165.1. Classification (NCBI taxonomy): domain Eukaryota; kingdom Metazoa; phylum Cnidaria; class Anthozoa; order Scleralcyonacea; family Coralliidae; genus Paragorgia; species Paragorgia papillata. The sequence goes on along the minus strand of JAWNZC010000375.1, from coordinate 745,812 downwards.
TAGTCCTAATAGTCCCAGTCCTATAGTCTTTATAGTCATAGTCCTAAGACTATACCTAGAAGATTATTCCCCAAAACACTCTGATTATACGTACTCATTTCTTTATTCCAGCAAAAAGCTGGCCAACTGTTCGAGTACTGGAGCGAGGAGAAAGGGCAAGAAACCCTCACCATATTGCAGAATAACTTCCTTCCTCTCTGCTATGGGATTACTTGAGCTAGCGACAAATTTAATATGATCGTTATACGGTGCCAGATTCTTTGCAGTTTCAGGAGTAATTTTGATTGTTTCACACCATATGTTCAATAGACATTCAGTTATGGCCTCCAGTAAATCTTTATCAGCAGCTTTTATGATTTCTTTTCGCATTCGTGCATTACATTGTGTCAATACCTTCAGAAAGTCGCAGTTCCTTCTTATACGAGCAGACATCTTCAAATGATCGTGGGTTGAATTTACACCCCTTTCTATATGTGATAGTCATAGGCCTAAGACTACAGGCCTAAGACTATAGTCCTAAGACTATAGTCCTAAGACTACAGGCCTAAGACTATAGTCTTAGGCCTGTAGGCCTAAGACTACAGGCCAAAGACTATAGTCTTAGGCCTGTAGTCTTAGGACTATAGTCTTAGGCCTGTAGTCTTAGGACTATAGTCTTAGGACTATAGTCTTAGGCGCCTGTAGTCTTAGGACTATAGTCTTAGGACTATAGTCTTAGGCCTGTAGTCTTAGGCCTATGACTATCACATATAGAAAGGGGTGTAAATTCAACCCACGATCATTTGAAGATGTCTGCTCGTATAAGTATGGTTTGTTTGGTTATTTTTCGTGGTATTATTTCGATTCATTTATTGACCGTTTGTCGCGTGGCGTATCTGTCGTTCGTGTTCTCTTCGTGAATTTGCTCAAGTATTTGTTTCTCCGTGCCGCGTCCATCTATTCATCAGAAACTTCTCAGTCCGTTTGGTGTTGGTATTCTGATCCTTTTGTACAAGTTCTACGTTTGTTCGTTTAAACATTTTTGAATTATATATATCATTCTGTGTTTGACCGTTAAATTGGTTTGTCTCATCCGATGTCTCCTAGCAACAACAAAATTTGAATTTTCTGCGTTAATCGTGTCTCCGCACAGTCCGCAGTTTGGTTCTTCATACCAGTTTGTTGGCAACGTCTAATTGTTTCCTTTAGTACTTTTTTGGTTGGTCTTCACCTGATATAATTTGAATTTTTAACATATTGGTATTGGATATAGTATAACCGTCAAATATTTATCAAGATTCAGTCTAGTCTGGACCTGTCTTTCATATCGTATAACCTTTGTTTTGGTGGTGGTCTCTAATTCCTGATCAAGAATCCTTTCAATTCGTACTGTTATTTTGATTTATTGTTAATTTTATAATCCGTTGGTTTGTTCCCAACGCGTCTTTGTTTGAATTCTGGCCTTCGTAACCTGAGAAGCCGTTTCTTGACATTTTCTTCGCTTCTTCACCGTGTGCGGGATTTCCCCTGGTTATAATAACATCATGGCCATTGACCTAAAAACCGTTTGTTCGAGAAAATTGTTAATTTTTGCCTATTTTTTCATATCTTTCCACACGGGTTTCACCATTGGAAGAGCAATAATTCAACAAGTCTACCCAATCACAAGTTGTTGTGCGCGAGTTTTAATATCACATTTGTTAAAACTATGGGTATTAATAGTCACGCTCGTTGGCTAACAGTGAAACATAATCCTTTTACGAATGTGTCTCGAAAACCTGTGTTTGGCGGCCGTTTTCTACTCCACATCTCCTACTTATCAGTTTTTTCTAATTAGTCTGTCTGGTGATGTTCAAACTAATCCCGGACCATGCGGCTCTCTTAACGTTTTGTGTCAAAATGTCAGAAGCTTAAAAGCAAATTACCATGACCCTTCAACGAATTGTGCCCTGAACAAACTTTCCTGTTTACAAGATATTGTTTATGGCAACAGTTTAGACGTTGTTGCTTTAGTAGAGACCTGGCTATCCAACAACATTAGTGATGATGAAATCTTACCTGTCGGATACAAGCTTGTTCGACGTGACCGAAGAAATGGTAAAAGGGGAGGAGGTGTCCTGTTAGCTGTGAAAGATTCAATCAGATGTGAACCTACCGATTTTTCTTCTGACACATTAGAACTTGCCTCTGTCGTGATTTATCCGTCTTCTAGTAAAGTTCTTGTCGCTGTTTGTTATCGCCCACCTGATTCTTCTAGTGAATTCTTGCATGAACTGAATCGTTTCCTAAAATTTGTTTCTGACTCTCAATTTAAGGATGTTGTATTGTTTGGTGACTTCAATTATCCTAATATCCAATGGACTAACGGATCTGGTTTCTCCACATTGATGGAGAAATCTGGTTTCTCCACATTGGTTTTATTGACATTATTACTGACTTTAGTTACTTTCAACTGATCAATTCACGTACTCGTGGCAAAAATCTCATTGACTTAGTTCTCACTACGAATGAACATTTGACGGACAACTTTGAAGTTACTAATGACGACTCCATCTCTTTACACTCGGATCATAAAGCTATAACTTTTGACTTAAATATTCACTAAAAGCCTAAACAATCCATCGAGCGCATCGTCTATAACTATTCAAAAGGTGATTTCAGTGGTCTTATTAATTATCTTCAAAACACTCCCTTACTGGATATAGTTTTCAGTGAGCGCGACAACGTGAATCTTGCCTGGTTAAAGTGGAAAGCTGCCTTCCTCGCTGCTGTCGACTCTTTTATACCTAAAACCAAACTAAAGCGTCCATTTACACATCGTTATATTACAAAGGACCTACTTCATGCCATAAAAATGAAAGAGTCCCTCAGAAGAAAAGCAAAGGCTAAGAACTCGCCTCAACTATGGGAAAAGTTCCGCAAAACCCGACAGCATGTGAAGTGTTGGATCAACGCTAGAAAAAGAGAATATTTAACTAGTCTATCTGAATCCATATACGTTAATTCTAAACCTTTCTGGAGATTTTTTAAGTCTAAATCGTCAAAATCCTCATTACCTGATGTGATGAAATTAGGAGGTCTTAAACTCTCTTCTTCAAAAGAAAAGGCTGATGCTTTTAACAACTTTTTTTGCGTCAGTCTTTAATCCTGACTCAGGTTCTTCTTTATCTTCTCCTTCAAAGTCCACTCTCAATTCTCTTGACTCAATAATTGTTTCTGAATCCTTAGTACAGTCTCTATTATCTAATTTGTCACATTCTAAGGCTACTGGCCCAGATGGAATACCTGCTTATCTCTTAAAACGATGTTCTGAAGTTATCACTCCCTCCCTGGATGCTCTCTTCGAGTTATCTATCCAGCAGGGTGTAGTTCCCTCAGAATGGAAACATGCTAATGTAGTTCCAGTCCCTAAGAAAAGTGACGTTCATGAAGTTACTAATTACAGACCAATTTCTTTACTATCCCAAGTCTCTAAAGTTCTTGAACGTTTGATTTTCAGTCAAGTTTCTTTTTTCATTAAGAACTCTTTATATGATCTCCAGCATGGTTTTCGCTGTAATAGGTCATGTGTTACTCAACTTCTTAATATATTTCACGACATTGGTAGTGCCCTTGATGCTGGTAAAGAAATTGACCTCATCTATCTTGATTTTGCTAAAGCTTTCGACTCTGTCTCTCATAGTAAACTCTTATCCAAACTGAAAACTTACGGAATTTCTGGTCCTCTTTTTAAATGGTTTGCTGATTATCTTCATGATCGGAAACAGCGTGTTGTTGTTGAAGGAGTTTCTTCGTCGTTCGTTAGTGTTGAGTCTGGTGTGCCACAAGGTAGTGTGATAGGTCCTCTTCTTTTTATTCTCTATGTTAATGACCTTCCGGAGGTAACCAGCAACAGTACTGTTGCTCTTTTTGCTGACGACAGCAAGTGCTTCCGCTCAATTGAGTCACCAGCGGATAGAGATCTCCTCCAGCTTGATCTCGATGCTATGAGCAACTGGTCACAGTCCTGGCAAATGAAATTTAATGTGTCTAAAACTCTCTTACTAAGGATATCCCGAAAACGTATTCAATCTAGTCATTCCTATCACCTCAACAACGAATTAGTTAAAAGTGTAACAAATCAAACCGACTTGGGTGTTGTCATCAGCAATGACCTTAAGTGGTCCCCCCATATTGCTAAATGTGTTGCTAAAGCTAATCGTATGCTTGGGTTTCTCCGCAGGAACTGTATTCAAATGTCAAATGTCCGTTGCCGTCGTCTGCTCTATTTAGCGCACGTCCGTTCTCACTTGTCTTACGGTAGTGAAATCTGGGCTCCTCAGGACAAGTCACGTGACCTTTCACTTCTTGAGGGTGTTCAGAGACGAGCCACGAAATTCATACTCCAAGATTATGAATCGTCTTACACTGATCGTCTCAAAAAGCTTAACTTATTACCTATATCATATTGGCTTGAAATTAAGGATCTTCTCTTCATTTTTAAGTGTAAACAAGGTCTCTACGACCTAGATATCTCCCGTTTTGTTATTTTTTCTTCTATCCGCTCGTCTCGCACTCGTTCAAGTCAAAACAACTTGCTTCAAGCCAATCCTTGTAGGACTTCTCTTTTTAGAAATACTTTTTTCAACAGAATTGTCTTTCTCTGGAACAATCTTTCTCCGATACTTCGTAATAGTACTTCTGTTTCCATTTTTAAACATGAACTTTATATTCACTACTCTTCTAAGTTAGACTCCAATTTCGATGTTAATAGACTGCGCACCTGGAAAAGTTTCTGTTCTAAATGTCGTTCTTTCAATCCAAGTTGTTGCTCTTAAATCTTTATTCTTATGTAATTTATGTGTTAGTATGTTGGGGTTTTTTTATCATGTTTTTACTTAACGTTTCTTATGTAATTTTTTTGTTGGGTTGCTCTTCACATGGGACTCGTGTCCTGTTGATCATTCCTTCAATCATGTTCAAGTATTGCACTTTTTATTTCCTGTATATTGCATTCTCTCATGGTTGTAAAGTTAATAAATAAATAAATAAATAAAGAAAGAAGGAACTGCGACTTTCTGAAGGTATTGACACAATGTAATGCACGAATGCGAAAAGCATTAATAAAATGATAAAGATTTACTGGAGGCCATAACTGAATGTCTATTGAACATATGTTGTGAAACAATCAAAATTACTCCTGAAACTGCAAAGAATCTGGCACCGTATAACGATCATATTAAATTTGTCGCTAGCTCAAGTAATCCCATAGCAGAGAGGAAGGAAGTTATTCTGCAATATGGTGAGGGTTTCTTGCCCTTTCTCCTCGCTCCAGTACTCGAACAGTTGGCCAGATTTTTGCTGGAATAAAGAAATGAGTACGTATAATCAGAGTGTTTTGGGGAATAATCTTCTAGGTATAGTCTTAGGACTATGACTATAAAGACTATAGGACTGGGACTATTAGGACTATGACTATGGTCTCAGGACTATAACCGGTTATAGCCTTTGGACTATTGTGTTGAATCACTATAAACAAGGATGAACAATAGAAAAATCTTCATTTTTTATCTGACAGTCTTAACTGAAACATGTCCTACGTTTGTGAAGTTTGTGGAAAATCTTTCGCTAATTCAAGTAATCTCCTCCGTCACATGAAGATGGTTCATAGATCGTCGACAAAACCATTAAGACAGGCAGGTCCTCTCATCAATGGATCCACAATATTGCAGCATCCGTTTACCTGCATTGTTGCAGGGTGTACTCAGAGTTGTAAAACCGTATGGGTAAAAACTCTTCTGGAGAATGCAAGAACAAACATCAACCCCCCTCCTGAACGTATCATTTGGTGTTATGGGCAGTGGCAACCCATGTACCTGGATATGATCAAAACTATACCTGACATTGAACTGAACGAAGGAATACCTACGAACATCGACTCAGAAGATTTTCTTGATGTTTCGAAGCGAAATCTTATTGTCCTCGATGATCTTATGGATCAATCAGGAGGAGATAAGCGCGTTGCAAATTTATTTACCAAGGGAAGCCATCATAGGAATCTCTCAGTGATCTATATTGTTCAGAATATATTTCACCAAGGAAAGGAAACCAGAAACATCAGCCTCAACGCACACTATATCATACTCTTCAAGTCTCCGAGGGATAAACAACAAATTTCTATTATGGCACGACAAGTGAATCCTGGACATGTTCAGGAATTTATGAAGAGTTACGAAGAAGCAACGAGTCGCCCCCATGGATATCTGATGCTTGATCTAAAGCCGACTACGGATGACAAACATCGTCTCAAGACAAATATTTTACCTGAAGAAAATAGCTCCGTCCTGCAGCAGAACATAAGCAGATATATTCAAAAGAAATCGTATCAGCAACCTCCAATCGTCAACGCTATGCACAATACAGAACAGCTAATGCGAGATATTGTACAAACACCACAATTAACACCCGATGAAAAGAACATCCTATACTCTAATCAACTCGATCGTTTTCTGACATTCCAACAGCAGCTGCAGAATCAGCAGCATCAAGTTCAAACTAATCTTCAAACGAATCTTCAAACGCAGCTACTAAAAGTTATACAAAATTTGACAGAGACCCCACAGAAGCCTCAAAAACCTGAACCCCAGCAAGCTGAACACCTTCCGTTGGATTCTCCGTCTAAACGTAGCGTACTTAAACCATATTTTCTAACTCCTCCTCCGACTGTTGAATACCCAAAGCCGAAACCTTTGCAAAAATGGTTAACTGTTGATTCTGGCACAGATGAAAGTGATCCTGGTGAAAACGACTCAGACAACGAAGACTCGCATGGAGAAGAAAGCTCACATGAAACAGAAGACAATAATAGTCAAAACGAAGACTCCTTATACATCACACTGCGCCCCAGGAACGACCCTCAAAATCCTTATAAAGTGCCTTATAAAGTGCGAATGCCTACTAGATTCAATAACAGAAGCCGCCCTTATTAAAAACGTTTTAAACTGATCAGTGTAACTATTTGTATGTAACCGTAATTTATTTTATTGACATGTATAAGTTTAAACCAAAGCCTAAATAAATATTTTAAACTGATTGCTGTGAATTCTGTCTTAGCAAAATACACGTGCTCTTTTGGTCTCTAATCCCCTTAATTGCCCTGCCCTAACATGTCCCATTGTTTCATTCGCTAATGACCCTCTAATGATCTCCTAATGACATTTCTACACATGGCTTATGCAAATATCAGTCTGAATATTTAAGTTCTAAGTGTTCGTTGCTAAGCGTTTTCTGGAACGTATTGCTCAACAACTATTAGCCTTATTTAAGACAAAACACAACATTTATACAAGAAAATCATTTATTACTTTCTCTCCAGTAAGAAAGATATCCTAGAATACATTTCATTTCTGGATTCTCCGCATTATTATATAATTGCCACAGTGCATACAATATCGACTCTGACGTGTTTTCTAATTGTCTTAAACGTTCAAGAGCGTCTTTATGACACCTGATCTTTAGCACTCTTGTCGCTTCAATAAACTCGTCCCAAATTAATCGTTTATCGTTTACAAATGCAATGGCATCTTTACAGTACAACTCCCATCTTTCTTCTTCGGTCATCATGAGGCAATCATGCTGGTGCTGACTGGGGTGATCAATCTTACAACCACAACATTTTTCCTCGCATAATTTCTCGATTTCAGTGGCGATGGCGTCTGTGTATATGGTCTCTATTAATGGAAACAGCTTTTGGTATTCAACAACTGACACTTCATCGACATGTCCTTGATTTCTCCAGGCTTCACATTTACGGTTTCTAGTTCGTCGAGTATTCATATCTCAGTTCTAAACGGCTTTCAACAAACGTTCCAATCTTTCTCTAAAGTCTCGAACAAGTATAGATTCGTCCAACGAACTTAGCCGACCAGACCAAATTGACTGTAGGACAACCCTGGGTTTATATCACCCACTCTATGTGAATTAATTACCTCACGGCGTCACACAGGGCGTCACACCGCTGGGCGTCACACTGAATATTTGATGAGGCGGCATCCCTTTGTTTACCTATAGTGGGGGGGGGGGACATCTACTACTGTTGCATATCTGTGAAATCTCAAACGCATATAGGCTATCAGCCGATCGTTCTGGAAACAGGCAGTTCCCAAACAAATTTATTGCTATCAACAGAAATTGCAACGCTTCGTATGCATCTTCTTGTTCGTGAATCCTAATGACCCCAAACATTTCCATTCGGTCTAGCTCTGCTTTAACACGTCAACGTTGTACCCCTGGTACTTGTCTCGTGGAGTGCATACAGGTTTAGCAGATCCATCTAACTGCATGTGATGTTTTGTAAATAAACAATTTCATGTCTAAAGTTAAAAGCACGTTTTAGGAAATTTTCATGCGGATATTGTCAGAAAAATGACCACAATAAAGCCATTAGTTTCCCGCGTTGAGATACCAGAACAATTGTAAAAGAAAAGAGTATTATTGTTGCTTACGTTCTACCTTACCCGCTAGTTATAAACTTCACCTGCGTAGTAAATAATAAATACATTTTGAAAATGTCCTTATTGTTATGCACACTGTTTTCCTGTGTCTCATGACCAGACCTCTTTGCCGAGCTATATAGAGTCAAAGATGTTTGGAATGTTCGTTCGATTAATGACGTTTTGTGACGTACCGTTTTACGGCCAACGAAAGGCTACGGTCTGCTGTGAACCTGTCGCCATAACGTTATTTGAAGCTCGATCGCCTATCAAACGTGTTTAGCGTGCTACCTAGGCAGCGTCAAAACAAATTCGAAATATAGTAAGGTTTGATATACTGCTATAAGGTTTTTCACTCCGCGTGAGAATAATTTACCAGCTGTTGTTTTAGGCATTGACACGATGTCGGCTTAGAACATAATTTAGTTATACAAATTCTGCAGAATAATCTGATATGCTCAATGGTACATTGCTGTATAATTTTTAAGCCCTACAATCCTGGACAATAATGTTGTAACACCCCCGCTCCCCAAATCAACGTTGTAACGTCCTTTCTCCCACAATTAATGGTGACGAAAAGTTTAAAATAACAACATTGAATCAGGGGGCGGGGGGTTCACTGTTACAACTACTTTTGTCCAGGATTGTCTGAGACCCAATTTCACTAATTATCATCACATAACTATTTCTTGTAATACGGCAGTGATGAAGCAAGAAAGTAATATTTTCTAGTAACTTTTTACCTTTTTTTCGTGAAAAGTGCGTTCCAGGCTCCTTTGCGGGAGTATACCATCTCCGAGAGTCGTACGGCTGTGTAGACAACATTTCCGTCCGGAAGTTTAATAGAGGAAGATCCTAATCATTTGGGAACAAGGAAATAACACTTTCTTAATAGTTAACGGATAAAGTTGGCTTCGAAATGGGCGTTTCATATTCTTCCCTTAAACATTGCAACAGATGGTCACCTTCCTCACTAGACGATTGATATTGAGAGAGAATCTCCAATATATCGACGAAAATATCTCTACGACTACGGCGATGAAATTTTTCTGAGCATTTGCGGTTTGAATTAAAACGAAGATACATTTATTACCTCTGTTAAAATTTCTGACTATGTAACTGGGATTGATGGCAAACATCAACTGGGTATTTCATTTCATAATATGATATAATTTCGCTTTAATAAATTCTCTCCTAGCTAATAGTATTATATTATTGATGATTCATTAACGACACGCTTGGGATGGAGGTTCTTTTCAATATAATTATTGAGATAAATAGCATGAAAAAGTACAAAAGACTTGTTAACGGTAACATGCATAATTTAGTATGGATGTTCCACGTTTAAATGAGGCATTCTCTAAAAGGGATCGAAAGTACTGAAAAAATATAGCGCTAAGCGTCTTGTGTAATCACCAGTCGAACCAGCTTTATTCATGAACAGCCGTTTTAATTTTTTTTGCAATTAGTCACAATATACAACGGTTTACAACGGTCCATCACGGTCTACAACGGTCTACCACGAGTTTAAGTAGAACTGTATTTATATTAATTTCTATATAAATTGTTGGTAGACCGTCGTAGACCGTTGGCAGATGTATAGATAATTAAATGTGAAATTATGGTGGAAGAGCCTGGGCCGAGAAGGCTGTGTACACAATTTTAAATCAAAATTATAACTCTTTTTCTGAAGAAAAAGGTCTCAAATTTCACAGCCTGTTTATTCACTCTATTTCATAAATGAAAAAGATGTTTTACCGCTATTTTACGCAAGAATGAGGAAACTCAACCAAAGACAATCTTGGACAATAATGTTGTAGTACCCCCGCTCCCCAAATCAATGTTGTAACGTCTTTTCTCCCAAAATCAATGTTGACGAAAAGTTTAAAATAACAACATTGAATCGGGGGGTTAACTGTTACAATGACTTTTGCCCAAGATTGTAGGTTTGTCATAACATAAACACTTTGAATTGCATTGAGATATATATTGAGATTTGTATATTAATTGTGTGTTCAGTATATCCTGTCAAAACGCTTGCAAATCAGGTCAAGTTATAGTAATTTGTAGTTTTCAATTTTAAAATTAAAAAAATATAAAAGAAATGTGTAAATACTCTGCGGGAAAATTCGGGTAAAGTGGGCAAACTAGGATGGAGTGGGCAAACTTGGGTGGAGTGGGCAAGCTTGGGTGGAGTGGACAAATTTTGGCGAAGTGGGCAAACTTGGGTGTAGTGGGCAAACTTGGGTGGAGTGGGCAAATTTGGGTGGAGTGGGCAAATTTGGGTGGAGTGAGCAAACTTGGGTGGAGTTGGAAAATTTGGGTGGGAGTGGGCAAGGTGGTGTCACGCTGACCACGGACTCACAGAGTTGCCTGCGGAGTATGTTAAATGTTTTCTCACATTTGAGGCACTTCACTTGCGATAGTAACTTCTAGTTCTATATTATGATATTGCAGGTTATCAGTGTATACGTGGTTATTACCAATGCAACAATGGGATGCAGTGTATTAAATTATCTATTGTTTGCAATGGAGATCGTGATTGTTTGGATGGATCAGATGAAAAGAATTGCCAGTGTTTTGGAAAGTACAAATGTAAACGCTCTGGGAAGTGCATTTCCCTCAGAAAGTCATGTGACGGTATAAAAGACTGTGAAGATGGTTCAGATGAGGAAGAATGTTGTAAGTGTGTTCGTTAAGCACCCAATTTTAAGGCGTGGCAGCCCTCTTTGCGGGTATTTTGACAGTTATAGTACAAACACTATATTAAGGTTTCAATTCAACTAGCATTGAATCTAAATTTGCATAATACAAATTAAAACGTAAGCGCGAAGCTGAATTTCCAATAGGATTTGTTAAAATAAAATTAAACTTACCATTTTTGGCATCCGATATTTGCCCTGCATTTCCCCCGTATATATATATATATATATACTTAATTACCAAGGACCGTAACACAATCCAGTCTCCATCCTAGCCTACCTCCCACGAAAGGCTGACGCCTCTGGAACCCAGTGGGAGAGATTGAAATACATGATGCTATTTGAATGCTCTTGTGAATCGATTTGTCTTGTTTTAAAATAGTTTCCAAAGATACTTCGCAGCTCTTCAAAGACCGTGTTGTGACCGTGCCGACCAAGCATAGAAGATAGCAAATATTGCTAATAAAACCACCATTGACATTTATTTGTAGAAATAAATTGCGTGTATTAAATGAATTTTCATGCTACAAACGGCGACCTTTCACCGAGCGGTCGAAACTTGTGTGCAGCCCTTTAGTTATTCTATATGTGCGGAAGAGTTCGGAACGAATACAGCTCGAGCTAGCAAATCTCTCTGAAAGATCGAAAATCACACAGATACTGCGATTTTCAGTTTAGCTTGGAGACCGGAAGTTTTATTGAAAAGTTTGATCGTTTCACAATTTCACACGTTCCCATGGGAAATTTGATTGTTTACGCATTTTGACCAATAGAAATTAAGGCGTTGCCCAAACTTTTAAATTTGCCAATGACAACATTCAAATTCTCACATGACAACGTTTCGAATTACACTTGGCAACTTGTGCGTTTAAACGATCAAACTCTTAAATAAAATCATCTATCTCCAAGCTCAACTGAAAAGCGCAGTAATATGAAAGTTAAACTCATTTCAAAAAAATAAATAATGAAAGTGCTTCGTTTAGGTTAAAATTTTTATTATAATAATTAATATTCAGTGATATTTGAATCTTTAACATTGTGTCGACATTATAACTGTCAAAATATACGCAAAGCTGGATATTACATCAGGAAATTGGGCTGGTTGTGCGTGATCTTGTTTACAGGTAAACCCTAGTATATTGCATAAAAAGCGTGCAGCCTCATTAATAGAGACCTAAATATGCGGCGTTCTTGAAAACACGCGTGCAGGCATGTAAATTATTACTTGTAGCAGTTACACCAAAACAAAAGTTTGTTTTCCAGTTTTGATAAAGAGTTATTCACTGCTCTTAATTGGTATATGTGCCTGTACATGCTAAACAAACAGCTGCTTGAAAAATCTTATGCGGCCTGACGATTAGGGACGGTGCTGAACTCTTACACTGTTATTGCCCGTTCAGCTGGAGCATAATTGTTCCAGTTTCCTTTGGCAATCTTGGTAATATATTTACAGTATTGGAAACATCTACTGGTACACGGTCGGGTCTTAAAATAAAAATGATCTCTCTTACAATTTCCTTTGCACTTTAATTTTGGTTAACTAGTCTGACACTCAAATTTGTCTGAGCTACAAGGTGCTGTAGAGAATATGCCTTGGGATAAATAGTGTTTGAAACTGCCAAACTAAAGTATACTTCAACTTTATTGTCGGTTCTCTATTATCCGTATTCTAATATAGTATTATGCATGAAGGATTCTATATAGTTGACTAAAAACAAGGATATTAAATATACCACGACCTGTGGGTTACACTAAGTTTTTATTGAATTTTATTGAAAGTTTTTATCGAGAATATGGACAAAAAGCTTAAAGTTTCTATACGTGTATACCCACAAATTATGTTACATTTATATAGATTGCCATGTAAAGCTTCAGACGATATTATATGGATATTATTTGCCACTCTTTTAGAATAAAAGTTGTCAAATGTGAGGATTCACATTTTCCTTTCTGTAGATTTTGGTTGTCTTTCAAGTGATTATTATTGTCCTAGTGGCAGATGCGTTTCTTGGAACTCTACCTGCGATGGCGTGGCAGATTGCTTGGATGGAGCAGATGAACCAGAGATATGTGTTCCTACAGGCGAACTGAAGAATAGTAAGTTAAACTTAAAACACAACTAGAACTTGCTTTTCTAAAGTATATATATATATATATATATATAAAATGACAACATTGACAACAACAATGCGAATCCCTTACATCAGTAAAGATTTTCAACCGTTGCTTTGGATAATTTAAAGAAAGCTGAATACGTATTGTTACAATTACTGCACTTGTAACAGCTCGTAGTCGTACCTCATGCACTGCATGTATACGTACAACATATCGAACATAAGCTATGGAGCTTATTGATTAACCGTTCGAAAAGTTTCGACGATATCAGTCATTTTATACGGTCTTTGAGGCACTATTCTCAACGGCAAAAACTTATCAATCTATTCACAATATTCACAACATAGGAAAATGAATTTTGTCTAGGGCAGAAGACTGACTATGTCAGGATAAAGCAGACTACTTTACGGGCGCGTATTTGGATTGTAAGTCACTTTGAGCAAACAAAATTCCACTAATTAGAGCAAATAACACCAGGAAGGTATTGTAATGTTCGGTCAGTCGTCGTAGCGTCTTGATTTCCTAAAAAGAGCCATTGCTTTTGAAATGGCCTGATGTGTTTGAACGTAATAATCTGCGAGCGTTTAATTTACAAATGCGTTGCATCGGACACATTATGAGTCGCTGGATATCGTAAGTAGTAATACCCCCCACTATGGCAACCAAAGGGATGCCGCCTCATAAAATATTCAACTTATTATTTATTCATTTTCAGGCTCCTGTGGGACCATCTAACCCTAATCTCATTATTTATGCTTAATTATTTCTCAGGCTCCTTTGGGACGTAGTAACCCTAACTTCCCCCTACCCCTAGCTGTTACTCAACCCCCTGGTTTTCACTACGTCATATCCGATAGCTCTCCGACTAATTTCCGAAGTTCTGGGTTACGTCATTATCAAAAGGTATCATTATTTTTCAGGCACCTTCGGGACCTCCTAACCTAATCTTATTATTTATGCATACGTCATTCATTCTCGTGCTCTTTCAGGACTTCCTAACCCTAACCTTATTATTTATGCTTACGTCATTCATTCTCAGGCTCCTTCAGGACCTCCTAACCCTAACCTTATTATTTATGCTTACGTCATTCATTCTCAGGCTCCTTCAGGACCTCCTAACCCTAACCTCATTATTTATGCTTACGTCATTATTTCTCAGGCTCTTTGGGACCATCTTACCCTAACTTTTATCCAACCCCCCTAAACCCTAGCTCGACTTATTATTTATGCATTGTCATCGTTAGCTTTTAATCCAACCCCCCGGTATTCACAACGTCATATTCGATAGCTCTCCGACTGATTTCCGAAGTTACGTCATTATCAAAAGGCATCCCACTTTCTTCCTTATAAGTATTAGTAATTACCGTTTGATTTATACTCCTAGCCTGAATAATAGTCGACAGTTGTGGGACACATAAACGTACAGAGCATGCGTACAGTAAACTTTAACAAAATAAACGTTCTTTCCAAGGAACTAAAGAGAAATTGATAGAGATACTTTATATTTTTTATCTGAAACCTTGTCCGGAGAAATTGAGACAGTTTTGGACAGTCTAAATGTCTGAATTGGTAGAGATAACGTATAGACTTAAATTAATAGTATATCATGAATATTATATTAGTTTAGAACCTAAATATTCAAACAGAGTAAGTCACAGTCTTTCTGAACCCCCCAGCCCTAGATGTTACTCAACCCCACGTGTAATACGATTTGAATAGTATGGAGACTTTGAACATTATATTAGTTATAACCTAAATGATCAAACATTCTTATACACGTTTGGTGGTAAATAAGTGTTAACAATCTTGGAGAGTGATCACTTACTTAGGCTTAGTTTGTAGAATCAGCTTGGGGAACCATGAGAAAAACGTACGATACAAGCGTCGAAACGTTTGTGAATATTTTGACACAGAAAACGCTTAGCAACGAACACTTAGAACCTAAATATTCAGACTGGTATTTGCATAAGCCATGGGTAAAATCTCATCAGGAGGTGATTAAAAGGTCATTAAGAAATAAAACAATGAAACGTGTTTGGGCAAGCAGAGCTGTTACCATAGAGAATGTACAGCGTCGCGTCGTCTCATTCGAATTCTGTTCTCTTACGAGTAACATCGAAAGTCTTTTGGCGTTGTTTGGAAAGTTTTATTGGATTCATTCTTGGCTGTGATTAAAAATGTCTCAAAGGGTAAGTTGATCTATTAAGCATTTATGAAACGTTTGGTCATTGAACAAGACTCTGCTGTATATTTACGAGATTCTCTTATGTTTCTAGATTGATATTGTTGATCTCATCAAGTCTTGTGAGACTGAGAGTGCTCTTGAGTTTTTGGAGCAATCGTTCGTGTTTACTGAGGAGCAAAAACGGGCTGCTTTACAACAGAGGATCGTGTTTTGGACCAACGCTATGGCTGATGATCTTCAACGAGAGATTGAGACGCATTCCAACGTGGTGCCCGATCTAATGGTTAATTGGTCCGATGAAGAACGCCTCCAATTCAATGAGGATTGGGGAAACGACGAGTTTTTATGCCCTGACGAGGACAACGAACATCCCGAAATCCCTGAACCTATGGACGACCAAATCGGCGAAGGCAGCAAAAGAAAGCGTGGTGGTGATACCGAGACTTCCTCTAAGCGCCTAAGACCCGAAGAGTTTTTCACCATTAAATCAGTGAAGCAAGTGAACGTCAGGAAATTCAAAACCACAGGTACCCGCTATTCTGTTCGGTTTAAGCCTTTAAATATACATGGGGTATCTGATGTTATGTCAGTATTAAACCGTGCTTTTAAGCATTTGTTTGATCCGCTAACCACCGATATGGCCCCCCCCCCCCACGATCAAGTTCGCCTTATTCTGAATTCCCACCAGTTAGACCGTCCCATTTCCTTGCCTTTCCTTCCACGAGACCGTTGAACTCCAGAACGGTTCCTGGCCACAGTAGAGAGAGTTTTCCAGTCTAACACGCAGTTCACATTGGACGAATCTGTGGACGTTAACGTAGTCCACGTGGAAATGCCTCATGGTGGCGCAAGGAAACGGCGCGACGTAGTTAATCTTCAGAGCTATCTTAACAAGAAACGGTGTCTTCTGCAAATTAGAAACAAAGACGAACTTTGTTTTGCCCGGGCGATCGTCGTTGCCAAGGCAAAATTGGATAAATATACACAATACAAAATATTGCTAATAATCAGAAACCCCTTCAAAGTCGTTTGGCCCACGAACTCTACGAGACCGCTGGTGTCCCCTTGGGTCCCTGCGGGATCCCCGAAGTCAAGAAGTTCCAAGCTGTCCTCCCTGGATACTAACTGAACGTCGTATCCAAGGAACACTTGAATGCTCTAATTTATTCCGGTCGTGAAACCGACAAGTGTTTCTACTTGTACCACCACGAGTATGCCTGCCTTCCTCGCTCGAAAGCAATACTGCCACAAATGTAAGAAAGGGTATGACAAGATTACAGACCATCCATGTGGAGATCTCTGCAAGCTGTGCAATACACAGAACAGTCCCGTGGTCAAGTGGAAGTACTGCCAAGATTGCAATCGTTTCTTCAAGAGCGACGAGTGCTTCGCCCGACATAAAGACGCGACCGGTCCGAAGAAAGCCCTATGTTCTTCGCTCACCAAGTACCAGAAGTGTCAACGCGTGGTGACCCGAGCCAGTTTGAACAACCATCACTGTGGCCTAGTGCGGTGCTCCGTTTGCCAAAAGTACGTCAAACCCGAGAATCATAAATGTTACATACAACCAGTTCGCCAAAAGAAACAGCGACAAGCCAACGAAAGTACCAGTAACGAGTTTCTTGACGATGATGTTACGGTGGATAACGACGTCAACGACAGTACCGAAAGAGATCAAGCTCTGATGTTTTTTGATTTTGCAAGATAACGGCCAACATGTCCCAAATCTCTGTGTGGTCCAGAACGAGATTGGCGATGAGATGGTGTTTTCGGGGCTCAATACCAAGGACGAGTTCTGCGGGTGGCTCTTCCAGATCGAGAACGCCAATACGACTTTCATCGCCCATAACTTCCAGGCCTATGATGGTTACTTTATCCTCCCGTACTTGTACAAGAACGGTGTCATCCTTGAAGTGATCACCCGCGGCGCCAAGATCCTTTCCCTCACCGTTCCAGAATTAAAGATCAAATTTATAGACTCGCTTTGTTTCATCCCTATGCGTCTTGCTCATTTCCCCAAGACCTTTGGTCTCACCGATTTCCAGAAAGGTTACTTTCCCCATTTTTTCAACCGTGCTGAAAACCAGAGTTACGTTGGGCCACTTCCAGATGCTAAGTTATATGATCCCGACGGTATGAGCCCGGGTGATCGAGAAACGTTCTTCGTCTCGTATAACAACCTCGTCAACCGCCACTACGTCTTCGACTTCCAAGCCGAAATCCTGCGTTACTGCCAGTCAGATGTTGACATTTTGCGCCGCTGTTGTTTGGAGTTTCGCGAACTGTTTCGTGAACTAACCGATGTAGACCCCTTCGCCTCTTGCCTCACCATCGCTTCCGCGTGTAACCTTGTTTTCCGCAAGACGTTCCTGCGTGCATGAGAACTCCATCGCCGTCATCCCACCTCAAGGATACAGACCAGAGCATAAACAGTCCATCATTGCGCTCAAGATGTTGACCTGGATTGACGGATACAACGCCGAAACGAACACCGTGTGGGAGATCCATGGTTGTTTGTGGCACGGCTGTGAACGGTGCTACGCCAGAGACACGGTGAATCCTGTCAAGCAGCTAACGATGCAGGACCTTCGACAACGAACCCTGTAGAAAACGCAGTTCTTAAAGGACAATGGATACAGCGTCGTCGAAATATGGACGTGCGATATTGACCGACAGCTTGCAGAAAACCTGACATGAAGACCTTCTTTGACCGTTTTGAAATCTCCGAGCCCCTAGAACCACGAAAAGGTTTCTTCGGCGGGAGGACAAATGCGACACGTCTCTTTTATGAAGCCCAGGCCGACGAGAAAGTCCACTACGTGGATTTCTGCAGCATGTACCCGTGGTGCAATAAATACGGTGAATATCCGCTTGGTCACCCCGAAATCATCACAGAGAATTTTCGACCCCTCGACGAGTACTTTGGCATGGTCAAGTGTACTGTTCTTCCTCCTCGTGGTGTCTACCATCCTGTCCTCCCGTACCGCACCCAAGGTAAATTGATGTTTCCGTTGTGTCGTTGCTGTGCTGACAATCTCCAACAAGAACCCTGTGACCACCTCGACTTCGACAGAGCTCTACACGGTACCTGGGTCACTCTCGAGCTGCAGAAAGCGTTGGAGATGGGATATCAAATGCTAAAAATTGACGAAGTTTGGCATTTCCCCGAGCACACCGATGGTCTCTTCAAAGACTACGTGGACACCTTCCTTAAAATCAAACAAGAGGCCAGTGGTTTTCCGGCAGATTGCAACACCGACGAGAAGAAGGCCCAATATATCGCTGATTACGCTGCCAGCGAAGGTATTCGGTTGGATCCGAATCACATTACCAAGAATCCTGGTCTGAGGGCTCTGGCCAAACTAATGTTGAATTCATTTTGGGGCGAGTAAAATAAATTATATTGGATTAAATGTGAATGGAGAGCTGAGTGGAGGGCGGGGGAGACGTAATGCGATTGTTTACATAGAGGCTAATGTTTTGCTTTTTGCTTTTTATATTACTATAGGTAAATTTGCACAGCGTCCCAACATGACCCAGGTGAAGCTGATCTCGGATCCGGCTGAGTACTTCGACTTGTTGTCGAGCGACAAAGTCAACGTAACCGATGCGAACTTCATCAACGATGAACTGATTGAGGTACACTACGAATTCACAGACGATTTCGTCATGACCAGCGAGAAGACCAACGTCGTAATTGCAGCGTTTACCACCGCTCATGCCCGCCTGAAGCCCTATGGTGTCCTCGAGCAACTTGACCGTCGCGTGCTGTACTTTGACACAGACTCAATCATCTACGTGTCCAAGGAAGGAGAATGGGAACCACCCACCGGTTCGTACTTGGGAGAACTGACCGATGAGTTAGACGGTAACCATATCGTAACCTTTGTGTCTGGTGGCCCTAAAAATTATAGTTATCAATTGAACACAGGTAAAACTGTGTACAAAGTTAGGGGCATCACCTTAAATTTTAGGACCCAGCAAAAAATTAACCACAATGTTATGTGTGATATGGTATATCTGGATGTTATGTGTGATGTAGTAGATCCGGTAAACGTAAATATACCATTTAAAATCGTGCGAGATAGAAAAGAGAAAAATGTGATAACTAGGAGCGAAACGAAAGATTACAGAATTGTATAAATCTTAAACATTGTCGACAGTCTAAAGTGCCTGAATTGGCAGCGATAAGGTATAGACTTGAATTAATAGTATATGATGAATATTATATTAGTTTAGAACCTGAACAGAGTAAGTCATCCTAGAATCATTACTAACTAAACCCTCGTTTATAAGCGAGGAAATCGTAGGAAGATAGAATGAGGAATCACTTCGAGAAGTCATGAAAAGAACGATTTTAAATGTCGAAATATTAACTAAAGGCAAAGCGATTTATTACTTTGAAAGCGTTGCTACGCTTTCTGTTACTAAGTGTGATATTTGCATATTTATCCTCAGTGCACGTGCAGGAGACAAAAGAGAAACCATTAGGGGTCATTAAGAGGATTAAGCGCTTGGGCAAGTCTGGGCGAGAAGGTCATTAACAGTGTTACCATAGCGAAACCGCGTCGAGGCCTTCATTCGTCTCAGGTTCCCTTGAGAACTCCTCACCCTAACTTTCCCCCCAAAACCCTAGCTGTTACTCAACCCCCCTTGTGATACGTCATAACCGATAGCTCTCCGACTAATTCCCGAAGATCGTCATTATCAAAAGATGCTCGACTTATATAAGTAATAGGAACCAAATTTCATTTATGCACTTTACCTTACTGATCGACATTCAGCAGTTGTGGGGCATGTTATAATATTCAAACAGAATAAGTCATCCTAGAATCATTGCGTGCTAACCCTTGTTTATAAGTGAATAATTCGTGAGAAGAAGCCGTATATAAGAAGAACTCAAGATAGTCTGAGGAATCAATTCGAAAAGCCGTGAGCTAAGGGTTTAAAACGTATTATCACTGACACATTGCAACGTACAGCTTGTATGTGAATATTATATTAGATATTTGGTTCGCTTTTGTGGTGTTTATACGTTTAAGAACTGTGCAAAGTTCGTCAAGGTTCGCTTTGGATGATAACCCTTAATATTGTTAGTCTAAATATATTTTATTGGCGGAGTCTACTTCGGAATATTACAGAGCTTGGCTAAATAATTCTATGCTATGGTTTGATAGTTTAGGGCATGAGGAGGTATTAATGCGGTGGCATGTTCGGGCGAGAAGGCCATTAGCAGTGTTACCATAGCGAAACCGCGTTGCCGGCTTTGAGCAGCTCCGAGCCCTCGGTTCTTGGCTCGGAGCGACTCCGGGCCTTCGGCTCTTGGCTCCGAGCGGTTCCGAGCCGTCGGCTCTTCGCTCCGAGCGACTCCGAGCCTTCGGCTCTTGGCTCCGAGCGTTTCCGAGCCGTTAGCCCTTGCTTCCGAGCCCTCGGCCCTTGGCTCCGAGCCCTCTGCTCTGGTCTCCGAGCAGCTCCGAGTCCCATAGGAGGAGGAGAAAGAAGAGGAGGAGGAGGAAGAGAAAGAAGAAGAGGAGGAGGAGAAAGAGGAGGAGAAAGAGGAGGAGAAAGAGGAGGAGGAGGAGGAGAAAGAGGAGGAGAAAGAGGAGGAGGAGGAGAAGAAAGAGGAAGAGAAAGAGGAGGAGGAGAAAGAGGAGGAGGAGAAAGAGGATGAGGAGGAGGAGAAAGAGGAGGAGGAGGAGGAGGAGAAAGAGGAGGAGGAGAACGGGTGTGTTTGGGGGTTACCCCAGGTGTGTTTGGGGGGTACCCAAGTGGTGTTTGGGGGTACCCCAGGGGTGTTTGGGGGTACGCCAGTGGTGTTTGTGGGTTACCCCGGGTTGTTTAGGGTTAATACAGGGGTGATTAGGGTATCCCAGTGGTGTTTGGGGTTACCCCAGGGGTGATTGGGGGTATCCCAGGAGTGTTTGGGGGTTACCCCCGGTGTGTTTGAGGGTTACCCCAGGGGTGATTGGGGTATCCCAGGGGTGTTTGGGGGTTACCTCTGGGGTGTTTGGGGGTTACCCCGGCGTGTATGGGGTTACCCCAGGGGTGTTTGTCGTTACCCCAGGTGTGTTTGGGGTATCGCAGGGGTGTTTGGGGGTTTCCCTGGGGGTTTAACTGGGGTATCCCAGGGGTGTTTGGGGAGTCCCCCAGGCGTGTTTGGGGGTTACCCCAGGGGTGTTTGGGGTTTCCCCGGGGTGTTTGGGGGTTAAAGAAAGAGGAGGAGGACGAGAAAGAGGACGAGGAGAAAAAGGAGGAGGAGGAGAAAGAGGAGGAGGAGGAGGACCCCAATCACCCCTGGGGTAACCTCCAAACACCCCGGGTTAACCCCCAATCAGACCTGGGGTAACCCCCAATCACCCCTGGGGTAACCCCAAACACCCTTGGAATACCCAAATCACCCCTGGGTAACCCCCAAACACCCCAGGGATAACCCAATCACTCCTGTGGTAACCCCAAACACCCCGGGGAAACCCACAAACACCACTGGCGTACCCCCAAACACCCCTGGGTACCCACAAACACCCCTTTGGTACGCCCAAACACCCCTGGGATACCCCAATCACCCCTGGGGTAACCACCAAACACACCTGGGGTAACCGCCAAACACCGCCGTTCACCTCCTCCTCCTCTTTCTCCTCCTCCTCCTCCTCCTCTTTCTCCTCCTCCTCCTCTTTCTCCTCCTCCTCCTCCTCTTTCTCTTCCTCCTCTTCCTCCTCCTCCTCTTTCTCTTCATGTATCTTCTCCTCCTCCTCCTCTTTCTCCTCCTCTTTCTTCTCCTCCTCCTCCTCTTTTTCCTCCTCTTTCTCCTCCTCCTCCTCCTCTTTCTCTTCCTCCCCCACCTCCTCCTCTTTCTCCTCCTCCTCCTCCTCTTTTTCCTCCTCCTATGGGACTCGGAGCTGCTCGGAGACCAGAGCCGAGGGCTCGGAACCGCTCGGAGCCAAGAGCCGAAGGCTCGGAGTCGCTCCAAGCCAAGAGCCGAGGGCTCGGAGCTGCTCAAAGCTAATGGTTTCGCTATGGTAACACTGCTAATGACCTTCTCTCCTGAAAATGCCCCCGCATTAACGCCTCCTCATGCGCTAAACTACCAAACCATAGCATCGAATTATTTAACCAAGCTCTGTTTTATTCCGAAGTAGACTCCGCCAATAAAATATATTTAGACTAACAATTAAGTTTTATCATCCAAAGCGAACCTTGACGAACTTTGCACAGTTCTTAAACGTATAAACACCACAAAAGCGAACCAAATATCTAATATAATATTCACATACAAGCTGTACGTTGCAATGTGTCAGTGATAATACGTTTTAAACCCTTAGCTCACGGCTTTTCGAATTGATTCCTCAGACTATCTTGAGTTCTTCTTATATACGTCTTCTTCTCACGAATTCTTCACTTATAAACAAGGGTTAGCACGCAATGATTCTAGGATGACTTATTCTGTTTGAATATTATAACATGCCCCACAACTGCTGAATGTCGATCAGTAAGGTAAAGTGCATAAATGAAATTTGGTTCCTATTACTTATATAAGTCGAGCATCTTTTGATAATGACGATCTTCGGGAATTAGTCGGAGAGCTATCGGTTATGACGTATTACAAGGGGGGTTGAGTAACAGCTAGGGTTTTGGGGAAAAAGTTAGGGTTAGGAGGTCTCAAAGGAGCCTGAGACGAAAGAAGGCCTCGACGCCGTTTCGCTGTTAATGACCTTCTCGCCCAGACTTGGCCAAGCGCTTAATCCTCTTAATGACCCGTAATGAGTTTCTCTTTTGTCTCCTGCACGTGCACTGAGGATAAATATGCAAATATCACACTTAGTAACAGAAAGCGTAGCAACGCTTTCAAAGTAATAAATCGCTTTGCCTTTAGTTAATATTTCGACATTTAAAATCGTTCTTTTCATGACTTCTCGAAGTGATTCCTCATTCTATCTTCCTACGATTTCCTCGCTTATAAACGAGGGTTTAGTTTGTAATGATTCTAGGATGACTTACTCTGTTCAGGTTCTAAACTAATATAATATTCATCATATACTATTAATTCAAGTCTGTACGTTATCGCTGCCAATTCAGGCACTTTAGACTGTAGACAATGTTTAAGATAAAAATATAAAGTGTCTCTATCAATTTCTCTTTATTTCCTTGTAAAGAACGTCTATTTTTTTAGAGTTTACTGTACACATGCTCTGTACGTCTATGTGTCCCACAACTGTCGACTGTCAGTAGGGTAAAGTGTATAAATGAAAAGGTAATTACTAATACTTATAAGGATATAAGTCTAGTGTCTTTTGATTATGGCGAACTTCGGGAATTAGTCGGAGAGCTATCGGTTATGACGTATTACACCGGGGGTTGAGTAACAACTAGGTTTTGGGGGTTGGATAAACGTTAGGGTTAGATGGTCCCAAAGGAGCCTGAGAAATAATGACGTATGCATAAATAATAAGTCGGTATGACATATGAAAACTAGGGGGGTTGGATAAGAGCTGGGGTTAGGGGGGAAGTTAGGGTTACTACGTCCTAAAGGAGCCTGAGAAATAATTAAGCATAAATAATGAGATTAGAGTTAGAGAGTCCCAAAGGAGCCTAAGAATGAATAAATAATAAGTTGAATATTTAATGAGGCGGCATCCCTTTGGTTGCCATAGTGGCGTGTATTACTACTATCGTAATAAATAATCAGTTGCATTTTTAGGGCCATTGATGTAGCTTGTACTTGATCTCGAAGTTGTAATTCTGTACACGTAGATTCCAGCGTTCAATTCTGCCTTGAATCAAACGTCTGCTCTGTAACATGCTCATTATATGCACGTGCATGGTTGGGACGCTGCAGCATACTTTGTTCAAATCCAGATAAAAACACGTTCACAGAATTAGCCCTGTTTTACAAAAAGCCTTTTATTAACTTGACGGACTTTATTATTTTTCTTTTGTCATGTAAGTATTCATGTGAAAGGACTAGGAAGAAAACTATTGAATTTCAACAAAAATACGTCGAGCGCGCCATGAAGAAACCGAGTTTCAGTTGATAACGCACAGCTGGGATTTTACATAATTCACAACTTACAATTAAATACACGCTATTTTTTAGGTATAACAGCGTGCAGATTAAATGACATGGGTTGTTCAGCATATTTCAAGAACAACACTCTTTGTGGTTACAATACAGGTATCACCAAGCTTCTTTGGTTGAAATGACCATTTTAAAATAGTCAACTTTTACCACATAGTAAAATTGTTAAATCATCCAATTAATATTTGTGTTATTAATTTAACAACTAATGCCCGAGCCCGGGCGAGGGGCCGAACACTCGAAGCTCGATGAGGGTGCTGATCTGACACGCGTAGAATGCATTTTACACGCGTTTAGAAAAGCGCCAATGAATGTCAATTTTTGGACCATGCGCGATAGAGATTCTGGGGAACTGGAAATAATATAGTTCTTGACAAAAAACATTTGAAATAACAACATAATCTATTCTTGACAAAAAGCCTTGAGGAAAGGGTTTTTGGGGTAAGAACAGAAACAAATCAGTATTGACGTGTAAAGCAGAACAACATTTTGAAAGAAGGAAGCTCGTCAAACCAAAACTCAAAAGGTAGAAAAACAATAGCAAAAGAAAACAGACAAGGAATAAACCCAAAAAGGTAATTAGCTAATACGGTAAAAATAGAGAGCGGCCGCTATCAGTAATAACGAACATTTAGTAGCAATATTTTTGAGTTTCACTGTTTATATTTTGGTACTGTTAAGTTTTTTCATATTTGAAATATTTGAAGAGACTCGAACTTCTATTAGCGCAGTTTGAAATAACAGCACAGTTGAACGGTTGGTCGGATCAACAGAAGGCAGCGTAGTTAATTGGCCAAAAGTTGAAAAGGACCAGCGATGATTGTACTCGGCAATGTTCCTGTAGATCGTCACCAAGATTATCATGCGTTAGTAGCTGATTTGGAAAGCCGATACGGGTCGACTCATCGAACGGAGTTTTCGAAGGTCCGTTTTAAACATAGAACGATACAGAAAGAAGAAAGTTTGGCAGCATTAGCGGAATATCTAGAACGGCTTGGTCAATTGGCATATCCTGATGCTCCAGCAGATTTACAAAACGTGTTTAGCCGAGAGCAATTTTTCGATGCACTGCTTGATGAGGATATGCGCGCGGCTGAGAATAAAGCAAGAAAGACCGACGACGTTACGGCGTGCCTTAGAGTTAGCCCTGGAATTAAAGTCCTTTCAACTTGCGATAGAGTACTGTAAATATAGATAAAGTTACAGAGATTTAATTGGTTATGATAGAGTAATGGCCACCTAGAATAACCATAGAGGAAGCTAATCAAGCCAGATAGCACAAGTACAGGTTATTTGTCCAATTTCACTGGAAACGAGTATTACAACAATTAATATAAAAATAATAAATTACTAACTACCTCGAGAAAATAGGATCATGGGGAAACTAGAATCCATATGTTTATCTGGAGCTAATAAGACTCTAGTAGGGACTCCCTTAACAACGACTTAAATTGAGATTTATTACACGATTTCAACCCATTATCAATGGAGTTCAATATTTTACTGCCACAGTATCTTATATTAAACTTTCCATAATTCGTGCGTATTTTAAGAATAAAGAGTTGTTTTACAGCCATTCTTGTATTATAATGATAAATTTCAGTAACATTTTTAAAAAAGCCATTTAAAACGATTGGTAATTTACCGGAGTAAAAATCAAACATGTCCATAAATTTGAGAATTTTAAAACTTTTCAAAAGAGGACTGGTGTGGAAATTAAAGCTTGAAAAAGTCATAATTCGTAATGCCTTTTTCTGTAACTTGACTAATACATCAAGATTGATGAATAAGTGTTGCCCCGAACTGGCAAGGCATATATGGATAAATCAGAGTATAATAAAGTTGCTTAAGAATTTTTAAACCAACATAGTAACGAATTTTCGAAACCATACATATGCATCGTTTAATCTTTTTTGAAATGTAAGTAACATGATATTTCCAACAATTTGAATCAAATTCTGGTAAGAAATATTATTGCCCAGCATACTGCTTTAAACAAAACCGTAACACAAAATAACTTTGAAAATATTTAGTAACGTTTCGTTACTACACCTAACATCATCAGAGTGATAAATATACATACATGAAGGTGACTTAAATAGCTTAACTAGTTACATAAATAGAAAGTGATAAGGTGACAGACAAGGTGACAGAAAAGGTGATGTAAGACAAATGAATTGTCAAACTGGTGAAGAGACACCATACCGTAAAGAAAAAAAACAAAACAACTTCTAAAAGAGTGCTAACGGAAATGATCTAATGTTAGCGTTAAGAGAGGGCTTAAACTTAGAAATTAACAAGCTTTCTCGAAGAAGAACATCTAATTGGTTAGAACCTGACGATATAACATCTAATTGGTTAGAACCTGAAGCTTGGTAAAGCTAAAATGGACCTCGCTTTCCTCAAGAAATGTAAACAACATGATGCCGCTCCTCGTTTCCTCAATTTCAAGCTCGCTAATCGTCGTCTTCAAAATTCTCATGCCTACCGCCAGTGCCAGAGACGACTTCTAGATGAAGAGATCGCCATCAAACAGTCAAGAATCCGTGAACTTACTCATCTCTCAACTGGCCTTTTGTCTAACCTAACGAATCTTGTCTCGTCGCTGGACCTTGTACATCTGAATTCTATGTCGGATTCTGAAAACTCAAAGAAACTGTCGCATCATGAGAAAATCCAAGACAAAAAACTTTTCCGCCTCCGAATTGATACGTCAAAATGTTTGATTGATCCTGACAAAGTTATTTTTAATTATTCTAGCCGTGTATTATCGGACAAAGAACGATCGGTTCTCGCAATGGGCTTGAACTTTTCCATCCCACCAAGAAGACTCAACTACTGTGACTTTCTCGTTCCATTCGAAGCTTTTTATCGTAGAATCATGAACCAACCCATCTCTTCCACTTCGGGACATACGAAAGACTCCATCCAAACCAAGTTGAAAGACATCGCGCTGTCTGGATACCGCTCATATTCACCGCCAACTTCTCCCTTTTCTGATGATGAACTAAAAGTTTTGAAAACACTCCAAGAAGATAAAAACATTGTCATATTAAAACCGGACAAAGGTAATGGTGTCGTTATTCTCGATAAATCCGACTATCAACAGAAGATGGAAGAAATTCTTCAAGACACAACAAAATTTTCCCTTCTCTTGGATGATCCATTAAAAACAACGATGAAACGCGAGACTAAGGTGAGAGTTTTTCTTAATGACTTTAAGAAAAAGAAGACGCTATCCGATGAACAGTTTAAGAAGATGGCGCCAACTGGTTCACGACCTGGTATTCTCTATGGTTTACCGAAGGTGCATAAAACTAACATTCCTTTACGTCCGATTTTATCTGCTATTGGAACTCATTCTTATAACTTAGCTAAGTTTCTCGTTCCACTTCTCTCTCCAATTTCTCTAGGCTCTTATGTTATTAACGATACTTTTTCTTTTATTCCTGATCTTTTTTCTCTTAATCTTAATTCTAATAATCTTATTATGGCTAGTTTTGACATCAAATCTCTTTTCACTAACATACCGATTGATGAAACCATCAGTATTATCCTTGATTCGCTATTCTCTACCACACAATTTTTTCACGGTTTTTCGCGCGATGAGTTTAGAAATCTCCTTAACTTATAAGTTAAAGATTGTAATTTTATGTTTAACGGCCAATTTTATGATCAAATTGACGGAATCGCCATCGGGTCACCCCTTGGCCCACTTTTTGCCAACATTTTCCTTTGTCATCACG
The DNA here is from genome assembly GCA_035771165.1 of Paragorgia papillata. Taxonomy (NCBI): domain Eukaryota; kingdom Metazoa; phylum Cnidaria; class Anthozoa; order Scleralcyonacea; family Coralliidae; genus Paragorgia; species Paragorgia papillata. The sequence continues at coordinate 717,541 of JAWNZC010000375.1, read as the reverse complement.
AACAAAATTGGCTTAACAATTGTCCGCTCAGTTTAAACCTGTGTATTATAGGCGTTATGTTGATGACTCGTTTATTTTATTCAAATCGCCGGATCATATTAAACCTTTTCTTGAGTACCTAAATTCTCAACACACCTGTATAAATTTTACTTGGGAAATCGAATCTAATAAATCACTTCCATTTCTTGATATTAATTTGCAACGCTCCAATGGTTCTTTCGTTACTTCGGTTTTCCGAAAACCAACATTTACAGGCCTGTTTACTAATTTCGAGAGCTTCTTACCGATTATTTATAAGAAAGGTCTTATTTACACTCTCCTTTTTCGCTATTTTCACATAAGTTCATCTTATTCTATTTTTCACGATGAACTCGAGAAGCTTAAAATTTTACTTAAACAAAATGGATATCCGGTTAAATTTTTAGATCATTGTTTTCGATTTTTTTTGGATAAAATATTTAATCTTCCGGTTAAAATCCTCACAGCTCCTAAACTATCACTCTCTCTAATTTTACCATACACTGGAGATCATGGGCTCCAAATTCGTCAACAAGTCAAAAAATTACTAGCTTCAGCCTTTCCTCACATCCAACTTCGCGTTGTCTTCCGACCTGTCTGTCGCTTGTCAAGTTTTTTTCCGTTTCAAAGACCGACTGCCACTTAGATTTCGATCCCGTGTCGTTTATAAATTTACGTGCCGATGCTGCCAGGCATCGTATGTCGGCGAAACATGCCGACTTCTACACACTAGGGTATCGGAACATATGGGTATTTCGGCCTATACCGGAAAAGCACTTTCAGTGTCTACCATGTCCAGCATTCTGGCACACAAGATAAAAATTGGACACGATGTTTCTTTTGATGACTTTTCAATTATATCGTCAGGTTCTAACCAATTAGATGTTCTTCTTCGAGAAAGCTTGTTAATTTCTAAGTTTAAGCCCTCTCTTAACGCTAACATTAGATCATTTCACTTAGCACTCTTTTAGAAGTTTTTTTTTCTTTACGGTGTGGTGTCTCTTCACCAGTTTGACAATTCATTTGTCTTACATCACCTTTTCTGTCACCTTGTCTGTCACTTATCACTTTCTATTTATGTAACTAGTTAAGCTATTTAAGTCACCTTCATGTATGTATATTTATCACTCTGATGATGTTACGTGTAGTAACGAAACGTTAGTAAATATTTTCAAAATTATTTTGTGTTATGGTTTTGTTTAAAGCAGTATGCTGGGCAATAATATTTCTTACCAGAATTAGATTTCCGCCTGGTTCATCCATTGCGACAATTTGAATCAAGTAGAACTGCCAAATATTTGACAAATTTTTCTTGATTAATCTGGTCATCTTTTAGCAGTAATTTAATTTTATATTTGGGAATTCGTTGAGGAGGATGAAATAAAACAAACTTAGTTTTGTCATTATTCAGGGAGAGCTTGTTAGCAGACCAAACGTCCCGGGAGACGAAACTCAACTAAACCAAGCGAAATACAGATGACGCAGAGCAATCTGTGATCAGCGCAGACAAGGGAATAACGCCACTGTGTCAGGTCATCGACGTCTTGAGAAATCGCTGCGGGACTGCTTAGACTTTGTTGCAGCTACTGGTGCACGCCGAAAAAACAAAGAAGTTCAAGGATCGGCTGTTGGAAGTGTGGTACGAGATTATACTCTGGGTACCCCACCTCGTGGTTCAGAAAAGAAGAAAAACGTGAAAATTGAAAAAGAGGACGAACAGCCAGAAAGCGGACGGAAAGTCGGGAAACTGTTTAACGCTGGGGTCAGGGGGCGGACGCCAGCAACAGGAGTAACGGAAGCTCCATCGTAAGTCCTCAAGACTTGAACGATGTCGGCGAAAGTTTGAAAATTGACGGAGAAATTGAAAGTGTGACGTGTCAATTGGTGATTGTGACCGGGGCCAATATAACTATCGTGAGACCGGATATCATCAAGGAAGCAAAAGTAGAGGGGAAGACTATTCCAATAAATGCTTGTTTACGGACGGTTACCGGAGAAAGTGCCCTTTTGTCGGCCGTGAAAATTTAAGATTTCGGTTGGGAGACTGGGTAACAACTTACGAGGTATATATGGCTTGCTGACGTCACAGATCCTGGATAATTGGTCTAGATTTCCTTACGGCCCACGATTGTCATGTCAATATTGCAGACGGAGCTCTGCAGATTGGTCAACAGGGTATTCCTTTGGTCCGGGATATGCAATCTAACAACCAACCCAGTTGTCGCAGAGTTATATGATAGTTGCAGAAACGGTCGAAATTCCTCCACGGTGCGAGTTAGCAGTTTATGGATCTCTCAAAAATTAAGCAGATGTAGTTGAGTTGTGGGGAAAGTATCGGTCCACTGCAGCAGACAAACACACACGCATCTCAAGGCATACTGTTGGAAGAACGTTGGTTGGTTTGCGCTCGCCTGAAGGTCTTCCTGTTCGAGTCTTGAATTTGTTGGACAGAGTTCGTTGTCTCAAGGAAGGGACAGAAGTTGCCGACCTTGAGCCTGTGGCATACGCCGTTAGCATGGAGAAATAACAGACCACACCAGTTGTGCCGAATACAGATACGGGTGTTCCAGCACATTTGGTTGATCTTCTCAACAGAACGTGGAAGAAATCTGAACGTAGACCATCAGCGAAAATTGAAAAACCTGTTAGCCTCTCCTATACGACAATTCACGAGAATTCCTCCTTTGGCTAAGCGAGAAGAGGCATCGAACGCGATCAACGACATGGAGAAGCAAGGAATCATAGAGCCTTCAAATAATCCTTGGGTCCCTCCTGTTGCCTTGGTCAGAAAGAAAGATTCTGCGTAGATTACAGGAAACTGGCTAAACGCTATCACTAAGAAAGACTCATATCCACTTCCTGGAGTAGACACCAGTCTCCATTCTTTCTTTGGTTCTACGTCGTTCTCCACCTTAGTGGTTATCGGCAGGTAGACATGGACGAGTCGGATAAGGAGAAGACAGCGTTTACGACCGGAGAAGGATTGTGGCAGTTTGTAGTTATGCCGTTTGGGCTAAGCAATGCCCCTGCAACCTTTGAAAGGCTTATGGAGCAGGTACTTATGGGACTTCCTTGGACTGTCTGTTCGGTGTACCCACTGACGTATATATAACTGGACTGCGGGTGCTTCCCAAAAATGCGTCTGAATTTTCACTTTCAAAATGGCGGCATTTATGGGTCCTTCTGCTAATGGTAGCAACCACTGACATGTACTTATCGCAGGAAAAAATAATATTTATGTAAATACAAGCAATTTTCTTAGCAACTCGCTCCTGGCGCTAGCCAGAGGGCTTCCCCAGAGGTGAATATAATCGTCTGGTGTTAGCCAGAATAAAATACTAAAGACCAATTCGGGCAGGAAAGAGTTAGAGAGATTTATAAATCGGTCCTTTCCAAGGGCTTCCCCAACTTTTGATTTTTTAAATACAAGACAAATTGTCAGGAAGAAGGGATACGGGTCTGGCTGATGTTACCCATAGGCCGCGTCAGGGCGTTATTCTCGGCCATTTGTTGTTCATCATTTTTATCTGACACTCAATGCAACGTGTTCCCCGATATATAGACATATGTGTGCAGCTGATACGACCATTGTCATATCTTCCAGCTGAATGTAAAGAGGGCAATGAACAATGCAATATGTTTAAAGCAATGTTTTCACTGAGGTTGAGTGGGCAACAAAAACACATTTCTCAGCGTACATAAGACATACTTAAAAAATAAGATGCCGTATGCCGTTTAATCAAAGGATTTTTTTACAAGTGCATAACAAGACCAATAATTGACTACTTTTGCATCATTTGGTGTGACCGACAATCAATTGGTAAAGTCCTTAAACTTTAAAAGAAGTCTGCCAGGCCTATTTTGAATGACGTCAATCTATCAGCAAATGTGAAGAAAAGAGAGAAAAGATAACCATCTGTTCTCAAAGCCCTGGAAACGAATTTGAACTACCGGTTTAATTAAGTGTCGAGGACTGCTCGTTTTGTTTCTTACTCGAAGTTTGAAACTAACACGCACATCAAAGTTTGCAATGTAGTCTCCCGTTGGGATTTCTCCGTAGGTTTTAGTTTGATTTAAGTTTTCGTTTTAGGTGTTAGATTTAGGCTTTAGGTTTTTCTAATAGGTTTGAGTTTGAGTTAAGTTAGGATCTCATCTATCTGTATTAATATCATACTCTAATCGGATGTATGTCTTTTCGTTAGATATATTGTTGTAAATATTATATTTATTGCAATGCATGTCCCATAGTTTTCACCATAGTAAATACCGTAGAGCTTCAAGTGAACGTATCTTTCGTTAACATTTTGCTTCGACCTGGAAAATTTGGTTTGGTTGCAGACTAAAATTATATATTGTTTAGCAAATAAATTAAAACTTGAATTGATTTTGTAATTTTTTTAATTAAAAGTCTTGCTGTCTTCACATTGCATTAGATTTTGGATGATTCTCGACATGCGAAATTAGGGTTCTTTAGTTTTTGTTGTTTGTATTTTTTAATTATTTTTTTAAAATTTTAAGTTGCTGACAACCGCATATCGCATTTAGTTTTCCGGCACTGTTTATTTCCAAATACTCAGACAGTCAAATTAGTATAATTATGTTTAGCGTAATGCTGAAAAAGATTAACTTTTCATATAGTGACGATTGCCATACTAAAAAGTATGGCAATCGTCACTATATAAAAAGTTAATTTTATTTATAATTTAAAAGGGATTTTTGGAGTAGTTATTACATATTTGGTTGCAATTTTTAAATTAACTATGTATAAGATTGTGCCAATACTCTGTTTTCTTTCCCTTTTGTTTTTCTGTGCTGCCGTATGATTTAGTTCCCACCCGTTGTGGTAATGAAAATATTTTCAGTAAGTGTTTCAATTTGCGTTAATTTTTTAATTGTTTAATTTTTCACTGTTTTTGTTGTTGTTCTCGTTGTTATTATCCTCGTATCGTTGTTGTAGTTGTCGCTGTTGTTGTCTTGTCGTCGTTGTCGTTGTTGTTGCAGTCGTAGTAGTTCTCTCTGTTGCGCTCACACTAGCAGTGTTGATGGTGATAAACATGGTGCATTGCTGCTGTTGTCCTTGTTTTTATTTATATTTTAGAAAATAATATTAATAGTAGTTTATAATGATTGATGTAGTATTTGTTGTTTATGTTATAATTATCGACGGATGTTGTCGTTTGTTTTTGTTTTAATTCCGTTGCTGATATACCCCACCCCCCCTCCCACCAGTCCTTCTTATAGGGAGGCGGTAGAACCGCTCTCTCTAACGCCTGCTTGTCGGAGAGCAATATTGTGTTCTAAGCAATGGACCAATCAAATTTAACTTTCTAGAATCGGGAAAGTTGACATTCACCTTGGCAGACCATCTACCAGACAATTTTATTTGTCACGGCCACGCGTGTTAGCAAGAGAATTAAAAAAAATCTGGCGCAAATAAATTCTTCTAACTCGAACGACAACAACGAACGCAGCGTAAAGTGTTAATTCACTGTGTGGATGAACCTTGTTTTATGAGTCGCTTGTCGACACGTTTCTGACGGCACGGTTGAATAAAATTGTCTGGCATAGTTGTTCAAGGTAAAAATATAATAGAGTCGTCTATAAAGACAACGCGACGTAACGAGTTTTCTAAAATAACATGTATGTTATGCAAGCTCTGATTGGTCAATACCCATGTTTGGACCAGGCCTTGCAAACACGGAAATTTTCCCGCCCCGGAAAAATTAAAAAATGTCGGACTCCGACGACGATTTACTTGCAAACATTAATTTAGATCACATTTAGCAATGTAATAAAACAACTGAAAATAAGGAAAAGCAAGACAGGTTTAGCAAACGTAGTCAGAAAGACATAGACGAGCTTCTGGACAATGCACAAGCGAAGAATACAAAATACAAAACAACTTACGCCGTCAACATTTTCAAAGGTAAGTTAAGCTAATTTTTATTTAAATTTAAACTCACATTCAAAAATTACTTTCAATCAAAATTTTGTTTTCATTGTCGTTATTTAATTATGAGAATTTCACTTCTTAAGAATGGTCAAAACTACTACAAAATGAACTCGAGTTGCACGAAATGGACGACAAGACTTTGGACAAAACCCTTCGTTTGTTTTATGCGGAGGTTAAAAACAAGGAAGGTGAAGATTACAGCAAGTCCACGCACTTTGGTGGGAATAAAGCATGGTTTGGAAAGATACTGCCCACGGTATAACAGAGGTTTGAATATCTCTACAAACCCCACGTTTAAGATGTCAAACACCGTCCTCAACGCAAAGATAATATCATTAAAGGAACAATTAAAAGAAAAAGTGAGACACAAACCTGCTTTGGAAACCGAGGACTTGACCAAGCTGAGAAAAAGTGGTGTGTTAAAATTTTCCACCCCTACTGGCTTGCTTAGAAATGTGTGGTTTCACACAACACTGTATTGGTGTCGCAGAGGGCGAGAAGGTCAAAGGAACCTGACGAAGAAAAGCTTCGTGTTTACTGAGGATGGCAGCGGCGAAGCGTATGTCACTATGACGCACAACGAGTTCTCCAAAAATCATCCAGGGGGAATTAACGACAACGAAAGCTTTGAAAACATGGGTAAGATGTACAAGAGCATGGATAAGAATGATGGCTATACATCCTTGCAACTGTACACCGCCAAACTGAATCCAGCCTGCGAAGCACTTTTTCAGTACCCGAAACGTAAATGGGATCCGATCGAAAGCGTTTGGTACGAAAACCGTCCTCTCGGGATAAACAAGCTCGGCGATATGATGAAGACAATCAGCTCAGCAGCAAGTTTGTCTCAAATTTACACCAATCACTCCGTAAGAGCGACGTCTATTACGTTGTGGTCCAACGCTGGCTTGACCAACAGACATTATGGCGAGTTCAGGCGATCGGAACGGGCAGTCGCTTCTGCACTACAATCAACGACCATCCACATCGCAACTAAAGCGTTCCAGTGAAGTACTTTCGGAAGCTCTCAGTAGTGTTTCCAACCATTATCAAACAGTGGCAAAAAGACCTGCTGTCCAAACACTCTCAAAGGAAACCACCTTGGCAACCACGGCGACAAATTCGACAACAACTATCCGTTCCGTCGGTTCCGACTCAGCCAACGTTTCGATGCAAAATCTCCCACAGTTCGGTGGCATGTTTACCAGTTGCTCAATTGCAAGTGTCAACGTAAATTTCAACCTCCAGCGTTAATTTTTAATACTATGTTTACGATCATGCGCCTAGCTTAAAACAGTTAAACATTTTCTATTAACATTTCGTTCTTTTGATCTTTGTCCTATTTCTTCGAAGGTTGACCTTCGCTCACCTATCGGGTCTTTCGCTAAGCACTCTCGTGATTGGTTGGTTGTTGACTTTGGGAGAATTATTATTTTGATACAGTTGGGCAAATAAAAATTGCTAAACTAACGTGTCATTATTATTTTATAAAAGACCTACCTAATGGTTTCCGTGTTTGGATGGCCTCATCCTTGGAAATGTTGGCATTTCTTTAATCAAAGATCAGAGATACGCCAGTTTCTAGATATTAGATGTCTGAGTGATTGGAAAGATGTCTGAGTGATTGGAAAGATTGGAAAGAAATATGAGACTCAAGCTACAGTGTACCACTGAGCTGTCGAACTGTCGCAAATGGTAAACAACGAACTAAGGATATACATTTAACAAATTAAACGGTGTAATATCCTAACTTTCATGAGTAAAGCATGCATTAACAAAAACCAGTTGAATTATTTTCAATTTTCTTCTCAATCACAGGTGCAATGTGCATGAAAAATTTAAAATTTTAACGAATAGTAATAAATAATAGACGGTTATAACACTCTCCGCCAAGTTATTTCCCCACACCCGGTCCGTGTGATTGGCTGATCTATATTTGGCACAGTACCGTAGTATTGATTTGAAATTTTTATGTTTAAAAAAGAAACAATTTTGACAAGCGTTCCTATAATTATTTTCTTTAGACTGTCCACCAAACGCACGTTGTAATCGTTTGAAATCAGACAATACCAAGATCTTTCTTTCTGCTAAAGATTTGTTATATATGCCTTTGTATTTCCCAGAGATGACGTCTGCAATGTATGTTATTCAAAAACATATTTTTTTGTTCTTTATTTTTGACATTTTGGCCGTTCACTTATTGTTTTAATAGTTGTTGTTTATTATGTGTTTAGCCATTTTGACGAAAATCTTCTTGTGAAATTGACCAAACTTGATTTCAAAAAGTTGACGCAATTAGAATACTTGTACGTAAAATTTAATATATTTTAAAGTTGTTTTGCAAGTTGTTTTATCAACTGCCTCTTTCTCAAACCTTGATGTTGACCCTATTCTGACCGTGTCTCAATAGCACAGTGGTCAAAGCGCCGTTGCGTTGATTCCAAGACCTTGGATTTGATTCCCGGTTGGGGCAATAAGAATTTTGGTGTTATTATTGTATGAAATCCTCTCTTAATTTCAAATTGACACTTTTATAAACCGGTCAAAAATTATTTTTCCTATAAATCAGTTACATGTGTAAATTGAGAAACATTACCAGAAATTAATAACAAAATGGCCACCGCTTGAAAGCCAATTCACATATATTCCTTAGAGGTTGGCGTCCCATTTTGAGCAGCAAATATATAATAATAATAATAATAATAATAATAATAATAATAATAATAATAATAATAATAATAATAATAATAATAATAATAATAATAATATATAATAATAATTATAAATAATAATAAATAATAAGTAATATTCAAAAACTCTTTAATATTCATGAACCAAATTGTCCACTAATATGCACGTAAGTAGTATTATAGGGGCCGATCGAGCCGTATTTTTAGGGCGGCGCAGGGGCGGCGTTTCATTAGTATTCAGGGCGGCGTTCTCATTAATATTCAGGCGGCGTTCTCATTAATGTTCAGGCGGCGTTCTCATTAGTATTCAGAGTTACTCATTTACTCACGAGTTACTCATGAGTTACTCATTTACTCACGAGTTAGACTATAGTGTCCAAAGGGATGCCGCCTCATTAATATTCAGCATGACTCACTAGACTTTAGAGAAAGATTGGAACGTTTGTTGAAAGCATTAGAAAATTTACCGTCGGATTAGAATACCACTACAATGGAATGTCTACACGGTGAACCTGCATCTTCGACAATTATACAGAACGATTTTAAGTGTCGAAATATAAACTAAAGGCAAAGCGATTTATTACTTTGAAAGCGTTGCTACGCTTTCTGTTACTAAGTGTGATATTTGCATATTTATCCTCAGTGCACGTGCAGGAGACAAAAGAGAAACTCATTAGGGGTCATTAAGAGGATTAAGCGCTTGGGCAAGTCTAGTCAAGAGAGTCATTAGCAACACGCGTACATGTAATACAGAATTTAAAATATTTTATTGAGAAATATATCTTTACACAAAAAACTCTTGATTATTTAGTGATCTATCGGTAACACTAGCATATGGGCATACAGTACATCTTATAATCCGAAGGCATGGATCATGAGCCTTGAATTCTGTACCACAAACATTACATATCAGATTTCGATTAACGCATTTGTTAAAATATTTCCACAAACACTTAGGACACTCAATTACATGTGTAAAATTAACAGGATTCCGACAACGTTCACAATCAACAGGTTCGTCAATTATAGAACTTTCTAATTCTATTTCGGTGTGATCCTTATCGTTTTCTGAATCTTCTTCGGAGGAAGTTTCTTCGTTTTCGCTCTCTGATTCTGTTTCTTCTTCTGCCTGCGCCAACATTGTTAGCACTCGAACATTTTCGATAAGGTTTTTGTCAATGTTAATGTCGGTGAGTCCTTTTACAAATACGTTTAAACCAGCTGGTTCGGGAATTCCTGAGAAGTAAGGTGATACACAGTATTCTACCAATTCGGCTATTTTTGTGTTTGGTATAGTTCTTCCTTGATACACAATTTCTCCTTTGGGATTCCATGTTAAGTTGACATAGGATGCGAGTAAACTATTCAACAAAGAGGACGCGTTCGCTTCATCGACTCCGTAGTCAAAATGTGACAGTATTTCTTTAACACGAAAATCGTCATGTAACCTTTCTCCCATAGTGTTCAGGGTTCGAATGATGGTCTTTAAAAAATATCGTTCTTTTTATATTAGTTCTGTGAGTCCTTCTAAAACAGGACCAAGTAGGACATCAAGAAATCCTTCACCTTTTTGAACCAGTATCTCTTTTTTTCTCACAAAACTACTTCGGGAACTGGCCAAAGTTGATATGTCGTCGCTATAAGGCCTAACGACTTCAAGCAAAGCAAGTAATAATTGATATTGCGTTGACCAAAAGTTCAACATACAATCACAAATGCATTAAATTTGCTCAGGGCTAGCAGTCTCCAACAGACCTCGCTGTTGAATAGGTTCACTTGTACATAAAAGTTCAAGAAACGGTTTGTGCTTTTTGATCAACATCTCTATTTGACAGTCAGTGTCTAAATGAGGAAAACGCTACCAAAACACATATTTTAAGAGGGGGGGGGAAGAGGAGGAGGAGAAGGAGGACGAGGAGGAGGAGGAGGAGGAGGAGGAGGAAAAAGAGGATGAGGAGGAGGAGGAGGAGTAAATAGACACACACACATACAAAAGCATTTAGCTTAAAATATTTATTTCGGTTTTCGCTCAAACATATACATATCAAAAGTTTTAGTAAGGTCTGCTTCTTAGATTATATTTAGGCGTTTTTATTTTAAAAGTAGCGTGATAGTCTTTTTTGTCTTCTGGTGATAATTGTGATACATCTTCTTTTGTCATGGGTAAATATTTTGATCTAGTCATCAATAGATGATGTTCATACTCTTCTCTATCATCTGGGGTCATCTTTGCCAAGTCGCTTTCTTTCCAATCCGAAGAGCTTTCCCAGTTATGAAAGAAATTATGTTTAAGCGTTGGTTGTTCAACGGTAGGAGGCGGTGTTACAAAATAGGATTAGCAGGAGCTGTATCGAAACTCCACGGAAGATCGTCAGTTTCTTGCTTTATCTTTGGTGTCAATAGGTGTAGCAGGAGCTGTATCGAAACTCCACGGAAGATCGTCAGTTTCTTGCTTTATCTTTGGTGTCAAATTTTCTGAAGTTTTTGGTGGCTGAGTTTGAAGATTAGTCAGAGGTTGAGACTGATTCTGCAGTTGGTTTTGAAACGTCAGAAAACGTCCTAACTGATTTGAGTGGAGTATGCTCTTTTCTTCAGGTGTTAACTGTGGCGCTTGTACAATATCTTGCATTTTTTGTTCTGTATTGTACATGGCATTAACGATCGGAGGTAATTGATAGGATTGCTTTTGTATGAAACTACCCAGCTGTTGCTGCAGGCTGGAGCTATTTTCTCCGGGTAGAACATTGGTCTTGAGGCGGTGATCGTCGTCCGTAGTCGGCTTTAGATCAAGCATTAAATAACCATGAGGGCGACTTGTGGCTTCCTCCTAACTCTTCATAAATTCATGGACATGACCTGGGTACACCTGCCGTGTCAAGACAGAAATTTGTTGCTTATCCCTCGGAGACTTGAAGAGTACGATACAGTGTGCGTTGAGGCTGATGTTTCTGGTTTCCTTTCCTTGGTGAAATATGTTCTGAACAATATAGATCACGGAGAGATTCCGGTGATGACTTCCCTTAGTAAATAAACTAGCAATACGTTTATCTCTTCCTGACTGATCCATAAGATCGTCAAGAACAATAAGGGTTCGCTTAGAAACATCAAGAAAATTATCATAGTCTATATCAGAGGGTATGCCTTCGTTAAGCTCAATGCCTGGTATTGTCTTGATCATTTCTAAATACATGGGCTGCCACTGTCCATAACACCAAATGATACGTTCGGGAGGAGGATTAATCGTAGTTTTGGCGTTTTCCAGAAGTGTCTTCACCCATACTGTTTTGCCGCTCTGAGTACACCCTGCAACAATACATGTGCACGGATGCTGCATGACTGCTGCGTCAGTGAGAAGATGTGCTGGTCTTGAATAAGTACCGTTTTTATGGGAATTTTTTATATGACGTTGCATGTTGAATAGTGTTGAAAACGTTTTTCCACAAGTGCTGCAAACATAAGACATGTTCACTCATTGAAGAGCATGAGCAGAATAAATACTTCTAGAGAATTTCGTATTATATATTTATCTTTCTCCTCCTCCTCTTTCTCCTCCTCCTCCTCCTCTTGCTCCTCCTCCTCCTATATCTCCTCCTCCTCCTCTTTCTCCTCCTCCTCTTTCTCCTCCTCTCCCTCCTCTTTCTCCTCCTGTTTCTCCTGCTCATCCTCCTCTTCCTCCCCCATCTTAAAATATGTGTTTTGGTAGCGTTTTCCTCATTTAGACACTGACTTTCAAATAGAGATGTCGATCAAAAAGCACAAACCGTTTCTTGAACTTTTATGTACAAGTGAACCTATTCAACAGCGAGGTCTGTTGGAGACTGCTAGCCCTGAGCAAATTTGATGCATTTGTGATTGTATGTTTAACTTTTGGTCAACGCAATATCAATTATCACTTGCTTTGCTTGAAGTCGTTATGCCTTATAGCGACGACATATCAACTTTGGCCAGTCCCCGAAGTAGTTTTATGAGAAAAGAAGAGATACTGGTTCAAAAAGGTGAAGGATTTCTTGATGTCCTACTTGGTCCAGTTTTAGAAGTACTCGCAGAACTAATATAAAAAGAACGATATTTTTTAAAGACCACCATTCGAACCCTGAACACTATGGGAGAAAGGTTACATGACGATTTTCGTGTTAAAGAAATACTGTCACATTTTGACTACGGAGTCGATGAAGCGAACGCGTCCTCTTTGTTGAATAGTTTACTCGCATCCTATGTCAACTTAACATGGAATCCCAAAGGAGAAATTGTGTATCAAGGAAGAACTATACCAAACACAAAAATAGCCGAATTGGTAGAATACTGTGTATCACCTTACTTCTCAGGAATTCCCGAACCAGCTGGTTTAAACGTATTTGTAAAAGGACTCGCTGACATTAACATTGATAAAAACCTTATCGAAAATGTTCGAGTGCTAACAATGTTGGCGCAGACAGAAGAAGAAACAGAATCAGAGAGCGAAAACGAAGAAACTTCCTCCGAAGAAGATTCAGAAAACGATAAGGATCACACCGAAATAGAATTAGAAAGTTCTATAATTGACGAACCTGTTGATTGTGAACGTTGTCAGAATCCTGTTAATTTTACACATGTAATTGAGTGTCCTAAGTGTTTGTGGAAATATTTTAACAAATGCGTTAATCGAAATCTGATATGTAATGTTTGTGGTACAGAATTCAAGGCTCATGATCCATGCCTTCGGATTATAAGATGTACTGTATGCCCATATGCTAGTGTTACCGATAGATCACTAAATAATCAAGAGTTTTTTGTGTAAAGATATATTTCTCAATAAAATATTTTAAATTCTGTATTACATGTACGCATGTTGCTAATGACTCTCTTGACTAGACTTACCCAAGCGCTTAATCCTCTTAATGACCCCCAATGAGTTTCTCTTTTGTCTCCTGCACGTGCACTGAGGATAAATATGCAAATATCACACTTAGTAACAGAAAGCGTAGCAACGCTTTCAAAGTAATAAATCGCTTTGCCTTTAGTTTATATTTCGACACTTAAAATAGTTCTGTGTAATTGTCGAAGATGCAGGTTCACCGTGTAAACATTCCATTGTAGTGGTATTCTAATCCGACGGTAAATTTTCTAATGCTTTCAACAAACGTTCCAATCTTTCTCTAAAGTCTAGTGAGTCATGCTGAATATTAATGAGGCGGCATCCCTTTGGACACTATAGTCTAACTCGTGAGTAAATGAGTAACTCATGAGTAACTCGTGAGTAAATGAGTAACTCTGAATACTAATGAGAACGCCGCCTGAACATTAATGAGAACGCCGCCCTGAATACTAATGAGAACGCCGCCTGAACATTAATGAGAACGCCGCCTGAATATTAATGAGAACGCCGCCCTGAATACTAATGAAACGCCGCCCCTGCGCCGCTCTAAAAATACGGCTCGATCGGCCCCTATAATACTACTCACGTATTTGATCATGTGCAAGTCTTTTATACCTGATAGAACTACTATGAATATTAACTAACGTGAAATTTTATATAAAGAATACTAATGAACGTGAAATTTTATATAAAATGTCATCCTAATTAGCAAATCTATTGTCGGCGTTTTTGAAGCTATTCAAAACACTCGTAGTCGCGATTTAAATATTACATAATAATAATAATTATATAATAACATATAAGTGAGAATTCGGCTCATTGAGTAGCTTGCCAACTATTTGCCGACCTCCTGATCTAAACAACAACCATTATCCAATCATTTAGTAACCTATTTATTTTCATCATATATATCTGCGATCTGCCAAATTGTGTTGAAAATAGTAAACAAATAAGCAAGTCATGTACCACTAGATTGCGGTAGGATTTGGTCAAATGAAATCGTCTTTGGTCAAATGTTTGAGAGTTGATAGAAGAACCTTTATCTTGTATGTAATAAATTAAATATTGACCAAATTGGCTGAAGTTGTATACATCCGATTCAACAACTACCCGACTTGTAATGACAACAAGAAAATATGCATTGACAAACGATAGCTCGAGTAATAGTCATTTGGCAGATCGTATGTAGACCAGATTTAAACAAATAAGGAAGTAAATAATTTGAAAATCGCTGTTGCTTAAATAGCGAGGTCGGCAAATAGTAGACGAGATACTCAATTAGCAGAATTTTCATTTTAATATTTCCCCTCTATATATTTACTGTTCAATAAAGGCTATATGTAAATTAGCCCATAAAGGAGCAGTGTCACTAAGCCCACGCAATAATCACGCGCCAACTTGAAAAACTACAGCCTGAAGGTTTTCAAGTTTGTTGACCAAAGATGGCGGCCGCACTTGGCGGAGCGTATGGTGGAAGACGCGATAATTCAGGCCGAAAGAGAAAATACGAGGGATCAAATAGTTCACAGAAAGCCTGGAATAGTCAGCACAAACGTATTTACTTATCACTGACTATATTTGAGTCATGGAAAGATGCTAAAATCGTAGCTGGATATGGTTCATGTAGCGATAGCGACTTCGCATCCCATCTGCTCTCATTGGAATACCGTAGAAGGTAAATATCATTTGATTCATTTCTCTGGTTTCTTGTCCGATTTAAAGCTATTTCCAACATTTTCCGAAGTTATTTTTATGTACGCAAAAAAGATGCGCAAATGGTGACACTGCTCCTTTAAGCGGCGGCCATTTTGTCATCAACTTCTGGTAATGAGAACGGTGATGTTTTTGAGTTTTTCTCAGTTAATTCAAAATAACCTAGGGGCCCATTGTTTTATACGAAAAACGAGGAAGTGCATTAGCGGATTGTAATTATAACGAGCAAAATGATGCTAAAGCCTTTATTTGACCATGAACGCAATTTATCAATTGTAAGATAATATTTTGACTGGGAATTTTTACTATCCCTGTATGTTATTGTCTATATTTTTATAGTAAGCAACTAATCCCTAAATTACTATTGATTTTATTTATTGTTTGTGGTGTTTAGAAGCTTGAGGGGAAATAAAATAATGGAGATAGAAGAAGAGACGTTCTATAATTCAAGGTCTTTAGAAACTCTGTAAGTAACTTAACTAGACATACATAAACACAACAACCCTTCGCCCGCTTTTAACACGTTAAATATACATAAATAACCCCCCCCCCCGATTAAACTGTTTTTGTATACAAATATAAACCCCTGCCTTCCTGGCCTCCTTTACATCCTGTTTTGAGTGTTTTATCACATTTTATGAATATAGTTTTTCTATTAACACCAGAAACTGATAGCAAAAACAAACAATAATTACAGACGCTTATATCAAGGTGCCTATTAAACTGTTTTAATATGATTCCTCATGTTCCAAATATAATGTTGAACCCCAAAGAAAAACATCAGAACAGAAAAAAACGTAGGTAACAACCTGAAAACAATAGGTATATAAAGAGAGGAAAAACTAACCAGGGAAGAACTATAATGCAAAGTTTCACTCATGGAAAAAACGCCTGAGTGAGAAAATGTATATTATTTGACAAGTTTTTTGCTGTTTTAACTGAGTTTAATACAGAGAAGGTTTTGGATATATACCGACTCTAATCAACTAAAGAAAGCTGGTAAGTTAAATACGAATCACTGCTTACAGATAAATTTTCTTTTAGCTTTTCTCAGATGCTGCAAATACTGCCATACGTATCCCCAATTAGCTGTAATATATAGCTAAATACAGTGACACTTAAATAAAGTTATTCATTCATTTCATTCATTCATACGTACGGCGTTTGGTTTCCGTGGTTTTCTCGTTCGGTTCTTAGTAAAAAGCAATAAATTCTATTCAAAATGTGAAAAGCTGTTTGTGTTCATGTTCCTTTCAATTCACTGTTCTCTCACGAGCCAAGATATATCAGTGCATAAGTATTTTGCTGGCTTTGAACAGATACACGAAGAAACATATTTTTTTTGTTCAGTCAGATTTGGCGGCATCTTTTCCGATCTTTATAGCAATTTTTCATGCTTTTTCAATGGTTTCTAGTCGTGTTTAATATTGTTTGGTTCATCCCACTGCAACATCTTTTCTTAGCTTTTCTTTTTCGGTCATTTGTAAACCAATTTTTCTGACAAAGATTTTGTTTCGCTTGAGCCGCGAAAGCCGCGATTTGATGTATATATATATATGCCGTGGGTACCTATTAGCGATAATGCAACGCTCACTACCCTTTTGGAAGTTTGAGCACTCTGGGCCCATGCGCACTTCACGCTATCTGAATGTACTTCACCGATGCTGTCCCACATGCGGTTGTCACCGACAATCGCATGTGTTATAAGTAATTGATGAAATTCATTCAGATTGTTCCAAGCTACACTGATGAGCTGTTGTACAGCGAAACACCGTGTCTGTAGATTGAACTATATATATATATATATATATATATATATATATATAGTTATATATAAATGCTTGTGTCTCATGTGACGTGTCAAAGCTATCGAACGTTGGGCCACAAACGAGTCACGATCACAGGCCAATAAAGCCGCGGACTCATGGGGTATCTAGGTAACGACTATAGAAATGAAACGAGAAGCCTTCGACGAGTATTTTGGTACCAAACACGAGGTATAGCGAGCAATATTTCGAGTTTAACGAACAAGTGAAAACTCTCTTTTTGACAACGAAGCAATAATATGGCGGCGCTCGTTTCACCCGACGGCTAATGGATTTTTAAATCGAAAATGCAGAACTTTTATCGTGAATATCAAACTCGAAGATGGTGGAAAGCATGGAGATATTATTCATCAAAGTCAAACGATTTCGGCAACTACGGATTATTGAATACCTAAGGATAACCAAGCGTTTAAAATGGAATCATTTGAGAAATCCCACATATTCCCAGTGTAATACAAGGTAAATTATTTGTGTATTTAATCGCAAAATGCAGGGCGAGTATACAACGTGTTGAGAACGTTGGTTGACGAATGTGTTTCGGATAACTGTCGCATGCTTACCGCATTTCGGCAGTTGCTCGAAGAAGTCTATGGACCATTCTATTTTGAGAAGCATCGGGCCGCCATTATCGGGGAAATCTGAGACATGCGCAAATCTTGCATGTCCGTAATTTCTGGCCATGTTATATAGTTAGTACTCGTTTAACTCAGTAGCAGTAAACTAGTGTATAGCTTTCGAAAGGATTCCTCCTAAATAATTATTCACAACATATATGACACCTATTTTCTCTTGAAGTTTCAATTCGTCCGTAGTCCCCAAACATGGCTGTTATCTGTTTCCAACCGACATCTTCCGAACTTACTTAAATAGATTGGGATTGCTTTTGAAGCAAAAAGTGCCGCCGTGTTCACATAATTATGCCCATAACGAGAAAGATAGGGAAGAGGAATAGGGAGTTAAATAAAACAAAAACGTTCGTTAAAGCGAATGGCCTTAACACTTTGAGTCCTGGACCTCAAGGTGTTAAAGAGATAGGTTTTAACACTTTCAGGCTTGGACCTCTCCCTGTGCCGAATAAAATCGTCTGGCGTTAGCCAGAATAAACCTTGAAGACTCGTCGTCAGGCTTCAAAGTGGTAACGAACGTTTTTCTCTTATTGAATTTCCTACTTTTTTCCCTTTATTTATCTTTCTCGTTATTATTAGTTACGGCACCCTCATTTATTTTTAAGATTTTTGATAGCAGCTTTTTAGTATTTAGCCTTATTAGTTCTCCCTCTCCCACAATCTGGTTGCCGATCATTTGTAATAATTAGCTAATACCTAACATTTTTGCATCTCATTACAGTCAAAATGGAAATACCTTCTCGCTTCCGCTTCTGTATAGTTGGTTGTGTATTACTGTATTTATGTAGCCGCTACTGAACGGCGAGGAAAGTTTAGCGATAAAAGTCGCCAATTCTTGATGTATATTCTTCTGTTGGTATCGAGTTGGGATAAACATACATTGTATTCTAATTAAATACCATTTAACGCTAAATTATACTATATTGTACAGTTTTCAAAAATATTTCTCAGGCTTCCGTAGCGACTACAGTAATACAGTAATACGCAATGAACTACAGAAGAAGAAGTGGGAAGGTATTTCCATTTTGACTGCATGATTATCAGTTTGTTTAACCTCCCAGCATTTGGCTATTTTAATTACTTAACCCGTTTGGATATATATAAGCCCTGTTTTATTTCATTTTAACACATTTTAATCTGATGAAGGACTCCGCTAGAAACGCCTTTATTTCCCTATCAATTCTGTTCTCGGCAGTTTACTACCTTTCACTTTTGTTATTTAAAACAATGCCATCGGAGCACCTTCCTTTTTAACATTATAACAGGGTATCTATGACTGGAATGCCTTAACTGAGATGATTCGAACTCATCCTTGGCTTGCTTCTTCGTCGCGCTCACTATGTGACAATTTATAGTTAATATAAATTATGGTTAATGATATAGCAATTTCACTTAGTTTGTTTGCCACGAAGTCATCACTTGCCCAGCACGGCCTGTACATGACTTGTGTACACAAACAACCAATTATCCCAATAATACAACCTTTCTCTGTGCCATAACAAAGGCACCACACAACTAAGCACTAAGCCAAGGCATGCCATTAGTCATTTCGATCATTCGCGCCTTTACTTTCCTGGAGTAAGTTACTCGGAGAACGCAAAATCAAGAAAATAAAGTGAAGGAGATAAAGTGTTTTCAAAGATACCTGCCACTCGAAGCACTAGAAGATCTTCTATCCGACAAGGAACGCCGGCCGATACTCACTTGAGCCATCTCACCACCGAAGTATTGCGTCTTCGTCCTGGTCAATTGAATCTGGTTACGACAGGAACACGAAGCACCTTACTGGCAAGACTAACGACAGCCTTACAAGATCATCCCCACGACGAAAACCCACCACAACAATCCCAGCATAACGACGTCCTTCCACCGCCAGACGCTCCAGAGTCATCTCCAGTCGAGCGGGAACCACGATAAGAGCCAACAACTGGAGGTTTTACCACGGCACAACTCGACACCCTACGATGCCTGATTTCTTCACCTATCGAAGATTCTATACCGCGCTTGAGAGCGATACCTGCCGAACCTCTGTTCAACAACGTCGCGCAACCACACAAAATGCCAACCGGCCTCAATTCCCATCCAACTTCATTGTTTGACCACCTACCAGGAAAAACGATCAACTCCATCACCAACGCATGTTCCAGGCGTCGACAACTCCATTGCCGACTCCCTGTCCCGCTCTCAAATGGCCAAATTCCACCAACTGGTTCCCTACGCTTCTCCCCAACCTACCACCATCCCACTATCATTGATCCAGGTCTAACTTCCAAAGTCAACCAATTGCTAACTGGGTCCATCGCCACTTCAACCAGAACCACATACTCTTCTGGCGTCAAAAGATATCTAGACTTCTGTTTTAACCACCACCTAGTCACTGTCAACAACCTTGTAGCTACCCATTCCCACAGAAGAAACTCTGGTTTATTTTCTTGCCTGGCTTCAAGACAAGGTACAGTATCACACAGCCAAGCTCTATTTAGCAGCAGTTAAGAACTTTTACCTCGAATATAACTATCCTATTGATACAACTCGGATGCTCCAACTCCATCGCATACTCAAACGTTTCAAACGTACATCTGAAGTAAAACGACGTAAACGTGAACCAATGACAATCTTCATCTTGAGCCTGCCGTTATGTGACTTACTAAAGCCAGCACTTTCAGTAGCGACCATGTCATGAAACTGAAAGTAGCGACCATCAACATTTGAGGTAAGCCCACTTATAGTATATATATATAATACATTTAAGAGAGAGCACAGACAACTTCTTTAAGGTTCTTTTATTAAAAACGTTTCGGCATTTCAGCCTTCATCAGTTTACAAATCTTCTAGTTAAAATGCAATTTTCCTCTCCTTTTATTGCATTTTAACTAGAAGACTTTGTAAACGGATGAAGGCTGAAATGCCGAAACGTTTTTAATAAAATAACCTTAAAGAAGTTGTCTGTGCTCTCTCTTAAATGTATTTTAACTTATTCTTGGGCAAGACTGTGAATCCAATCTTGGATCCTTCTTCTGGAATTTCCTGCCGTTGGTTGGTAAGCCGCTTTTTGATATATATATATATATAGCTATAAGGAATAGAAGAAGTTATCTTGATTTCAATTGTAATTGATTTATCAATCGCTTGCAGAGTTTAAAAATGCTCAGTACGACAATCAGTTTCTTTCGGTGGAAACTTGGTTCCTTAAAGATTAGAGTAGACGTAACAGTGCTAAATCTAATTCAAAACTTGGACTAAAATAGTCCTGACTAGCAAAACTTGGTCTTATTCATACAGCTTTGCTTTGATTTATGTATTTTGCGCTCGGCGTGACCTGGGTATTAGTACCTGCAAGAAATTATCTCCAGAGATAATTAATGGCAGCTAGCGGTGTCCTCCAGGCCGGGACATGACGGCAAGGTCCTAAACAAAAGGAGTTCCAGGGCCCTTACCATCACTCTGACCTTATTCCTCACGCTTTCTGAGGGCCGTTACCCTCAGAACTGCACCACCTGTCCTAGAAATCAATGCATCTAGTAGTTACTCTATAATATTTAGGCTTCACGTGGGAATTGTGTCTAGTTTCAATTAATGGCAGGTAGTCATGTCATCCTGGCCACACTTCACCCACGATGAAACCCACACGAAGACATGAGGCCAAGATCCTATCAACAAGGGCTGCCAGGGCATTTACCCTCACCTCGACCTTGTCCCTCCCGTTTTCTGATGGCCTTTACCCTCAGAGCTGCACTACTTGTCCTAGAAAATAAGGTATTTTGTAGTTACTCTGTAATATTTAGGCTTCACGTGGGAATTGTCTCTAGTTCAAACTGGTGGCTGGAAGTGGTGACCTCCAGGGCACACTTCACTCACGGTGAAGCCCACACGAGGACATGAGGGAAAGGTCCTATCCAAAAGGAGTGCCAGGGCCGTTACCCTCACCCCGACCTTGTCCCTCCCGTTTTCTGAGGGCCCTTACCCTCAGAGATACACTACCGGTCCTAGAAAATAAGGTATTTTGTAGTTACTCTGTACTATTTAGGCTTCACGTGGGAATTGTCACTATTTCCAATTGGTGGCTGGAAGTGGTGTCTTCCAGGGCACACTTCACTCACGTTGAAGCCCACACGAGGACATGCGGTCAAGGTCTTTTCCAAAAGGAGTGCCAGGGCCTTTACCCTCACCCCGACCTTGTCCCTCCCGTTTTCTGAGGGACCTTACCCTCAGAGCTGCACTACCTGTCCTAGAAAATAAGGTATTTTGTAGTTACTCTGTAATATTTAGGCTTCACGTGGGAATTTGTCTCCAGTTCCAATTGGTGGCTGGAAGTGGCGTCCTCCAGGGCACACTTCACTCACGGTGAAGCCCACACGAGAGCATGAGGGCAAGGTCCTATCCAAAAGGAGTGCCAGGGCACTTACCCTCACCCCGACCTTGTACCTCCCGTTTTCTGAGAGCCCTTACCGTCAGAGCTGCACTACCTGTCCTAAAAATCAAGGCATCTAGTAGTTACTCTATAATGTTTGGGCTTCACGTAGGAATTGTGTCTAGTTTCAATTAATGGCAGGTCGTCGTGTCATCCAGGCCACACTTCACCCACGGTGAAGCCCACACGAAGACATGAGGGCAAGGTCCTATCCAAAAGGAGTGCCAGGGCCTTTACCCTCACCCCGACCTTGTTCCTCCCGTTTTCTGAGGGTCCTTACCCGCAGAGCTGCACTACCTGTCCTAGAAAATAAGGTATTTTGTAGTTACTCTGTCATGTGTGAAGGAGTCAAGGAGTGAGGACGTGTAACTCTGAGCTGCATATTTTTTTCGAATTTTACTTGAAGCTGAAGTTCAAATCATACAATAAAAAGTTATTATTTTACGAATTCTCGAATATATCACAATGCCTTCCAATGATATCACAGAAGACTGACTAAAATGAATTCTCGACAGCAAGCTAAGACCACTCGAAGAGAAGATTGAAGATCTCGTTAAGGCGACCGAATTCATCAGTGCCAAGTACGATGAAATACTGATTAACGAAAAGAATATTGAAACTATAAACGGTGAGCTGCTAAAAGAAAATGAATTGTTAAAGAGTCAAGTATTCAACTTACAAAATCATATGGATCAAATGGACGGAAACGTGAACCAGCTAGAACAATATGGCCGTCACGAATGCCTCGAGATACGAGGTATTCCCGTCCAACAAGGTGAAAATATTGACGATCTAGTCTGCTCCGTCGGTAATCTAATCAACGTAAACATCAAAACTGAAGATATCTCAATAAGCCACCGCCTTAAAAGCAGAATAACGACTCCAGATTCACCACCAGCAATTATTGTGAAATTCGTCAGGCGAACCACAAGAGACAAACTCTACTATGCTAGGAAATATCTTAAAGACAAATCTACTACAGATTTTGGTCTTGGGAGAATTTCCAATAACAAGATATATATCGCAGAGAGCCTAACCAGAAGAAACAAAGATTTGTTTAATAAATGCTTAGAAGCAAAGAAGTCCCTGAATTACAGATTTATCTGGACTAACCAAAGAAGGATCTACTTACGAAGAAACTCAGATTCCCCTGCGAAGCTAATCTCTTCCGTGAAGGATCTTGAATCGATTTACAGCTGATTAATATATTTGAACCAGCAGATAAGTGAACAATATTACTAATCATATAAACGATGGCGTTCGATATTGACAATATTGATACCTTACCTCAAGTAGAATTGTTAGCTACCTTAAACTCTTGTTCTACTCTCTCTAATAGGGGGGGAGGGTGCAAAACCATTGGGGCGAGCGCGCGGCCATGCCTATTTATCCTTGTTAAAATCATGGCGAAACTTGCGAAGCAAGAAGGATATCGCTTCGGTTTTTGTCGAATTCGTCTTTAATCGTTGTTTGGATCACTTTCATGTGAGCTGGTATCTTCGTTCTTTGATTTTAGACCATTATCGCTGATAACCAACGCGTAGAAACGCTATAATAAGAAAGTTTCCTCAACTGAGGGGTCGCTGCGCCATTGTGGCAGACACGGGACGCGGCTGTTTGTGGATTTTAGCAGAGACAAAACGCCTTGCTGTATAGTGGGATACTGCGATAACAACAAACGCAGTCCAGAATGTTGGGTGAAGAGGTACTTTCTTAAAATTTTGGTTCTTAATAAGCGGCCAAATCTCCAGATTTCGGCAGAAACTTGGCGTAAGCAAACATTTGTCTAGAATATCCGTATTTTCCGCTTGTTTATCAGCCTTCAAAGCCAATGGTGTAAAATTTCCCACATAAAATTGCTTCGTTCCTCAAAATAATTACACGTTTAATTCGACAAAAATACAATCAATATGTACGATTCTATCTTTATACTTAATAGTTAGATCTAGATTTAAACTGCATTTAACTATATTTTGCCCTGTATATGCCAGTTAATAACGTGTAGGCCTATATATTAGAAGTAAACACGCGTAACCCGAAACGTATCCCTTTCCTGCGAGGAGATATACAAAATACACTTCGTTTGATAACGAGAAAGAGGATATTTCATACTTCAGATGAGGAAGATGAACCTCTGGTTACTTACGTTACTATACGCTTCAAGTTCGAGTGATTTACAAGAGAGTTGGAGCTAAAGTTTTACATTGCGTTGCTGAAATCGTCACTCAGTCGTGCCCGTCATAACAGCGCAGCCACCCCTCAGTTGAGGAAACTTTCGTATTATAGCGTTTCTACAAGTTGGTTATCAGCGATAATGGTCTGGGATTGGAGAACGGACATACTAGCCCGCAGAAAAGCGGTCCAAACGACGATTAAAGACGAATTCGACAACAACCGAAGCGATATCCTTCTTGCTTCGCAAGTTTCTCCATGATTTTAACAAGGATAAATAGGCATGGCCGCGCGCTCGCCCCAATGGTTTTGCACCCCCTGCAATATGGCGAAATAAACCTTGAACTCCCCTATTTAGATCCTGACATTAATATACCTCTACAGACAAACTTTAGATATTATTCTTCGTCGGATTTTAAAAATAGTTATGAAATTTCAAATTGCTCCTCTGGAAATTACTTTTCTGTTATTCACTCTAATATTAGAAGTTTAAATGC
This sequence comes from Paragorgia papillata, assembly GCA_035771165.1. Taxonomy (NCBI): domain Eukaryota; kingdom Metazoa; phylum Cnidaria; class Anthozoa; order Scleralcyonacea; family Coralliidae; genus Paragorgia; species Paragorgia papillata. The sequence goes on along the minus strand of JAWNZC010000375.1, from coordinate 692,780 downwards.
CAATTTTGATGGTTTATTACAAATGCTAACAGAAATGAACCATTTTTTTTCTTTGATTGGCTTGACAGAAACAAAATATAAGGTTTCTGAGGAAAATTTACATGTCCATAATATTCCTGGCCATTTATTTCTCAACCTAGTTTATCAAATGCAGGTGGGACAGGTTTCTTTGTTTCTGATAAATTAAATTTCCATATAAGAAATGACTTGTCAGAGTCCACAGCTGATTATGAATGCTTATGGATTGATATCCAGAGCAATTCTAAGGATGATTTAATATGTGGAGTTGTATACAGACACCCAAATAGTAAACTTGAAGCATTTTTGGCTTTTATGAATGCGTTAATTGACAAAATCAATAGAGAAAATAAATATTGCATTATAATGGGAGATTTTAATTTAAATCTCTTAAATTCAGACTCACATTCAGGTACAGATGAATTTTTGAATACATTAGGATCACATTTCTTTAATCCCCATATTTTGCAACATAGTAGAATTACTCATCACTCAGCTACTTTAATTGATAATGTGCTTTTTAATTCGATTGCTCATCACACAATTAGTGGCAATATTGTCCGTGATCTAACTGATCACCTTCCAAATTTTCTTATTGTCAATAAGTTTACAACCCTATACCTAAAGGTTTTAAGATCTATAAAAGAGATTTCACTCATTTTAATGAACACAATTTTCTTCAAGAAATCCAGACCATTAACTGGAACTTAGAACCTTTCAATAGCAATGTTAATGACATGTTTAATACATTTAATTTGGGATTAACAAAAATAATTGACACATTCCTTTAAAGCAGCTGAGTAGAAAATCTGTTAAATATATGGCTAAACCCTGGATAACACCTGGCATTAGAACTTTATTAAAAATAAAGAATAATCTTTATAAAAAATATATTAAATCAAGGTCATTATATTATTATCAAAAATTCAAATTATATAGAAATAGATTAAACCGCTTGATAAAAATCAGTAAAACTGATTATTATAATAATTATTTTGCCTTAAATCGGACAAATATGAGAAACATATGGCAAGGAATTAAACAAATTATAAATCTTAAACCAAGGGGTGGTGGTGGTTTTCCTTCAAGAATCCTTGAGGGTGAAAACGTATTAACTGATAGTAAATCTATTGCCGATGCATTGAACGATTTTTTTTCCAACATAGGAAATAAACTGGCTGCATCCATACACTCTACAGATAAATCTCCAATGGATTTCATGCCACCAAAACAACCCAATTGTTTATTTATTTTCCCCATAACCTCTGAGGAAATTGAGTTAGAAATTAATAATTTGAGTTCCTCAAACGCCACTGGTCCCTTTAGTATACCAATTAATATTTTAAAATTAATAAAATAAATAATCTCAAAACCACTCGAAATTATCTTCAATAGCTCTCTGTCAAATGGCATAGTCCCGAACAGTTTTAAAATAGCCAGGATAATTCCTGTACACAAAAAGGGGTCAACCATGTTTATTAACAATTATCGTCCTATTTCTTTGCTTTCAAAATTTAATAAACTACTTGAAAAGCTAATGTTCAAAAGAATTAGTTCCTTTGTTGATAAACATAATATATTATATAACAAGCAATTTGGATTTCGATCAAAACATTCTACTTTAGATGCAATATTGTCAATTACTGACCAAATACAAAGAGCTGTTGAGGATGGCTATTACTCTTGTGGTATTTTTTTTGATTTATCTAAGGCTTTTGATACGGTCAATCACCACATTCTTTTACAAAAACTTGAACACTATGGAATTAGAGGTGTAGCATATGATTGGTTTAAGTCATACTTATCTAACAGAAAACAATTTGTCTCATTGGGGGGAGTTACTCCAGGATTATTGGACGTTTCTTGTGGGGGGCCGCAAGGTTCAGTTCTTGGACCTCTACTTTTCTTATTATATATTAATGATATCCAAAACTCCTCAAGTGTTCTTGATCTTCACCTTTTTGCTGATGATTCGAATTTTTTCTGCACTGACACGAGTTTACTAAGATTAGAAACTATAGTCAACACTCAAACTTCACTTGTTTATCGCTGGCTATGTGCCAACAAGCTGTCACTTAATATAGAAAAGTCTAACTATATTATATTTCATTCTGTGCAAAGGAGCTTAATTATGAAGAAAAAATTTCTTTGAATGGCCAGTTACTTAATTAAGCAAGAATTGTGTACTACTTATTAAAGTGTGGTGATTGATTGTCATTTGAATTGGAAAGCACACATATCAAATATTTCAAAAAAGGTTAAACTAAATATTGGAGCTATATCTAAAGTACGACACTATGTTGGCGATGATATTCTTACTAACCTTTACTACTCCTTGATTTATCCTTTTCTAACATATGCACTGGTGGCTTGGGGAAACACTTATTGTTCCTCAATTAATCCTTTGTTTATTTCACAAAAAAAAGTTTTAGGTTAATTACCTTTTCAAGTTTTTATGATCATACAAATCCTCTTTTTTTCAAATTTAAGATTCTAAGTTACATGATCTTGTTTTTTTTATCATAATGCAATATTTATGTATGATTTTTATAGTGGCAACCTGCCAGAAACTTTTAACACATTTTTTCTCCTGGTAAAAAAAAGACATAACTATAATACCAGACTTGCTTCGAGGTCATCTTACTCTCTTCCCCAGATTAGAACTAATTACGGAAAATTTAATATTCGATATTCGGGTGTTAAGGTATGGAATGAAATTGATGATGAAACAAAGAGACTCAAACCATCAAAATTCAAAATTAAAGTAAAAAATTATCTAGTGGACCAATATATTAATTCAAATTAAAAAAAAATTTAAAAATTTAAAATTGGCATTATATTTAAGAATTATTTAGTGGACCAATATATTAATTCAAATGAAGAAAAAAATTAAAATTGGCATTATACTTAAGAAATTCTAAATAGAATCGTATTTAGAAATAACGGAAGTATACGTATTTTCCCTTATCTATATATGATCAGTTTCTAGCTTATTTATGCGTGAAACTGGTCAATGATAATATTTCACTCTTTCGGCTTCATAACATTTAAGATTATTGGACTTAGCTCCACATATGGTTAGCTGTATAATCACAAGCTAACTGTCTCGTCTAACCGTATGGTTATTACAGTTAGCTTGCACCACACTGATGTTTAAATTATAATTAATACTAAACTTGTAGATTATTTACTCTAGGTGTTAATAAATTTTGATTTGATTTGATTTGATTTGAATATTTATTCTTCACGTGGGAATTGTCTCTAGTTCCAATTGGTGGCTGGAAGTGGTGTCCTCCGGGCACACTTCACTCACGGTAAAGCCGACACGAGGACATGAGGGAAAGGTCCTATCCAAAAGGAGTGCCAGGGCCCTTACCCTCACCCCGACCTTGTCCCTTCCGTTTTCTGAGGGCCCTTACCGTCAGAGCTGCACTACCTGTCCTAGAAAATAAGGTATTTTGTAGTTACTCTGTAATATTTTGGCTTCACGTGGGAATTGTCACTATTTCCAATTATAAAATAACATTTATACTACGCGTGCTCTGATTGGTCAATAACCGTGCAGGATCAGAGTATCCTGCACGGAAAATTCCCGCCTTAGCGGCTTTTCAAAAATGTCAGACGAAAATATTTTTGAGAATTTTGAATTTGACAATGAGAATACCTTAAATGAATCTAAAATTGATGACAACAATATAAAACAAAGATTCGTTTTAACTACGGAGAAAGACGTTGACGAGTTGGTCGAAAATTCGGTAGCCCAAAACACAAAATACAAAACAATCTACGCTGTCAACATTTTTAAAGGTATGTTTATTTGAAAGATTGTCATTTTCCATTTAAGAAGCTACAGTAAAATTTTAAACAGTTTAATAAATCCCATGACCACTGAACACTTATTAAAGTAAAAAACATATTCATTTTAAAGAATGGGCCAAAATTCGTCACATTACAAGCGAATTGCATGAAATGGACAACAACACATTGGACAGCTACCTACGTTTGTTTTATGCAGAAGTGAAAAACCTCAACGGCGAAGACTACAGTAGGTCAACTCCATTGGGTATAAGAAATGGTCTGGAGAAATATCTGAACTCCCCACCACACAACAAAGGCGTCACGATAACTGGTAACCCAGAATTCAAGAGGTCTATAGTGGTCCTCAACGCAAAAATTAAATCCCTCAAAAAAGAAGTAAACAAAATGTAAAGCACAAACCTCCGCTTGAGCCCGAAGACCTGGAAAAGCTCAAAACTAGTGGTGTATTTGATTCGTCAAATCCCCTTGGACTGTTGTGGAATGTGTGGTTTCACACGGTGTTATTCTGGTGCCGACGTGGCCGCGAAGGACAAATAAGTTTGACAAAAGACAGCTTCGTGTTTACACAAGACCCAACAGGCGAAGAGTATGTGACGATGACACACTGTGAAGCCTCCAAAAACCATCCTGGAGGAATAAACGATACAGAGAGCTTCCAACACCTGGGTCGAATGTACAAGACAAAGGAAGAAAATGATGGGTATAGTGCCTTGAAGCTGTACATCAGCAAGTTAAATCCACAATGTCAAGCATTGTTTCAGTACCCGAAGCGACAGTGGAAGTCAACCGATGCAACTTGGTACGAAAATCGTCCCCTTGGCGTCAACAAGCTTGGCGAAATGATGAAGACCATAAGCAATGCTGCTGGTTTGTCCACGATCTACACAAACCACTGTGTAAGAGCGACTTCAATTACCCTTTGGTCAAATGCTGGCTTGACCAACCGACACATTATGTCGATTTCAGGCCATCGAAATGAGCAGTCACTTCAACACTACAACCGACGGCCATCCACATCCCAGCTTAAACGCTGCAGCGATGTTCTCTCGCAAGCTCTTGGTGAGGAAACTGGTCATTTTTACTCCAATCCGGCAGCCCAACGAAGGCGTATCTAGGATGACAGTCTTCTCAACTCAAATGCTTCTACAGCTTCGGCCACGACAACAACCAGCTTCGCTTCGCACTGTTCGCAGTCTTCAAATGTTCAGGTCGAAAATTTTCCAAACTTTGGCTCTCTGTTCAACAGTTGTTCAATTGGAAACGTACATGTCAATTTTAATCTACCACAATGAATTTAATACTGTATCCCTGTTATTATATTGTTACTGAAAACGTTGTATTTATAACCTAACTTGTTTCTCAGCACGACGATATTTTTTTTGTCAGTCGTTCGAAGGCGATTGATTGACATGTTGGGGGTCCACTGAGTATTCCGGTTCTCTGATTGGTAGTTGATACTTTTTGGGAGAATTACACTCTTCATCCATTCTTTTTTAAATAAACTTCATCGTTATTTCTGTGTCGTTATTTTATAAAAGAAATACCAAATGATTTTCCGTGCAGGATACTCTGATCCAAACACTTGAGAAGTTGCTCGACTTTCGAAAAGCTAAAAACACTCGCCTAGCGGCTCGTGTTTTGTTACGCTTTTCTTAAGTCTCGCAACTTCCCGCGTGTTTGGATCAGAGTATCCTGCACGGAAAATCATTTGGTATTTCTTAATTGGTCGCTGGAAGTGGTGTCTTCCAGGATACACTTCACTCACGGTGAAGCCCACACGAGGACACGAGGGCAAGGTCCTATCCAAAAGGAGTGCCATCTCCCTTACCCTCACCCCGACCTTGCCCCTCTCGTTTTCTGAGGGCCCTTACCGTCATAGCTGCACTACCTGTCCTAGAAAATAAGGTATTTTGTAGTTACTCAATTGTAATATTTAGGCTTCACGTGGGAATTGTCTCTAGTTCCAATTGGTGGCTGGAAGTGGTGTCCTCCCGGGCACACTTCACTCACGGTGAAGCCCACACGAGGACTTGAGGGAAAGTCCTATCCAAAAGGAGTGCCAGGGCCCGTACCCTCACCCCGACCTTGTCCCTCCCGTTTCCTGAGGGCCCTTACCCTCAGAGCTGCACTACCTGTCCTAGAAAAAAAGTATTGTGTAGTTACTCTGTAATATTTAGGCTTCACGTGGGAATTGTCTCTAGTTCCAATTGGTGGCTGGAAGTGGCGTCCTCCAGGGCACACTTCACTCACGGTGAAGCCCATACGAGGACATGAGGGCAAGGTCCTATCCAAAAGGAGTGCCAGGGCCCTTACCCTCACCCCGACCTTGTCCCTCCCGTTTTCTGAGGGCCCTTACCGTCAGAGCTGCACTACCTGTCCTAGAAAATAAGGTATTTTGTAGTTACTCAATTATAATATTTAGGCTTCACGTGGGAATTGTCTCTAGTTCCAATTGGTGGCTGGAAGTGGTGTCCTCCCGGGCACACTTCACTCACGGTGAAGCCCACACGAGGACTTGAGGGAAAGTCCTATCCAAAAGGAGTGCCAGGGCCCGTACCCTCACCCCGACCTTGTCCCTCCCGTTTTCTGAGGGCCCTTACCGTCAGAGCTGCACTACCTGTCCTAGAAAATAAGGTATTTTGTAGTTACTCTGTAATATGTAGGCTTCACGTGGGAATTGTCTCTAGTTCCAATTGGTGGCTGGAAGTGGCGTCCTCCAGGGCACACTTCTCTCACGGTGAAGCTCCCACGAGGACTTGAGGGAAAGGTCCTATCCAAAAGGAGTGCCAGGGCCCTTACCCTCACCCCGACCTTGTCCTTCCCGTTTTCTGAGGGCCCTTACCCACAGAGCTGCATTACCGGTCCTAGAAAATAAGGTATTTCGTAGTTACTCTGTAATATTTACGCTTCACGTGGGAATTGTCTCTAGTCCCAATTGGTGGCTGGAAGTGGTGTCCCCCATGGCACACTTCACTCACGGTTAGCCCACACGAGGACTTGAGGGAAAGGTCCTATCCAAAAGGAGCGCCAGGGCCCTTACCCTCACCCCGACCTTGTCCCTCCCGTTTTCGGAGGGCCCTTACCGTCAGAGATGCACTACTGGTCCTAGAAAATAAGGTATTTTGTAGTTACTCTGTAATATTTAGGTTTCACGTGGGAATAGTCTCTAGTTCAAATTGGTGGCTGGAAGTGGCGTCCTCCAGAGGACACTTCACTCACGGTGAAGCCCACACGAGAACATGAGGGCAAGGTCCTTTCCAAAAGGAGTGCCAGGGCCCTTACCCTCACCCCGACCTTGTACCTCCTGTTTTCTGAGGGGCCTTACCCTCAGAGCGGCACTACCTGTCCTAGAAAATAATGTATTTTGTAGTTACTCTGAAAAATTTAGGCTTCACGTGGGAATTGTCTCTAGTTCCAACTAGTGGCTGGAAGTGGTGTCCTCCAGGGCACACTTCACTCACGGTGAAGCCCACACGAGGACATGAAGGCAAGGTCCTATCCAAAAGGAGTGCCAGGGCCCTTACCCTCTCCCTCACCCCAACCTTGTCCTTCCCGTTTTCTTTGGGTCCTTACCCTAAAAACTGCACTACCTGTCCTAGAAATCAAGGCATCTAGTAGTTACTCTATAATGTTTAGGCTTCACGTGGGAATTGTGTCTAGTTTCAATTAATGGCAGGTAGTCGTGTCATCCAGGCCACACTTCACCCACGGTGAAGCCCACACGAAGACATGAGGGCAATGTCCTATCCAAAAGGAGTGCCAGGGCCTTTACCCTCACCCCGACCTTGTTCTTCCCGTTTTCTGAGGGCACTTACCCTCAGAGCTGAACTACAGGTCCTAGAAAATAAGGTATTTTGTAGTTATTCTGTAATATTTATGCTTCACGTGGGAATTGTCACTATTTCCAATTGGTGGCTGGAAGTGGTGACTTCCAGGGCACACTTCACTCACGGTGAAGCCCAAACGAGGACATGAGGGAAAGGTCCTATCCAAAAGGAGTCCAGGGCCTTTACCCTCACCCCGACCTTGTCCCTGGCCGTTACCCTCAGAGCTGCACTACCTGTCCTAGAAAATAAGGTATTTTGTAGTTACTCTGTAATATTTAGGCTTCACGTGGGAATTGTCTCTAGTTCCAACTAGTGGCTGGAAGTGACGTCCTCCAGGGCACACTTCACTCTCGGTGAAGCCCACACGAGGACATGAGGGCAAGGTCCTATCCAAAAGGAGTGACAGGGCCCTTACCCTTACCCTCACCCCGACCTTGTCCTACCTGTCTTAGAAATCAAGGCAGCTAGTAGTTACTCTATAATGTTTAGGCTTAGCGTGGGAATTGTGGCTAGTTTCAATTAATGGCAGGTAGTCGTGTTATCCAGGCCACACTTCACCCACGGTGAAACCCACACGAAGACACGAGGGGAAGGTCCTATCCAAAAGGAGTGCCAGGGCCTTTACCCTCACCCCGACCTTGTTCCTCCCATTTTCTGAGGGCACTTACCCTCAGAGCTGAGCTACCTGTCCTAGAAAATAAGGTATTTTGTAGTTACTCTGTAATATTTATTCTTCACGTGGGAATTGTCTCTAGTTCCAATTGGTGGCTGGAAGTGGTGTCCTCCAGGGCATACTTCACTCACGGTGAAGCCCACACGAGGACTTGAGGGAAAGGTTCTATGCAAAAGGAGTGCCAGGGCCCTTACCCTCACCCTGACCTTGTCCATCCCGTTTTCTGAGGGCACTTACGCTCAGAGCTGCACTACCGGTCCTGGAAAATAAGGTATTTTGTAGTTACTCTGTAATATTTAGGCTTCACGTGGGAATTGTCTCTAGTTCCAATTTGTAGCTGAAAGTGACGTCCTCCAGGGCACACTTCAGTCACGGTGAAGCCGACACGAGAACATGAGGGCAAGTTCTATCCAAAAGGAGTGCCAGGGCCCTTACCCTCACCCGGACCTTGTCCCTCCCGTTTCCTGAGGGCCCTTATCCTCAGAGCTGCACGACCTGGCCTCGAAAATAAGGTATTTTGTAGTTACTCTGTATTATTTAGGCTTCATGTGGGATTTGTCTCTAGTTCCAATTGGTTGCGGGAAGTGGTGTCCTACTCCCACACGAGGACATGAGGGCATGGTCCTATCCAAAAGTACTGCCAGGGCCCTTACCCTCACTCCGACTTTGTCCTCCCGTTTCTGACGGCCCCTACCCGCAGAACCGCACATTTCCGTCACCCAAAATTTTGTCAAGAAAATTGCGTTTAATCATTAAGTGATAATTTATAGTTAATACTAGAAGTTACTATCGCAAGTGAAGTGCTGCCTCATAAAAACGGCGTGCCACGCGGTTTACTTTAAAACAACATATTTTATTAGAATACCCTACTGTACCTATAGAACAAACTACCACAGGACTTAAGAACTTCGAATTCTACTCCTTCGTCGTTTACCAGAAATTGTAAACAGATTATAAGACTAAGATTTTCGACCCCAATAGGCCACATGTAAATTGGACAATTTAGAGTATGTATAATTTGTTGGGGTTTTTTAAATTTTATTTACATGTATTTATTTTATTATCTTTTTTTTTTTTAATTTTATTTTGTTATTATTCAGGGTGGACTAGCTAGTATGGTTCCTTTCTTCCTTTCTGGTCCTTCCCCACTGCATTTATCTAATTCTTTATTTATTACTTACTTATTTATTTATTTATTATTTATTTATTTTTATTTGTTAACATTTGTACGCATTGTAACATTAGTGAAAATGGATTAAATTAAATTAAATTATAAATTAAAACCTTGAGCGTACTCCACAGGCAACTCTGTGCAGTCTGTGGCTCAAGTAACACCCTCTTGCCCACTCCAGTAACACCACCCGAGTTTACCAAGCCCACCTGAGTTTGCCCACTTCACCTGAGTTTGCCCACTCCACCTGAGTGTTTGCCCACTTCACCTGAGTTTGCCCACTCCACCCGAGTTTGTCCACTCCACCCAAATTTGCCCACTCCACATGAGTTTGCACACTCCACCTGAGTTTATACACTCCACTGGAGTTTGTCCACTCCACCGGAGTATTCCCACTCCACCCAATTTTGCCCACTCCACCCGAGTTTGCTCACTCCACCCAAGTTTACCCACTCCACCCGAGTTTGTCCACTCCACCCAAGTTTGTCCACTCCACCCGAGTTTACCCACACCACCCAAGTTTGTCCACTCCACCCGAGTTTACCCACACCACCCAAGTTTGTCCACTCCACCCGAGTTTACCCACACCACCCAAGTTTGTCCACTCCACCCGAGTTTGCCACTCCACCCAAGTTTGCCAACCCCAATATAAATTATTTAACCCATGCATGAATAGAATACAAATGAATCTATGGCATCCAGGGTATTATTTGTCAGATCTTTATGTGATTAATTACCTTATATGAAGTACATAAAGTCAATTAAATAAAAATGGTGCTAGTCAATAGAACTGGCCTCGTTTAACCATCGTATGAATCCACGCCATTCTTGTGTTGGATAATCCATGATGCTCTCATAGATTTGAACCGAGTTGGACGTTATAGATTTGACATTGTCTTCATACGTTGAACTTGTGATGAATTTGTGATGGGATTTAAGCTAAATTAACACTATAAAGATTTCATCTTGCTACAGTTTAACTGACGAGGTCAAGTTGAGTCTATGTTGACTACTCAGCAGGGCCACATTTAATAACCAATGGGCAAGTGCCCAGGGTACAAAATTTCCAGGGCCCCAAAAAAATAAGTCGTTCCGTAAATCCAGAGAAATAATAATCAGAAATAATAATCATGCCGAAGGCATGAGCCATCTAGGAGGGTGCAGGGGCATGCCCCCCAGAAAAAAATTGGATCTCTGAAATGGCATTTGCAGCATTCTGAGAACACATTTTGTAAAAAAATTTAGGTTTTCAAAACACTATTTTAATGGTGCATTTTGTTATAAATCACATGCTAAGTATAAAAAAAAAATATTTCAGAGAAAATATTCTAGATGAAATTTAGAAATTTCTTTATCCAAACTTACTTCATAACACTTTTGTGGGATTAGAATACTTTCACTTGTTTTTATTAAAACATGCCATTTTGCTGCTGTTGTTATTGTAATAACTAATAAGTAGTGCTTCCACTTCTTGAAATGAAAACTTTCTTGTGCTTCCACTTTTCAAAATGAAAGCTTCAGCTAAAATTATTGGGGGGGCAATCTCCCCCCCCCCCCCCTAGTGTCCGCCACTGATAATAATACCTTTACGATATTGTACAATCCCTAAGGCCTAAACGAAGTGGTGAACAGCTGTAAAATCTTTTTAAATTGGTCAACCATATTAAACTTTTAAACTGGATTTAGATTTTGTATTAAACGTAGTTGTCTTTTACCTTCACACGGAAATCTTTTAACGCTGCAATTCAGCCTGAATTTAATCAATGGTCAGCTTGTTCAGAAAATCCCCTGGCGGTGGTGGCGAGATTTGAACTGCTATTAAATTCAGATTATTTACTTTTGTATAATCTTCCTGTTTGAATCATTTGAATCACTGGTTTGAATACGCTGTATGAGCGCCTGTACGCAGGCTAGGAATCATTCGCGATGCGATTGCGTAATATGTGAATCCGTGTGTACATTCAGACATCCATACATCTCAACCAAGTTCACTATACATAGCTCGGGAAATGGACTGGGCACGAGTAAAGACACAGCTAACCCAAGACGAACGCCAAGAATAGTGTGCTGCCTCGCTGATGCTCGGCAGCAATAAATTATGGTTAATGAAATAGCAATTTCACTTAGTTTGTTCTGCCCACGAAGTTATCACGTGCACACCACCGCCTGTACATGACTTGTGCACACAAACAACCAATTATCCCAAGAATACAAACTTTGTCTGTGCCATAACAAAGGCACCACACAACTAAGCACTAATCCAAGGCATGTCATTAGTCATTTCGATCATTCGCGCCTTTACTTTCCTGTAGTAAGTTACTCGGAGAACGCCAACTCAAGAAAAGAAAGTGAAGGAGATAAAGTTTTTCCCAACCACCTCCCTTCTAACAGCTAATCAACCAGCAGGATTATTTACAGTAAAAAGCTAAATATATACTAGTTAGCCTAAGAAAAACAAGACCTTATCAGTGTAGCACTAGAAAATTATATGTAAAATACATATATATGTTATTGTTCATTTATCAATAAAATGTTGTTGGCGGGAAGTGGTGTCCTGCAGGCCACACTTCACCCACGGTGACGCCCACTCGAGGACATGAGGGCAAGATCCCATCCAAAAGGAGTGTCAGGGCCCTTACCCTCACTCCTACCTTGTCCTCCCGTTTCTGAGGATCCTCAGAACAGCACTTTTTTGCCACAAAAATTATGTATAATCATTAACCTTATTTTATGCAAACGTTTTGCATAATTTTGGTACGATGTCAATCAAGCATTCTATTCATTTATTTATGTGTAGGTCTTGCATGTGAGCTAGCCTGGTTAGCATGATTGCTGGTTTTCTTTTTAAACATCTCCAATAATAAATCGCCGCGGGGGGAAATATACGCAATTTCTTAGTGCCCTCTTGTTACAGAGTAAAATTATTTGATGGAAGCTAGACTGGAATTACAACACTGTATCAACACTTGACTTTTGTACTCAATTTTATGGGATGCCAAATAACTTAGAGAATGGTTGCACGCACTCCGCCAATTCCGATCGAGTATTTCAACGCTCTATATTCCATATTGTTTTGATTCATCAAGATTAGACATATTAGTGAGCTCTATGTAGAGTCCACTCCAAAGATCTTTTGTTTTCTTTTGTCATAGCACAGTGAACTCTATATAGTGTCACTAGTAATTCTATATTGAGTTCACTGTGCTATGACAAAAAGAAAACAAAATATCTTTGCAGTAGACACTACATAGAGCTGACTAATATGTTCAATAGAGTCAGTACTGTAGTCTATATAGAGTAAATTCTCTGGTCAACGTGGTAGACGAAAAAACCCAAACACATTTATAGTTAAAATTGAAACTTCTTCGTGGTTACAACCATTCTCTAAATCGGTTAGAAAATGGTCACTCGTGCTCTATGGGATATATAGTCCCTCGAATTAGATAGAAGGCCACTGGGGGCCGACTCTATATCCCATTGAGCACACGTGACCATTCTCTAACCTATACATAGAGTTAGATATATATTATTGTGATATTGCCAGTTGTTTTAAAGGACTTAAAGGTCCGACAGTGACAGTTGCGAATAATGCAAATTGAACACCAGTCTACTGATTATATAAATCTAGTGTAGCATGAACAAAGTAAATATGTATGAAAGATGTATGGATATTAAAATTTCTTGTTTAATTTGATGTAGTCGCTTGTCTAAAAACCGTATTGAAAACATTCCAAGAAGACTCTTTCATGAAACTCGGTCACTTGAAGTACTGTAAGTAATTAATATTGCATTATATAATTAGTCAGCAACGATATACACTTTGATTGTTTACTGAACGTGGGTTAATCATAAATCGACAACGCCACGTTTACATTATATATTACTTGATACGAGGGTTAGTTTCCTGTTTCTGCTAATTACTCAGCTAGGCTACTGTGGTAATTAGAGTCTAGGTTTCAGCTTGGGTGTTTTATGTGTCACGATTTTGCATTTTTTCACTTTTTACTTTCGTTACTATTCATACTTCCGGTGAGTTGTTAGCCGTGTACTGAGTGAGGCCGTGAGACATGTTGTACATTCTTTTCTCCTTTCGCTCTTGCAGTAAGTTGGACAAAAAGTCGAACAGCTTTGGTTTTTTATCAAAGTGTTCTTGCACGCTGTTGGTATATTTTGAAAGTGACGGACTCTTTGTAGTTTAATTAACAGTAATGTAGCTGACAACTCTCTTCATAGAAAATATGTTTACATTTGTGAAGTTTGCACCACATTCACCCATGGATTCAGGCTCCTTGACCTTGTCAGTACGTAGACCGAGTGAACGCCTAACCCAGGCGTCTGGTATTTTTGTATATATATATTAAGTAGCGCTGGCAAGAACAAATTAACTCAGCCGGCGAAACATCATCGAGTCGTCGTCCAAAGAAAGTCTAGTAAATGTTGAAAATGAAAATCGAATCGACGTTCAATTATTGACGGCAACAAGATTACGGACCTTTTTTCGACGGCAACAACGATGAACCAACATCAAATAGGCATGGTTTTTACGGCCTTATATAGCCTAGTTTGTATGTCTTCCTCGGTTGACACGTTTCGGAAGTGATCCGAACGGACCCGTTAGAGAAGGCCTAGCAAAATTCGTAAACACTTTCAGTTCACAGCTCAGTTGTTCATTTAGGAAGAATTGTGATGTTATGACGTCCTAACTGTTTCCCAACACTTACTATTCCATCTGCATAAAATAATACAAGCCTACTCACCTCGGATCGACGAAGGTTCAATGGCCTAGCTTTCTTATCACTAGATTTCCTTTTGCAACCGCCAAAAGTTGAAAGTTAAACAGTTAAATTTTCATTTCGAGCTCCAATTGGAATATATTCCATAATTTCCTTCTTTCGATCGCCAAGATCTTTGGTAAAATCTTCGGAGACATCCTTATGCTTTTTTAACAAGTAGATAACATTTTCCCGTGCGTGTGTACTGTAATAACGCACAGATGACGTCACAGCGTGTAAAGAAGAAAGAAGTACGACACGAGATGCTGTCGAGTGGCGTGACTGTTGTTCTTTACACGCTGTGACGTCTTCTGCGCGTTATTACAGTACACACGCACGGAAAAATGTCATCTATTTGTTTTATACATCAAATTTTATTATTTTAATAAGAAATGTTTGATATTTTTGAATCGTCGAACCGGCAGGGCCATTGAAAAGGAGGTAACATTTTCAATTCAGGTTTAATTACGTCGTAAGTGATCTATAGAAATAAAGCAATCTGATTGGGCGACAGAAGAAATAAGGCTGTCCTGATTGGTTAATTTTTCAGCTTCCGGTTACGTCACGTATTACTTATGAAAATGATGATCATGACAAATTGAAAGTTTATTCAAACTTCGTGTCTTCGTGGGCATTTCTAGCCAAAATATTTATCGTTGAACAAACAGATTAGTTCTTCTGGACGGGATCTTGCTGTCCCATGTATATTTGGACGCTTCTTATGCTGCAAATTCAACTGGGAAAGCATTTAACGTTGGAGAAGGCCGAGAAGCACGCGTACTATTAACCAGCGAAATTATATGTTCTGTGTTTGGAAATCTTGTTGACAATGGCTGATATCTCCTGGATTTGTATGACTGAACAGTATTTCCATGAAGAGGAATGAAAATTGTATCAGAAAATTTCTGAAGCTGTGGAGTAGATTGCGTTGTGCGCCGGAGACGAAGGTATTAATTGACCGTATTTATGTTTATAATTTTAATATGTCTGTGTCGTCGGACAACGACTTGATGGCCGTGTCTCTCATCACTGAGTGATATGTGTAATCCTCAGACAGTTGAAATGTACTTTATTTTGTACCAAGTTGCATCTTCAAACGTGTAATTTGATCAAATTTTTATAAAACAATTTTTTTTTGCGACTTCGTTACGTCAGCTGTGCATGTGCACTTTAATAACGCATAGTTCTTAGCCAATCAGATTGTTTGTTTTTCTTAAGTTGTTGTATAATGTATAATATGCTGTCGCTACGCTAGATCCCAGTAAACACTCGAAGGGCCAGAAGGATTCTGGGCAGGACCTTTTTACGAATGTTGTTAGGCCTTCTCGTTTCCAGCCTCTCCTCAGTCTTCCCAAGAACCCAAACCGACTACGCGGCCAAGCTCATGGCGGAAACGAAAGGCTTAGAAACTAGGCTAGGCCTTATACACTCTTTAGTTCTCTATTTATATTTAGTAACTGATCAACGTTATTTTTTCAATGAAAGTAAAAGCGGGAAGAAGAAGAAACCATGTCAAACATTTAAGATTGTCCGTCTTCATTTGCAAGTTAACTTTGCAATATCGATGTCGATTCAACGTCAAAACAACATCAGTTTTTTACGTTGACAAACCGCTGGCGAAATAAAACATCGCCAACGTTACGCGACGTCAAAGTATCCACGATTTTTTTGTAGATTGACGTCGCAAGCCGACTTCGATCACAATTAGACGTCAAAACGATGTCGTGTGCACTTAAATACACTTAACCATTTTTTCCCCAAGAAATTTTATAGATACACAGTTATAAAAGCCGCGTTGTTCTGTGTTGTTGTTATGAGGCGTTATGTTTTACAGTAGGCTTATCTGTGTTTATCTAACCTTTTGTGCAGCTAGTACAACTTGATAATTACATACCACGCATTTCTTAACTCTATCTAGACTGGAGGGGGTGGGGTGGCGGAAAGTACCCGCGGCGAATTTAAAGGCTTGTAACTTTTGAGTATTTAAAATAAATGCACGAAATATTGTGACTTTTCATACCTAGTGTTGCGGAACACTTTCGTGTCTAAAAATTATTTTTACACTGATTAGTGTTACCATAGCAACCACGTTATTTATGACGTTTGTGGCAAAAATTTCGAAATTCTGGTTTAATTTGGCTTTTTTGTTTTGGTTTTTGGAGTATTTGATTAACTTTAGTATTTTTCATATAATTCCATGAATTTTGTGTTATTTAAGTTCATCTGATGACGTCACAAATCCAATATGGCGGAATCGAAGATGGCCGAACAATGACGTCATCAATTAAGTTTTTACGGAAAATTGTAAATTTTCATAGGATACATTACATCAGATAATGTGTAAAGAGAAAAAATAGAACAATAAAGCTTGATTAATGAATATAACATATTCTTATCACAACAACTAACGCAACGGCCATCGTTCCATAAACCAAAAATAAAACAAATTCTTTCTAAATTTTAAAGTTTTATAGTTTTATCTTCTTTCTACCGGCTCTAACTACAGTAATAATAATAAAAAAATTAAATAATGATTTGAAAGTTTTTCTTGTCTATTATTTGGCTGTATTTCACTTTGTTGTATTTCACCAATGACGTCATAGAAACATAACATCTGGGGTGATACCGCTAAAAATTATAATATTTTTAAATGTTCTATTAGCATACCAAGTTTCACTTCGATAGCAAAAATACTTTCCGAGATATTAACCGCGGGCACTTTCCGCCCCCCCCCCCCCCCTTTCCCCAACCCCTGAAAACCAAAAAAAGCCCAGTCTAGATAGGGTTAATCAATTAAGTGACTCTACTGTTTCTTGGATGTTTCTTTAATTATTTTTTGGGAATCGTATACTACCCTGCTTGCCTGAGCCCCCACCCCCGAGTTTAAAAATGGTCGTAAATTAACATTAATTTACTTGAGAAACGAATTTGGTATAAGCATTCAATTCTTTTTTGTTCATAATAAACAATTGAAATATGCACATTTCTATGAAAAAATCACACGTAGCCACTTTAAAAAAAACAAAATGTTAATTAATCTTTTACATTTAAAATTGAAAGTGTCACTAAGGCGAAGAATTGACTTCAAAATTTTCCCAAAATTAACTTCCACAGGTTTTATTAGGACCTAAATACTCTCTATACAAAATTTGAACTGATATAAACAAGCAGTTTGAAAGTTACAAGCTTTTAAAGTTCTGAAATATGCTTCTCAAATTCATGAATAATTCATGAGCTAATTAGCAAATCAAAAACACGTATTTCGTCACGTGCGTGAGTTGCGAAACCCCGGTAATAAACGAAAAATTGAATTAATAATTAGGAAATTAGATAATAAACGCTTTAAACAATAAAAAGCGTACATTACAACATTTCTAAATTATAAAAACAGTCAAAACAAAGAAAACTGTATTATTACCACAATTCTAAATTATAAATGCAAAACTCAACACAGAAACCAATTAAGTTAGGTTTGCAAATTTTAATCACGCAAAATAAATGGTATGAACAACGACATGCACACTTATTACATTTTCCTCACTACAAAATTCACGTCACAGTTTACAAAATATGGTGTTTGTAAACTAACAGCATTTTAAGCTACACGCTCCTCAGTAACTGAGGTGGAACTAACATTAACATCCTCAATATTCTGAGTAATTGAGGTTGAACTAGCTTTTACGTCCTCGACGGTATTCTCTACTTTTTCGAAACTAGTCGACGGACCTAGAATTCGAGATACATTTGAAATTTGCTCTTTGCTTGCCTTCTCGTATTTAAAGAGCGTGTTAGAGCTATGCCCTGTTCTGTCTCGTATAAGCTTTTCATCAACGCCATGTTGAAAAAGTGCAGTGGCGCAAGTCACCCTAAGAGAATGAGCCGTCTTGACCTTTATGCCCACACTCTTACACATATCCGGCAATATCTTACTCAACGTATTCACACCAACAGGGCTCTTTGAGAAACCCAAATTCTTTGTATTTGGCCGAAAATAAAAAGCGTTAACTTTAGGTTCTTCGCACTTGGCAAGTTCAATATAGAACTTGTAAACTTCAACGAGGCAACGTTCATGTTTCTCAACTTCCTCGTGACATACATGACGAACCTTCCTTGGGACATATTTCAAATCGCAAAGACCACCATGAAATGTTTTGCTAACATTCTCTTCAAACTGGATATAATTACTACCTACTTCAAAATTATTGAGCATTATATTACGATGCTCTCCGCGCCTAAGGCCAAACAACTTCCCATTATAATAATACACAGTATTAAGCAAACTTTTAGATGTACTCATGCCTAATTGTCCCGCAAGCCAAAATTTCTCTTCTACCTCATCAGTTATATCTTCTTTCTCAGTCTTTTTGTGAGCCATACCGACTCCTTCCCTCGTAGACTTCTTCATTTCACAATCCAGCAGCTTTTGAAAACGTAAAAATCTACAAAAATTATACAATAGTCAGTACGGTGTATTACTAATCAGAAACCCAATGTGCTTAACAATTACAGTATACTATACACAAAAACATGCAACGCACCGTCTATCCGACTTATCCAAAGGGTTTAACGCTAATGAGCCATTCTTTTCGTCAAGATGCCTCTTCAAAGCGGCCACTAACTAATACACGCTACGTGGTGGATATCTCTCTCCAGCTTTCCTAACAACCTCCTGAACAAATTTCCCAAGCCAGTATGCCATGCTTTCGCCATTCATTTCTTCCAAAGCCGTGTCAACAGTTTGCACATTGTCATCAACCTCGTCGCTTGTCTGGCTTTTCGTTCTTCTGTAATACTGCCATTCCTTAAACACATCGACAGCCCACTTGTTCTTGTGTCGGGTAGAACAAGGAATAGCGGTCTGAATAGCTTCTGTCTCTTCTGTTAATGTCCTAACTTCTCGAAATGAACGGCCATCTTTGCTTCCCGAATTCATATTCACCTTCGCTGGTGAACTAACGTATATGCTAATAATTTGAGCAACACACCCTGTTATATAATAGCACGCCATCTAATTAGGGAATTCTACAACAATAGACTATTGTCAACTGAGAAGTAATTTCATAAACTCGTGGCTCGCGTTTTACCAGGGTTTCCAAACACTTGAGAACAATTGAATTCAATTGAATTTTGAATACAATTGAATTTTGGAAACCCTGGTAAAACACTCGCACTCGTTTATGAAATATTGCATCCGCCATTACAATTTTCTCCGCCGTGGATTTTGATACCTGAGAAGGGTTCTGACGTCATCTTCTTAACAACATTGCGTTACTATGGAAGAAACAAGTAGATAGTGTATGAAAGTGTAGTTAGTAGTTACGAAAATGTCGAATTCTTCAATATCTAGTCGTTCTTCTGGCACATGGACCGACACGGAGTCTTCTTAAACATCGTCGAATTACATGACAGCGCAAATTCTGACGAGTCCGATTCTGAAATTCGCCCATACGATGATACTGTCCGAACCTCTTGCTTCGGCTGAAGAGATCGTGGCATACGAACAAAACCTTGCTGAAGAAGAACAGAACGAATACGTTTTACAACAACGTTTCAATGTCGATGTTACTTCGTGGTAAGTACATTTTTTATATACTGGTACTAAAGAAACAGCAAGAGTGTGTTTTTTCACTACGCGCTTTGTATTTTTATGACTACCGCTGACCTGTCAGCGGGAGCCACAATGTCGGCGTGATCTTGCTTGATTGAGTGAGTGAGTGAGTGAGTGCTTGTCTTGGACCTCACTTACGTCATGCTCGTGCAGTCATCGCCAGATATTCGACACGATCGCTATATAGTCGAGAAGATCGCCATTGATCGCCAGGTATTCGGGAAGTACTCGAGTGAATCACAGTTTGATTTTTGAAAAGTGTTAATTATATTACTTTGCAAATATTTTCTTCTTGGAGCGGTTTCTGTCATTGATCAGTTTATACAAGGTAAGAAATACTTTCAAAACTGTGACGTTGTTTATCTTATACACTATATGCAAAATCTATAAATACTTGATCGGATCTCAAAGCCAACCTCGTACTTTGGTACTTATAGCAGTACTAGAAATATTCAGCTTACAAAGTTCGCTAGGAGGTGGGCCTTCAACTGTGTCCTGTTTTAAAGCTCTTCTTTTATCGAAGAAATTGCCAATATTAATGATAAAATCGCTTTATGAATTTAAGTTTAATTTTGGTTGAATTGTGTGTTGTGCTCACTGGTCAGTGACTCATCACTCATGTTTATACTGCATGTACATGTATATCTCATACACTATTAAAAGTGAGAAATGTGTTTTAACCAACTTTGAGCTAAGTGTTTTGACATTAGATCAAACACAACTTTTGAGTGTTTCAAGATCAAACAAATCAGGAAATGAATCAGTTGTCAAATGAATTAGTATTTTAAGATAAGTTTGAGGTCAAAGTTGGCTTAATCTATCCATAGTTAATAGAAAATATACATGGTTTGGAAGCTCAACAAAAGTCATTGTTTTTTGTTTTTGTTCAGGTTTGGAAATTTTTGCAATTTCACGGTTACTGAACATATTGTGTTTTCTGTATAATGAAGCAATCATCCAACGTTTATAGCAACGTTTGGGTTCAATCACTCAACCGTACTGTTTAAATATTAATAATCCTAAAACAAAGGACTTGGCACTTTCATGTACCTTTCAACATAAATCGTAGCTTGATTGTTAACCGCTTTGAAGTTTGCCATGTTTCCAAACCATGTATATTTTCTATTAACTATGATCTATCCAAGTGTTTGATCACATATCAAACCTTTGTCTCGCTAATGATTTTCCTATGTGTTTGGTTTATGAATTATTAATGAGTTTGAGAAGTATATATCACAGTGCCCTGTGTTTACACTATATACATGTATATAAGAAATTTATGCGGACAAAATATATTGGCTGTTTTACAAAACCTTGACTTGGTGCTTTGTTTACTTGTTTTAGGTGTTGTTCAATAATCTTGTATAATGAAATTAAGAAACCAAAGTTTGTGCACACCAAAGCTGCTACAGCGGTTGACCACAGAATAGTAGATACACCAGAAGTCTGACTCTTGTGAAAGTACTAAAATATTCTATGATCAGGGGCCGGTTGTATAAAAAAGTGATTAACTTAATCATGGTTAAGAAGTTAACCAGTGATTAACTTCTTAATCATGATTAGTTAATCACCCGGCAAAATTGCGTTGTATAAAGGGTGATTAGTTGGGTGATTAACTAACCACTATTTAACTCCCCAACGAGTGATTAAAATGTGATTAACATAATTAACATAAATTAACGGGGGTGTCATGTGATGTTTTTGGAACACTGTGGCCTTGTTTTGGAACCTTGCGACTGGCGTTCTCTTGAGATTTAAGGATGGAAAATAGTTCGGATGACATGGTAAAAGGAGATATTATTTTTGAAATATGCAGTGATTCTTTTGATGTATGATTGTGTGCACTGGAACAGTTAGATATTAAAATTTGGCTGGAAAATGGTCATGACAATGCCGCCATGATGATGTGACATGCTGCTTCAGACACCACTTGAATATAAATTATGAAATGAATCGCGATCGAAGTGATGAAACAGACGGGAAAAAGAAAAAGATTCAAGCAAGCAGTTTACAAACAAGGTAGGTTTAGAGAAATCATTTTAATTCAAACAATTTTAACAATATAAAACGGAGTGAATGAGTTATAAATATCTTTGTTTACTTTCTAATCAATACATATGGTGGACAAAGCTCTCTCCTTTGCAGCTGGTTCTTGTGCTTTTGTGGTTAAAACTATGCTCGTTCTGAACGAGTAATAATAGCACTGTACATGTATGTACAGGATGACTCAGTGCTGTACCAGCTGCTCTGAATGTCTGGTAATTGTGTATTTGCTTGGGTCTTCTCAAGAAGGTTCAACCTAGAGGATGGCCATCAATAACAGCATCCTTCTGCTGCCATGAGAATGACAGAATTCTTTTTTGCTCTTCTATTTTTTTGTCTTAAATGTGTTGGGCCTGCAGTATGTAATTATGTCTATATTGGTAATTGTAATGTCTACCTGGCAAGGGTAATAGAAATAGATAAGGATAGCTTTCGATCAGTTTTCCAAGCGTGAACTGGTAGGTGACTGATTTGAATAAACAAGAACATTTTGATTTTATCTCATTATTAGTAAACTTGTTTAGAAGCTCTGTGTCATTGTAAAGAAACAGCAGGGCAACTGTTTTGGTAACTAACAGCAAGATGAACAAGTCCTGAGATACTGTACTTGCATAATCTCTAATATTAACATTAATATACATACATATACAAAATAAACCATTAATAATTTTTTGTAACTTCATGCTTGAACTAGACTTCTTTAACTTTGTTCAAAATGGTGATGAGCATGGTTTTCATTTATCTCATAGGAACTAAGGATGCAAAACAAGCCCTGTCAATTGTATAGCAAAAGGAGTATCAAAAAATGAACTAAGGAATGATTCACTTTGGTGAGCCATATCCTATCAAGGGCCCAAGCAGGAATGACTTACCAGAAAACTACATGCATGCCAAGTGTCGGGTTTACTTTCCCAGTTGGTGCAAACTAAATATCTATTACAGTGTATATAAAATAAAATGGTTTTTTGATCTAGCTGCCACTATTCATATCAATCTGACTTGTGTGATTACTGTAAGAGCTCTATTAAGCTCCCCATTTACAAGGTCAAAAATTAGAAAAACATGGGTGGGGCTTGATAGAGCTTTTACAATATTCATAATATTCTTGCATGTGTTGATTATTGTTATACAACTGCTTTATTTTTAAATAATGAACATTGCATGGAAGCTTGAACATATACTTTTTTTTCATGCACTTAAAATAAATTTCATATTTCCATACATCCATGTATTATTCTCGATGTATATTATAGGAATGAGTACATGTTCAATAAATAATAATTCAAGGACAAATACTTTTTATACTGTAAAAATTTGTATAATTCTGAATCTGGGTTTTTATTATCAATTTTTATCATTACTACTCATTGTGAATTGTCACTGTGTGTCACTGTACATTGTACAGTTTATTTTATATAGTACAGTCATGAAAATACCATATATTTTACCCACAATGCTTTAACTTTTATTGGTATTTGTAATAATGTATTTGTGTGCTGGTTGTATCTAGTTCTTTCTGGCCTGGTTGCTGGATTGAGATAGGGAGTCATCAAGTAAGGATGACACTGAGGCATATTCACTATCTCCCAGCAACACGCCATTGTGTTCAGGGTGTGCTCTCCTGCATCAAGTGTCCTCCCCACCATTGATGTTCGGAATATAAAAGAATCGTGAATCGAACCAGGCACTTTGCCACTACATTGGTTAGCCTACCTATATTTTTCCATTAAATATATAATTTCTTAAATAGAATGCTTGTTTTTTTAAATTATTTTTCCTTTTACATGCTAGGCCATTTATGCCCTCGTAGGGGGTTCACATAACCTGGGGGGTCACATAACCTCCGCCTCGCCCTCTCCCGTTTTTTCACCCCCACCCCGTACCGAAACGCCTGCTACGCAGGCTAGGGGTTCATAACTGGTATAGGTATAGATCATACAAAAACACTGGCAAAATTTCCTACTCAAATTCTAATTATTTTTATTTTAACTTGTGTCCAAAAATGGTTAAGGGGTTATATGCTGTAGAGTATTTGGTTTGTGTCAGGGGGTGGCGCATAGGAACGGGTTTCCCCTACCATCAATTCATTGCAGTAAATAGGTATATATTAGCCTTTTAAAATATAATTACTTAAATATTGTTTAATTAAATTTTTTTAAATTTTAATTTACTTTTGTCATCACGAATTACTTGCACATTGATACTATGAAATCCTTTCCGGTTAACATAAGCCGTGTTTACACTGCAAGCCATGGCCTGGCCCGGGATAAATGTGTTGTGTTTACACTGGCATAAGCCTGCATGGCCACTGACACAAGCCTGGCCAAGGCCAAAGCATAGGCCAACAAAAGAAGCAAGCCCAGATATTCTGTCCAGCCAGGACGTGTTTACACTAAAATGTAGGCCAAAGTTAGGCCAGGCCAGGCCAGGCCAAGGCTTGCAGTGTAAACACGGCTATAATTAGCTTCATTAGCCACGGGACCCTGAACTCGAACATGTGTTGCCATCTACCAAACCAATAACACAAGGAAAAGCAGCCAATAGCTGTTCCTCTGCAGAAATTGAATGGTTACGGTGGGATATTGGCTGGATTTTCTCTGCTATTAGTGCTGCTATAAAACGTATGGAGTCTTTTCCAAACCGGTATCTACGTAGAAACTCGTTTGACTCTTCGAAATTAACATAACGATTTAAATACTCGAGGTAAGCGATTTCTTCGTCGAAATTCAGCGTCATAAAGGAAGTGCCTAAGTATGGCTGCCATATTAAACTTTTTTCTTAATCATAGTTAAGAAAGTTAATCATACTTTGGACCATGATTAACTTTAAAGACATTTTAATCATGATTATCGCTAATCACTTTTTTATACAACGGGTTTAATCACCTTGTTAACTTTAATCACTTTTTAATCACAAAACGGGTGATTAAAAAGTGATTAAGAGTTTTATACAACCGGCCCCTGGTGTCTAAGTGTCACTCAATTGTACATTTTGATAAATTGTTGAAAAGCTATTGTGAACTGTTGGGAAACTTAAAGCCTTGAATATGTTTAGAGCCTTGAAATGAGAAATATATCTGTTGAAACTACAATACTGAGTATTGTTGTACTGTCTTATTTAAAATACTAGCAGAATCACAAAATATTAGTGATGTCATGTGCATTACACTTGAACGCCACTGACAGCATATTTATGACAGGTAAAATGTTGTTTTGGAACACAATGTTGATGATTTGGGGTGAGTTGTACAAAGCTGAGATAGCTTATCTAGTTGATAAGTCCTAGCTAAAGAACAGCACTAATCATGCTTTGAACAAGCTAATATAAAATTTTATCCACTGAATAGTTGTGTATCTGATAGTGCTGTTCGGTGGATAAAAGTTAAATTGGGTTGTTCAAAGCACCACTAGAGTGGTTCTCTAGCTAGGATTTATCCACCAGATAAGCTATCTGCGCTTCGTAAAAAAATTTGAATTTTTCAAGTTCACTTCACATAAAACTTGGGGGCATGTTTATAATGCTAATATATGCTATGTTTTGGAAACAGCCAGTAAAGATGTATGTATAGTATGTGCCATGTTCAAATTAGCAATACATGTATAAAATTGATTTAAAATAACTGTAATTTTTTTTGGGTCTGCTTTTCACACATTTTCATGCATTCCTTCGTAAGTCTATATCTCTGTGCCATACCTGCAGAAAAGCCTCTTAGGTGTGCTTGACCAAAATTCAGCTCGACAGTTCGACTGAAATCTGTTGTCTTCTGTGTAAATTGTGTGTTTTATATGACGTTTTATAATCTTCAGAATACTATAAAATGTTCCCCAAAAATGCATGGAATGCCACTTCAGAGACTTTATATTTCAGACCCCCCAAGAAGCTTGTCGCACCTACGGTGCTCCGCGGTCGAAACTGATATTTGTATTTGCCAAGACGAAATGTTTCTTTTTTCTATAGGCATGTTCTGTGCTTAACAGCGGTAGTCACATGTACGCATTGCGTACCTATTTTTATATTAAGGTGTGAATATGGCAACTGTGATTTGACTTTAATGATGAAGCCAGAAGAATGTCGCTGTTGTATGGAGAATAATCAATGCCGCTAAAAAATGTCACAATTCGAAAATAGTGAGAGCAACACGACATTTGTCTGAATGAATGGGTTCTGGATTCAGCTTGTAGAACTGTAGACCCAAGAAATTACAAAACATATATGGAATTATTAATGCATGTATAAATGATACCTATTTATACCAGAGTATATAAATACAGTATAACTAAATTATGCATAATGATACCAGCTTATACCAGATTACGTAAAAACAGTATAACTATATGTATGTCTATGATAAGGTTTATTTACCTCAACATTTACTTAGGCTTCTGTAGAATTCTTTTCATTCGCATGACTGGGCACTTAGCAGCACTTGAGGGGTTATCTAGCGAAGCAATATAATGCAGAAAGTAGCAATTTTGTTTAAATGAAAGCCGTCTTTAAAGAAAAGTTTTGAATTTTTCGCTTCTATGATGTTACATACTTGCACTGTCTACACCAAAATACCGTTTATAGCGTGAGCTACATGTACCGCCATCGGGTTCGAGTTACACTTACACTTACAGTATAATCTTGCTTGTAGCTATAATCGACACGGGAAACAAAAAATTGTTCGAGATGGCAGGTAATTCGGAAAAGCGAGGATTGTTCAAGATGGTTGAAGTTCAAAATAACATAGAAATAAATTGAGGATAGTATTAGTATCAAGTATTTTTTAGGGCTTAAAGGAAATGCTATTCAAGTTTGAATTATCTAGCCGCATTATCTAGTGTATATTTTTGTAACATTGTTGGTCATTATTTTAGCTTTACTCACCGAATTGCTAGTATCCATCACCTCATTGCCACAGTGTTCTTTCGCCGTTGTTTGTTTTACTTCAAGGATGCCTTTTAAAATCTTAACCATTAAAGAAATTAATAATGCGCAGTAAGCTCGCTCAGAACAATCCTCGGAAAAATGACCCAAGCAAACCATAAATCGTCCTCCCGGGTTAAAATTCGCGCGCTTGATTCGAACAAATCTAACCCAGTGTGTATGTAAGTTTGAGTTTAGAGGGCTAACATGCAATGCTATCCCATTATGTGGATCTGCTTCATTGCTGCAGTCCTGCACGACACAGCGCGTTGAAGGCATAATAAATATTGTAACTTTTAACCCGCGACCTTCTATATATTCTACTACACGAGCCTTTGCGTTCAATACGTTGTCAAGGTGGTTGTTAAGAATATGACATCACAGACCTTCTCAGGTTACTCTTCCCTGCGCTTCAGAAATTTTAATGGCGGCCGTCAAATTTGAGATTTCAATTTGTAATAACATCGCCGCTTTTTCGAATTCTGACATGAAATTTCGCCCAGTAAGTCGTGGGAAGGTAAATTTTACAATAAAGAAATAAATATGAGGGGTGAAAATTTCGTCCTAGTGTCACTTTAAATATGTCAATTTAACTTTAAACTTTGGTAGTTTAGTAAATTGAAGTGAAGGTTTTGGACATTTATCTATTTGTTATATATAACTTAATAAAATATTTAAAATGTTTCTTATTTGCATATCTAGAGATCTCAGTATGAACCTTATCGAAGAGTTGAAAGTTGGACTGTTTCCATCTAAAAATAACATAAAAGTGTTGTAAGTACAGAGTAATCATTTGACGCAAACTATAGTTTAACAACAAAAATTATAATAGTATTTCTGTAATTACGGTTATAATTAAATTGTTCTGTTTAAAATTATTGACTTATAATTTCCATTTCCATTTCTGAAATAACAATATATTCATAATTAGCACACACTTAGAAAAGTACTTTTCATGTAATCTAATTGGCTTCTCAATGACGGTATATCGAGCCTTATTCACTTCCAGGCAAAACAACGGCCAGTTTTGTTTTTTTCCTTTATCGATCGTTTCCACTCATGTGATCGGTGGCCCCGTTGGGGCAGTAAAACAATACGAAATGTCTGAATAAGGATTGATATAAATTCCGAAAGGATAAGAATTGTGCACCAACATGGCCGCCATTTCATTCTTTCTGTGCACCAATATGGCCGCCGTGAAGTCAAATGAAAACCAAGAATTGTTTGAAGCAGAGTATTTTGTTGATAAACATGCCTGATATAGTATAATAACGTAATAGATAAGTCAAGAGAATTGAGTAGAAACGTGACCGCAGCTGTGTTCCTTTACCCGTTTCTATCGTAGTTTTTCTATCCTATGCGAGCATGAAGAAATCACAAGTTGCTGCCAAAATTATGCAAGTGAAAGAATCCAATATTCAATCATCCTCGACTTAACTCTTTCTGAACGACATGTTTATACACATATTTTTAACTTGTGTATTTTACTCTTGTAAATAAACCAGCGAAAATTTTACTCTGGCTAACATAAAAGATTTTTACTTGCCGAAACATAATTTATAACGCAATTCATCTGTGTCCACATTAGGAATTCCCTGAATGCTGCACGTTAACAGAGTTCATTTTTTAAATACAGATATATTCTATTAGCTTATCAAGCCTTTATATTAGACGAGATTCTTGTCTGGAAGCTTACACAAGTTTGCTTTCAGTCAGGTTAAAAATAGTCGAAAAATAAAGCAACTGCAATTCTTAA
Source organism: Paragorgia papillata (assembly GCA_035771165.1). Lineage (NCBI taxonomy): Eukaryota > Metazoa > Cnidaria > Anthozoa > Scleralcyonacea > Coralliidae > Paragorgia > Paragorgia papillata. Next base: position 664,185 of record JAWNZC010000375.1, on the reverse strand, counting down.
TTGGAGTTCAACTTCTTTATCACTGTTGTTGGACACCAGGTTTAACCATGGAAATATTTATAGTAGGTTAGATATACTGCCGAAACAGAGAACGTAGGAATCTAACGTTTCGAGCGAATGCCCTTCGTCAGAGAGAAACGTTTCTCTCTGACGAAGGGCCTTCGCTCGAAACGTTAGATTCCTACGTTCTCTGTTTCGGCAGTATATCTAACCTTACTATAAATATTTCGATTGTTGTTTCTACACTGCCTACGCAGCACCCTACTTTTATTTCACTATTAGGTTTAACCATGGTCTGTTTTCTAACCATTTCTCTACCGCTGATCGATATTAAGTGCACTGTTGAGTTTCCTGTAAGCAGAACTACCAGCGATTCTGTCGTGCTTAAAAATACTGAAGAAATATGATTGGCGAAACATATTTATTTTGGCAATAGAGGTATATGATAATTCGCCGACAGATAATAATTACCCAACGCTATTCCCCTCTACTTTTGTAAATAATAATACGTTATTCATCATATTTGGTATAGCAAGTTGCATTAAGATGAATCTTCATGTCATGAAACTATGGGTGGGAATAAAGTACGTAGCTAATTAGTGACAATTATCGCAATGTTTTAAATACAAAGGAAAGACAATTGGCAACATTCTTGTTATTAAATTCTAGTGTTGGTGTTGGTGTTAGTGTTAGTGTGACTGGAAAGTGTTATCTGGGTCGATAACCTTCACAGAATTCCCACTAATTTTATCTATCACACGAAAAACTAATTTAACGGCTAAACTGGTCTTTCCGTTAGTGAAATCTTCACCTTTTTCAAACTGTGTTTCAATTATATATTTTTTCATTTGGCGCGATCAATTTTACGAGCGAAGAGAAAGGGCTGCAACGGGGATCTCCTTTCTTTTCTGTTTTTGCCAAACTATTTATGGAAAATTTTGAGAGGATAGTTTTCGATTTTCATGTCTCAAACGAAGTTTATAGCGGAAGTTTGTTGACGGCACCTTCAACATCTTCCTTCACGAAGAAGAATCTTTACATTCTTTCCTTGACTATCTTAACATGCAGCTTAAGCTCTTCCATCAAATACCCCATGGAGGAACGAGATAAAAATCAATCCCTAGTTCTCTTGAACATTCTACTTACAAAAAAGGAAAATAGCAGTCTTACACACACTGTTTACAGAAAACCTTCTCTCGACGATTGCTATGTATAATTTACAGATCCTTTCATCGCTCAAAATTTAAGCCATTCATTTGTAAGAGCTTTATAGAACGCGCCTATTCCATCTGCGACCAAGACCACTTCAAGTGCATCAAGAACTGTCTCACGTACAAACTGTCTAAGAAGACAACATATATCCATCCAAGAACATCCAACTCACCATTCCACAACCGCAATACAAACCTGCCGAACAACAACCTAAATAATCTGTTCAACTTCCTTACTTGCCGCTGTATCTCTGCCTGTAGAAAGAATTCTCTCACAAGCATCAACCAACCGAAATATCACACTCTGTATAAAAAATCTACCGTTGCGAAATACATATGGGTAACTAATCGATCACCAAATTTGTTGGAAACAAATTTTTCTCATTTGTACTGAACGCAACTACTTCTCTCAATGATTAGGGAATTAATAGAAATCTATTTCTATAAGCATCGTAAATTTCCAAAGAATGTTAAATTCTCAACCATGCAAATATTATAAAATATTTTCTATAATATTCTTTCTTTGATTTTTATCGCTTATACTATTGATCATTTAATCTCATCATTTCTATCAAATTAAAACCAATTAGAATATTTAAGTAATATTTAACATTATAACACATTAATTTATAACACTATGATGACGTGATAAATCAGACTTTAGATTTTTCATCTGTAATCCAGTTGCAGCTTCTGGCGATGTCCTGAGCATCACAGGACGGAATCTCAGCGAAATAAAGAATGTTTACATGGTTGTATGCTATCCGAAGTAATTTACATCTATTATTAGCAGAAACTGATAATCTCAGCTTTCGGTTGAGACATCAATCGTTCTATAATTGATTTTCATTTTTAGACAATTTACGTCGTTTGTCCAATGATTATGTTCTATAGCATTGATTATCAATTAAAATAATTGTTAATTTGTAATTTATAAATCAACCTCGTTAAATGTACCTCGGTTTTGAATTGTTTTAGGAGTCTACGTCTTAATCGATTCAAAGCTCTCCCAAAGAACGTGTTCGTGAATCTTCAAAATCTTCAATACTTGTGAGTTCTTTATGACAACGAGCTTAATAAATAGTACTGTTTTATCTCCTATTAGAAATGCAATATTAAGAATTAGGGGAGCACGGGTGGCGTGTGCTGTTAGCGCGCTGCCTCTCACCAATAGTTAAGCCCGGTTGGACGGGGTTAGTACTTGGATGGGTGACCGTTTGGGAACAGCCCCGTTCTCGAGCTTGGACCATGTGAGTAGAGTTTAGTTGGTCTCTCCTGTGCTCCGAGGGTTTTTCACCGGGTTCTCCGGTTTTCCTCCCTCCGCAAAATTAACACCATCTAGGAGAAGAGTGGCGCCCACCCCTGCCTTAGGGTAGCAGCTAAATGAAAGAGGGGCCTTCTGGCTGCCTCCGACTGCGGTCGACCTGTATGTATGTATGTATTAAGAATTATTTCACTTTTTTAAATTGTGTAATAAATAAAATAAATTTTTTATTTTACATTAGAAAAATGTTATTTAAATAACATTTTTCTCAGTGTTTCTGGTTATTCTTTCTTTCAGATATCTTGATTCAAACCGTTTGTTGGAAATAGATAGTAAAGTTTTCAGCGGACTTGGTGATCTTAAAGTTTTGTAAGTTTTTTGTATTTTTTGGAATAGCCTTTTAAAATACTAGTGTTTTGAGTGGGTGGGTGGGTGAATAGATGGATGGATGGATACGTATATTCAGTTATGTAGATGAGTTGGTTGTTAGCTGGATAGCTAGATGGTCCGTTCATATGATGCATTGATGGATAGGTAGCTTGGTGCAATGGTGGGAGGGAGAAGGTTAAGCCGGTGAATAAATCGCTTGATAAATAGAATGATAGATGAATGAATAGATGCATGGATGGATGGATGATGAATTGTGGCATGGATAAAAAAAGATTGATAGATTGATGGATGGGTGCGTGTTCTCGTACATGCATGGAAGACAGCTGTACGGAATGACGTATAATTACATATAAACAAAAGTATTAATAAATGTGCTGTTACACGATGTGATTTTTCTTGCAACATGCAACAAATTTACATATGAATAAAACATCGCAAGTTGCAGGAAGGGTGTTACACGTTCATCAACTTGCGATTTTTGTTGTAAGTTGCAGCAAAAAGTAGAACCCATCCAACTTTTTTGCAACTTGCAACACGGCAAAAATAACAAAATCACAAGTTGCTACGGGGTGTTACATGGTGCGATTTTTTATGCAACTTACAACATTCAGTGATTTGTTGCAAGTTGCAAGAAAAATCGCATGGTGTAACAGCACCTTAACCTTCTCATTAAACAGTTAAATAATAAAATATTTCAATAATTCAACAACTAAATGATTGAATAGTTAAATAATTAAATAATTAAATAATTAAATAATTAAATAATTAAATAATTAAATAATTAAATAATTAAATAATTAAATAATTAAATAATTAAATAATTAAATAATTAAATAATTAAATAATTAAATAATTAAATAATTAAATAATTAAATAATTAAATAATTAAATAATTAAATAATTAAATAATTAAATAATTAAATAATTAAATAATTAAATAATTAAATAATTAAATAATTAAATAATTAAATAATTAAATAATTAAATAATTAAATAATTAAATAATTAAATAATTAAATAATTAAATAATTAAATAATTAAATAATTAAATAATTAAATAATTAAATAATTAAATAATTAAATAATTAAATAATTAAATAATTAAATAATTAAATAATTAAATAATTAAATAATTAAATAATTAAATAATTAAATAATTAAATAATTAAATAATTAAATAATTAAATAATTAAATAATTAAATAATTAAATAATTAAATAATTAAATAATTAAATAATTAAATAATTAAATAATTAAATAATTAAATAATTAAATAATTAAATAATAATTAAATAATTAAATAATTAAATAATTAAATAATTAAACAATTAAACAATTAAACAATTAAACAATTAAACAATTAAACAATTAAACAATTAAACAATTAAACAATTAAACAATTAAACAATTAAACAATTAAACAATTAAACAATTAAACAATTAAACAATTAAACAATTAAACAATTAAACAATTAAACAATTAAACAATTAAACAATTAAACAATTAAAACAATTAAACAATTAAACAATTAAACAATTAAACAATTAAACAATTAAACAATTAAACAATTAAACAATTAAACAATTAAACAATTAAACAATTAAACAATTAAACAATTAAACAATTAAACAATTAAACAATTAAATAATTAAATAAATAATTAAATAATTAAATAATTAAATAATTAAATAATTAAATAATTAAATAAATAATTAAATAATTAAATAATTAACTAATTAAATAATTAAATAATTAAATAATTAAATAATTAAATAATTAAATAATTAATTAACTGAATAACTAAATAACGAAATTACGAAATAACGAAATAACGAAATAACGAAATAACGAAATAACGATTTAACGATTTAACGAAGTAACGAAGTAACGAAGTAACGAAGTAACGAAGTAACGAAGTAACGAAGTAACGAAGTAACGAAGTAACGAAGTAACGAAGTAACGAAGTAACGAAGTAACGGAGTAACGAAGTAACGAAGTAACGAAGTAACGAAGCAACGAAGCAACGAAGCAACGAAGCAACGAAGCAACGAAGCAACGAAGCAACGAAGCAGCGAAGCAGCGAAGCAACGAAGCAACGAAGCAACGAAGTAACGAAGTAACGAAGTAACGAAGTCACGAAGTGACGAAATAATGAAATAATGAAATAATGAAATAGTGAAGTAATTAAGTAATTAAGTAATTAAGTAATTTAGTAATTAAGTATTAATGTAATAATGTAATTAAGTAAGTAATTAGGTAATAAAATAATTAAATAATCAAATAAATAAATAATTAAATAAATAAATAAATAATTAAATAATTAAATAATTAAATAATTAAATAATTAAATAATTAAATAATTAAATAATTAAATCATTAAATAATTAAATCATTAAATAATTAAATAATTAAATAATTAAATAATTAAATAATTAAAAAATTAAATAATTAAATAATTAAATAATTAAATAATTAAATAATTAAGTAATTAAATAATTAAATTATTTAATAATTAAATCATTAAATCTTTCAATCCTTAAATCATTCAATCATTCAACCATTCAATCGTTCAATAATTTAATGTTTAATATGTGTGTTTAAACACATTCTGAGCAATTTTCTTCTTTTCCAGATATCTTCAGGATAATAATATTCAAAAAATTAAACCCGGAGCGTTCAAAGATTTAACGATGTTGGAGACACTGTATGATTTGAAATATATTTTAAATGCACTGTGTACTATAATGTGCTTTTGAGAACTTATATTAAGATAAAATAGCACTGTTTTTCCAAGTTTCGTTCAGTAAAGGATATAACAAAGCGTGTCACGTGAATTGATAGAAAACTTTGAAAGTTCGTTTACTATTTCTAAATATGCTATTTATAATAAAAAACGAGTTGATATTTTATCAATTTACGAACTTCGGAAAAAACTTTTTAATTCCGTTTTTTCACCAATTGGCAGCGTTAATGTTTTTATTAATTTTATGTAATATGCTATCGTTACGTTTGCCTTTAAACGTTACTTAGTTCACGATTATCTCGGTTTTCTTTGATGAACCGCTGTTGTTTATGTATAGGATAAATACCGAGAACGGAGGTTTTAAGCCAGATAGATCCCGATTATTAAACAACTTCAGAAGTACGTAAAGGTTCATTGAACACATACACAGACTTGTTTCTACAAGCTTGTTTGAATAATTAGTAGGAATGATTAGTACCAGATCTATCATTACAGCATTGGGCATGCGTATTAATGCAGTATCAATCCCACATTTTATGCTCAACGTTCAGTGTAATAAAGTGCTGACTCAACCAACAGATTTTAATGATTTTCATTTGTTTGCCTTCCTCTCGTACACTGCGTGGAGCGAACAGTAAACCCTTGCTCTCCATCTCGTATGTGGGCGCTAACGGCGTTACCATACGAGATAGTTGTAGCAGGTACCCTATGAATTGTTCAATTATAAATTCATAGGGATTATATATATATAAGCCCGGGGCTTATGTAATGTTTAATAAACGAGCAGCAGTGTTTTATCGGGTTTAAAACCACGAGGGCGTAGCCCGAGTGGTTTTTGACCCGATAAAACACGTGATGCGAGTTTATTGAACAGCTTCAAAAAGGAATCTCGAAACAATAGACTAATAAACTGAAAGATCTCCAAGGAATTGAATATAGAGATTATGCTAAAACACGACGAAATTACGATGCATGGAATTTTAGGGCGTGAATGCGATATACGAATTGTAGTTAGAACGATGGCTTCGTAGAGAAAGTTTCGTGAAGCGAAAACTGCCGAAGAGGAAAAAAAAATGCTTGATGATGCCGTACCAAGATCAACTCGCTCAGTAACTAAATGGGCCGTCAAGATTTTTAGAGAATGGCAGGAGGCGAGGGGCAATAAGAGGTGTCTTGAAGAACAAGTTGGCTTCAAAGTTGATGTGACTAAAGTCGACGATCTGGGCACTGATGTCGCTGACATGAGCGCCGAACCGCTAAATTTTTGGTTAACGAAGTTCGTAGAAGAAGTGTCTAAAGATAACGGAGAGCGATATCCTTCGCGTTCGTTATATAGTATTTGTTGTGGCATTTCGCGGCATGTAGAAGACTGTAATGGATCAGATGCTGTAAAGATATTGAATAAGAACGATCAAAGGTAATGTTTCCTTGTAAGAGGTTTATCAACGTTTAGAACTAGAGCACAGAATGTACGATTATCTTGACATTTTTTTTATTTTTATGTTAGACTGAGACGTTAACTTTGAAGTTCCTGATGATGTGTTGTGCAATATTCCATTACCAGACGATCATATTTATGTAAGAGAGACCCTTACTAGATCTGTTTTCAATAACTGTACGTTTAATTTTGTCGAAAAGTAAGTTATTTCATGGAAATTGAGATATAGAACTGTGTTATCTTGAAACTTAAATGAAGTGTTTGATTGCATGATGGTGTGAAATAAAGAATTAAACTGATTTGTTTGTGTGATTAATGTTGTGATGAATTACGTTTTGTTGCTTATTAGTATTCTTTATATAAAGCATACTAATAAGGATCCTTATTAGTATGCTTTATATAAAGAATACTAATAAGAGAAAAGGTTTGATAATGAGATCTATTGTCATCCCAGTTGAATAATCTTACTTTATCGGGTATAAACAGGCGTGCATGTGACCGATTTACAAGCTCTGATTTGACGATTTGCTCATGAATTATTAATGAGTTTTTGAAATATATATAATCCCTATGAATTTATAATGAGGGATTTATGGGATATAAATCCCTCAAAAAACAAAGAAAACCGACTTGATCGTGTTTTAATTATAAGTAATAGCATGGCATTGAGGTTGGTTGGTCATTAAATGTACCCGAAAGCTGAGGGCGGTTTAGTAAAAGTTTGAAGACTTTTATTAAACCTCCCGAGGCCTGAGGGAGATTTAATCACTAATAAACCCAAATGCCACTTTGTAATATTACCGTTTCCGAGGAAGAAGGAGAGTAAAACAAGGACGCTTTTGGCGGAGTCAACAACTTCAGAGTGAATAATTATTGAGTTGTGATTAATACTATTGCGAATTCGATAAGTGTTCACTTTATGTATTTGTTAGTTATTATATGCATTAGTGAACTTTGGCGCAAACATTAGGTATGATTAGTTGCTTACCTAATGCATAAAGATTAGCCGGTGTGATTAGTTACTAATCTGAATTACCTAATCTTTGTCCATCGGGTTATTTAGGGACCGATTACGTGGGGCTGACTCGTGTCACGAAATTCTTTCCTCCGTCGCAAAAGGAGATTTTAATAAACGTTAGGATTTATTTACATCTAAACTAAACCAATTCTTCTTTGCAAATTTAGTTTATGCGAGTTGCAAAGCCACAGTACGATCCAAATCAATCGCGTGCGCCAGGCTAGCCCAGTTAACCGGGCTCATGTAAACAGCCCCTTCCCTTAGAGATTAAAGGGACACTCCACTCAAAATACAATGGGGGTTTAAATAAAATATCGTACTGACTTTAGGTTACTCACGAAGTTTGAAAGGTTAATTATTTTTAGTTAAGGAGAAATCGCTCGTCGAATTCGGTAAAATTGTCAAATTTTCGACGCCATGTTGTCTTTCTCAAGCAGACGCGTATGGCAAGCTACGGGTCAGCGGATTCTCAAATATGACGTCACTGAGTACTTCTTCCCGAAAGGCAAACACATAAATTTTGAGCTGTTCACTATGAGTGTTGTTACTAATCGGTTATCTGGAGACGATTCATCGAGTTCAAGTGAGTGTAGTTCCTCAAGTGAAGATCTAGACGAATTTCTCGGGAATTATGCGCAAGCCCATGAAATTCAGGGATATCAATTCCAGCCGAGACGCGATTCATACGCCAGTGAATCTAGCGAGTCTGATGACGATCAAGATGACAATCATGGCAATAGACAGAGCAGTGATACAGAACAAAGTGCATCTGTCCGACTGGGTAACTTGGACTGGTAAGTTTTTGTTGTCTGCCGATTATTGCCTTACTTGTAATACTGACATACAGATAAAAACACACTAGATTCAATCGTACTTCCTACAGTATGCAAACACAGTCGTATGAAAATTGAAACAAAGGCTTTCTTCGTTATTTATATTAGGTGCACATGCGAGAATTGCCAAATAATGGACAGGGAAGTTGAGTGTGTCTGCTGTCAAGAAATTCAAGAGGTGTTGAATAAAAATGACGAGGTTTTTGAACAAGAGAAGCCGGCAATATCTTATTCATGTATAACAAATAATCCTGGATTTCAAGCAGTTTGTTTAAATCGTTGGATTTTACAAGCTGCTTGGTTTCAATATAAACAACAATATGGAACAGAGGCTTTGGAAGGACCAGAGCATAAAATCAACCGTCATGTCGCCTATAGACAGTTAGTGAGATGGTGTTGGGGAGTTATTGGGAAAGAGGTACGAGTTGTCTTGCCATCTTGTGCCGTGAGTTGTATCCGAGCCCATCCCCCCCCCCCCCCCCCCCCCCCCCCAGGCGAAGAAAATGACTTCGAGTTCGTTGGGTTTCTTTTTACAGATGAGTGATAACATACTACACCGGTTAGTGTTCGATATTTATTTGTTCTTCATGTTTCTCTGAGGATGATTCTGTAAAAATATAACATCATTCTCACCAAATCTCTGCTGGGAGTGAACACTGTGTACACAAAAGTACTACCTCTATTATTGTTAACGTTTCATTCTTGATTTGTGTCGGTCAATTACCTCTTGTTTAGGCGGTTTAGGAATTGGTGCTATGCATTTTGCTTGAATAACCGGCTCATAGTCAATGTGTTGTCCTCCCTTCACTAAAAGAACATCTTTCATCATATAATTTATATATTCGTATGACTTTGGCTCCTTGATTGGTTTTGCCACCCAGTTTTTCCGTTGCTTTGGGCAGACCACATTAAACCGCTTTTCTCCTTGCTTGGTTCCCTTTTGTACAACTGCTTGTTTCCTGTTGACATGAGCGTTGTGATCTAGCATGGCAAGTTGTGTGCGAGCCACCATTCCATTGTAACTAAAATGCTCTCGCTTTGGGGCATACTTTAGCAAAACTGAATGGTATTGCTCCAACTCACCAGTATGGTGGAACTCAGTGAGTTTTTCAATATCATTCAGCAACTTCGTGTTGGTGACAATTTCCTCTAGAGCAACATGGGAAGGAGAACCAGCTTTCAGCCATTTAATGCTTTTCCTCTCTCTTCTAGACATTGTACAATGCCCACATTTCTTGAACAACTGATGACCAGCCCATATTGGGGTCTCCACCACAGGTTGATGCACACCACCATAAATGATTGGATATCGCCTGGATCCATGGCATCAGCTCTGCAAATGATTTTTTCTTCGCCTTTTTATTAAGCTTCTTAGTTACCCATTTCGACAAATGCCAGACATCATATTGATGTTTGATCTTGGGGTACACACTCCTCATCTTGGCTGTAATTGTAGTGTACCTGTCAGTGGTCATGCATCGAACAGGAACTTTCTTCTCAAGAAGGGAATTTAGTGTTCTTTTGCATCCGTCATACTCCATTGCATTTGATGATGTGACTTCTGTTACTTGAACAATACTGAATTCAATCACTTTATTGGTAGTCTCGTCCATTATGGTGTATGTGCCATATTTCGCTGAGTGGCCAGGGCTGTCACACCGTCCATCACCAGAGATATCAACATGACTGACCTGGCTTAGTTGTTGAACAATTTCAGCTTGACTTGACTTCCATTTATTGTTAACGACCGGAAGTAAATGCTTTTCTTGGATTTGTAGTAAAACGAGGAGCTCACGAACTGCACATTGAGAAATTTTGCAAAGTCATAGATATGTTGGTAAGTGTTACCGCTAAACAGAATGGCTGCAGGGATTAACAGGTTACCAATTGCTGCTCCATTCATCAAAGGCTGTGATTGCCATGTATTTGAATGTCCATGTAGGCAAGTGGTCTTTATTATTATCATACTACCTTTAAATTGTTTTGTTTTGGTTGTAGTAATGTTTCCACATTGTTGACAGAATTTGAAAAGTTTGTCAAGCTCACTTTCGAAAACAATCCATTTTTTTTCTTCAGTGGGATTAACATTATCATCTTCACTTTCGATATCTTCACTGCCACTTGAAGGAGAATACATGGGAGAATCATCACTGGAACAATTACCATCCAAGTCACTGTCACTGCCTTGGTTCTCAGCTGGTTCTGGCTGTGGTGGTGAAGATTTTGGTGGTCCTGCAGAGTAACTGTGATCTTGCAGATGGCCTACAAGATTTTTGTCTTCAAGATGTTTGCTTGACTCTGTTGCAAATCCTGCAGCATTTGTTAAAATGTTAGTGTCAGTCTGAGTTTTTACAGATCTAAATGTCTTGACATTAAAAGTACATGTTTGTAAACCAATTTCCTTTTTGTCTATGATTGTGGGTGAAGAAATTGCTTTAATAAGATTGCTTTTTTTCAGATGATACCTCTTCATCAATGATAGAGATCATAGAGGGAGTATCTTCTGTGCATGTATCTTCCATTTTGTTCGGTACATGGTTTGCAACCTTCATAAGATTACTTTCTTCAGATACATCCATGATAGAGCCCACCATAGAGGGAGTATCTTCTGTGCATGTAAGCGCCACTGTCACAAGCTATATAGAGCAATTAATTATTAGGGGGGTAAGAAATAAGGAGGTAACCTTTAACCCATTCTTGCCTAGGCCAGCTGCATCTGGCCCCTTACCTCAACTGAATAAAATTGTCTGGCATTAGGAATGGGTTTATTTATAATAATTATTATTTCTTTGGGTGGAAGCTAAAATTAAGTTATATTTTGGTGCATACAAGTCCTTTCAGCCCTGTCTACAGCCCTGACAGAAACAGGCATTGTTAGGCCAAATCTATAAAAGTCTTAAAAGGTGAAGTAAGTTGTACTAAAGATTTTATATTTTCATATAGTAAATTACTTTGGTTTAATTTCATATATTCCCAGATCTACCTTGATATTAATGCTTTACTTTTGGTCTAAACTAAACTAACCTTATGTATACTGGATAACTCTATCAGTACTAGTTATATCTAAATTTTTCCCTCTAGAGGTCCAGTAAGGGCCCTGTCCACCCTCATTGGTCCTGGAAACCTGTGGTGTTTGGTAGAGTCAAACTGGAAGCACTCTTTTCACATGCGGACAAGGTGATTTTTTAAAACCAGATAACTGCACCGTGCAGGAATCGAACCGGCTCGCAGAGGTGAAAGGCACATGCACTAACCACTGTGCCACCAATAGTCAGGGGCGTAGGAACCGGGAGGGAAATGGGGCATGTGCCCCCCCAACTTTGTCATGAAGTGCCCTTTTATGATAAAACATGTTTCAAGTGTCCTTTTGAAGCCCTACCCCCTGAACAAAGTGCGCTTTTGAAGCTGTGTCCCTCCAAGATCAACTTGCTTCCTTACCTCTCTTTCATGAATTTGCCTTAAACTAGAGGAGCGTGGAGGGATTTTCTTGTTTGCATGCTCAAACAACGTCGGAATTGCAGATGATTTCAGCGTTCTTGGCTTTTTTCTACCACAGATTTCCGTAGCAGGAATAAAGCAATCGGGCGTAAAGTGAGCACTGCAGAAAAACGAGTTGTTTATCTTGCGCGGGTTGTCCCTTCTGACATTTCGCAGCCAAATATTTTTCAGTGGCCCACTTGGTACTCTATGGCACGTTATATCGGTCCCTTTAGTCCCTTTCCAACCGTTTGTACACTTGGGAGCCATACAATGCGGCATTTTTGCTAATTTAACAGTCGATTAAACACGAATAACACAACAGAGGAATGTTTTCTAATTTCCCGCGATGGAGCGAAAAGCACTCAGTGACGTCATATTTGAGAATCCGCTGACCCGTGGCTTGCCATACGCGTCTGCTTCATGGCGTCGAAAATTTGACGATTTTACCGAATTCGACGAGCGATTTCTCCTTAACTAAAAAGAATTAACCTTTCAAACTTCGTGAGTAACCTAAAGTCAGTACTATCTTTTATTTAAACCCCCATTGTATTTTGAGTGGAGTGTCCCTTTAAATGTCCCTGTGGGAACATTGAAAACCGACGTGGCCGTGATATTATTATAATAATTACTCCCAACCACGCATAAATCAAGTTAATTCCCCTGGATAATATATACCCCTGGATAATATATATATGATAAAGGTTGTTCTCCAAGTGAACGAAGCCATACCGGGTAAGTAGAAAAGTTACTTGACCACGGCTGGATTCGAACCCGCGACCTTCGACTTACTAGTCTGACGCTCTACCAACTGAGCTATGCGGTCAACGCTGGAAATTTCGAAGCTATATCTCGTTTCATCAAGTCAGCATCGAACTGTACTCAGTTCAGACTGTATAATGCGAAGTGGAAATTGGAGAACAACACTCGGTGAACAACCTTTATCATCATTAATTACCGGAGTATCAAATTCCACTTCATATATATATATATATATTTCTAAAACTCATTAATAATTCATGAGGAAAACACAAAGAAAATCCATGTTTAATGAGTGTCTGTATACGTGATACAGATTCCTCTTGATTTACATAAGTTTTAGCTTTGATTTTCTCGACTTAGACAACGTATTTTTAGAAAAATTACTACGCCAATGAACTAACAAAATCGGATCGTTTCAGAAGTCATTTACAGAATGAGTGTCCGTTCTGTATCGGGATACAGGCACTCGGCTTCGCCTCGTGTCTGTATACCCCGATACAGAACGGCCACTCATTCTGTAAATAGTACATATATATATATATATATATGTGTAATATTTAAAAACCTCGTCCTCGTGCTTTATCATTATATAGACGCGAGCCGAAGGCAAGCGTCAATATACAATGATAAAGCACGATGACGAGGTTTTTAAATAACTTCTAAACCATCATCATAAAGGTACCTAAGGTTATAACAAAGCAAGTCAATAACCGAATGTGGGAGGCTATAAATTATCATACTGGTGATTGGAGCATGCGCTGTGATACAAAACAGCTTGTTTGCAACTAAATTTGCCTCTCCCTCTCGTATGGGGTCGCTACCAGCGTACCCTTGTCGAGATTGTTGAGGGACAAGTGTCTATATATGTGATATAGACCGCATGTGCCTATACATGTGATATAGACCTGATTAATAAAACATCAGTGTCTATATCACATTTATATACAGGTTAATTGTTTATATCATACTTTATATAATAACATTTATACGTCCTGTGCGCTGATTGGCCGAAAGCTGTGTTTCTATAACTGTATGTAAAAATGGCAATTTCCCGCCGTTTGTAAAGCCAAAATGACCGTCAGCAAAAGTTTTTTTTTAAAACTAAATAAAATATGTCAAATACAAATGAGCCCTGTGGCAGTCAACAAGGAGAAAAACGAGAACGTTTTGCTAGTCTAGAAACCAACGAATTGGACAATTTATTAGAAGCTGCATAGTCTAAAAGGACGAAATACAACACCGTGTACGTTATTTCGGTTTACAAAGGTGAGTTTGTTTTTGACTTTGAAGGCTGTCAAGGGTACGAGTTCAGTTTCTTAATTGAAACTACTTTTCTTTCAGAATGGGCTCTAGAAAGAAAAATTGAAAAAGAGCTTCATAAGCAAACCGACGAAGAACTTGACAAAAACCCGAGAGTCTTCTACGCAGAAGTGAGAAACAAAGAAGGAGAAGACTACGGAAAATCAACACTTTTAAACCTGCTAAGCGGAATTGAACGCCATCTCAATTTGCCCCAGGGCTTACAACAGGGGAAGAAAGTTTTCTAAAAACCCAGTTTTCAAGAAGTCGAACATGATGCTCGACGCAAAAATTAGAAATTTGAAGCAACAGTGTAAACAAAACGTAGAGCACAAACCTTGCATAACGACGATTTTGAGAAGGAAGGCAGGATGTATAAAGCATCCGATGACCCAAGTGATGGCTTCAACGCTTTACAGTTGTACATATCTAAGCCCAACCCGATGTGTACAGCATTCTACCAGTTTCCAAAGCGAAAGTGGTCTCCAGACGACTAAATTTGGTACGAAAATCGTCCGCTTGGCGTAAACAAATTGGCGCTTATGATGAAAGAAATCAACGAGGAAGCGCAGCTGTCAATGAAATACACCAACCATTGTGTGAGAGCCACCGCAATTAACCTGTGGTCCAATGCAATCTGGAAAATCGGCATATTATGGCTATATCTGGTCATCGAAATGAACAGTCATTAAAGAGCTACAACGCTCGTCCTTCCCCAGCGCAGCTTCAGCAAAGCAGCGACGTCTTGTCCAACCTCCAGCTTGGTATGTCTCAAAAACAGGCCCCAATGTTTTCAGAAGCAACTTCGATGGCTCAGACCAGTTCCTTCTACGGGGGATCCAGCTTCACCAAGATGTTTTCTGGTTGTTCGATTGGCACCGTAAACGTCTGTGTTAATAATCCACGCCCAGGGGCGGATTTAGCATACATCAGACCGGTCACGCGACTGACGTAAAAAATCACTAGAATAATTGCGCCATCACACAATATTTTAATCTTTCAAATTCGCTTTTATCGTAATTTGCGAGTCAGCAAACACCTGGCAGGGATGACTGGTGGTCAGCGTTCGCTTTGAGAGTTTTGACCGGTTTGCGGAGAGATTTGATCGGTGTTTGATCAATTTGACCGATCTGCACCATGGCAACCACTTTTTTGACCGACTTGGGCTCAATCTTAGGGCCGTTATTCTTTTTATTACACATAAATGATTTACCAGAATGCTTAAACGAAACTCAGTCCCGATTATTTGCTGATGACACTAATTTAACAGCCTCTGGTGAGACGATAGATGATGTCGAAATTGCAATGAATTCAGACTTAGAAAATGTCAAGATATGGTTAATAGCTAACAAACTTAGTCTGAATGTAGCAAAAACAGAATTTATGTTGATCGGATCAAAACCAATGCTAAATAATGATTCAGCCATACGACCATACGTCAACCATAAACAATGAAGTTTTTGAGTGCAAGACACTAGGAGTAACTGTTGACCAACATTTATCCTGGAAAAGCAATACAAAAAATATCTGCAAGAAAATCACGTCAGGGTTAGGTGCTCTTCAACGTCTAAGGGAATTTGTTGACAGAGACTCGCTTCTTTCCGTTTACAATGCCATTGCTCAACCTAGCCTGCGAACAGGCTCTCTCAACACGGCGCTGTGAAATGAGAGCCTGCACCAATCCTAGGGGTAAATCGATAACGCCCACTTAATTAATATGCAAATGTCGCGAATCAAACCAATCACATTCTTCCGGAAGTCTGTGTAAAAATCCTCATTCAAAGCACAATCCGAAGATGTAAATTTCACACTATCAACTATACTCGTTACTGAAAACTCAAAAAATCTGTTTATAAGAAAGCCAGAAGCAATGTAACTCATCTAACGATTATCGGGTATGTAGTTAGGCGTTTAAATATTCAACTTTAGACTAAAAACATGTAGCGAAACAGTTTAGCGATGCGTGCTAACGTCTTCAGTTTGAATCAAATTGAATGTACTATTAAATAAGATTGGATCATGACAACCTCAGATCTTAGTTTTATAAGTTTGCTATCTCTAATTTGTGGAAGACGAACATAACTTTGATTTTGCAAGAAACAATGATAAATCGTTATTCGAGATTAGGTGTTTGTGATTCACTACACGGCATTCACTGATCCAGGTGATGGCGACAGAATATCGTCAAGATAGCGCTTCTCGTGTATAAATGTGCAAGTTGCAAGAGGTCTAAACGAAGACTTTCACGAACTGCTGTATACGAACGAACGTGAAATGAGTTACGCTCCTTCGTAGCTAGGAAAGGTGCGAAAACCTAACTTAAATGAACATATAGACACTTTCAGACGCTTTCAAAGATAGCCGACATATAGAACCAGGTGCATATCAGTAGTCTAAACGGCGACATATTAACAGTTAAGAAATTCAAGTGTTTTATTAAATTTAGCAAGACTTTCCTTCTGGCTGTTGAGTTAAAAAAATGGGTCATTCTCAAATGAATAACTGTTAGCCTCGAGCCACTGAGTCGGCTTCGATAATATAAATAATACCAGACGCACTGGCGCACAAATTGGATAATATCAATTAAGTTCCAGACACTAGCACAGACATTTAATGGCAGCAAGAAACTTCGTTTGAAAAAGAGCTTACCTCACTTATCAATAATCTTTATTACACGAATTAAGTGAATGTGTAATCTCCTCTTATTAATATGTTTTGACGTTTTGAACGGCACATTACTATTGAGTCAAGGCGACGGACGGGGCTCGATTTGTGATGAAGTGATGACACTTGCTTCTGTATTATAAAGCCAAACACTGACAGACAGAGAGATTCATGGCCATCATGAATCTACCATTAATAGCCATCTTATTGAAATATGTCTCACTCCATGCATTGTTGAAGTCCGTAAACAATAACTTTAGAAATAATTTATTCTGGATTAATTTTGTTCGACCAATAGAAACTCGCAGCCGCTAAATTCGACCAATAGAAATACGCGGCCTCTGACGGCCGCGAGTGATGAAAAAATCCCATGCTTTGTTGCAGGCCCACATTTCACAGCAACAGGAGGGCCTGGCCGCAGGCTATTGTTCAACCGTACTTTAACTACTGTTGTAAAGTATGGAATGTATTTGGTGAAACAAAGTCAACACGACTACAAAAACTTCACAACAGAGCTGCTCGGATTATAATGAACATGAGTAATGAAATTGAACACAAAATTGTGTTAAGCGAATTGGGATGGAAACCACTTCAAGCACAAAGAAAGAGAGCAAAAGCTAAGATCATGAATAAAATTTTAAATAAGATGGGACCAAAGAGTCTCACAAATCTTTTTACGTACAAAAAGGAGGTGTCAAATTACAATCTACGAGACATCTCATCTGCCATTTGTTTGCCAAACCACGTACAAATAGCATGAAAAAGAGTTTCATGTATGATGGTGCATCTATATGGAACTCGTTGCCCAAAGAAATTAGGGAGAGCAAGTCTCTGTCTTACTTTGAAAAAAAATTGCTACTCATGTCATAAAATGATGCTTGTGTTATAAAAATATGTAAATATAGACATTCAATTTTGTATTAGCTTTTTATTATTTACTAACCTTTCTACTTAGTATTGTTACTCTAACTGTTCTATTTGTATTAATTGTTGTACACGCCCTTCGTGGAAACCAGCTTTTGTTGACGTTGTTAGCGTGTTTAAATAAAATTATCTATCTATCTATCTATCTATCTATCTATCTATCTATCTATCTATCTATCTATCTATCTATCTGTCTATCTGTCTATCTGTCTATCTGTCTATCTGTCTATCTGTCTATCTGTCTATCTGTCTATCTGTCTATCTGTCTATCTGTCTATCTGTCTATCTGTCTATCTGTCTATCTGTCTATCTGTCTATCTGTCTATCTGTCTATCTGTCTATCTGTCTATCTGTCTATCTGTCTATCTGTCTATCTGTCTATCTGTCTATCTGTCTATCTGTCTATCTGTCTATCTGTCTATCTGTCTATCTGTCTATCTGTCTATCTGTCTATCTGTCTATCTGTCTATCTGTCTATCTGTCTATCTGTCTATCTGTCTATCTGTCTATCTGTCTATCTGTCTATCTGTCTATCTGTCTATCTGTCTATCTGTCTATCTGTCTATCTGTCTATCTGTCTATCTGTCTATCTGTCTATCTGTCTATCTGTCTATCTGTCTATCTGTCTATCTGTCTATCTGTCTATCTGTCTATCTGTCTATCTGTCTATCTGTCTATCTGTCTATCTGTCTATCTGTCTATCTGTCTATCTGTCTATCTGTCTATCTGTCTATCTGTCTATCTGTCTATCTGTCTATCTGTCTATCTGTCTATCTGTCTATCTGTCTATCTGTCTATCTGTCTATCTGTCTATCTGTCTATCTGTCTATCTGTCTATCTGTCTATCTGTCTATCTGTCTATCTGTCTATCTGTCTATCTGTCTATCTGTCTATCTGTCTATCTGTCTATCTGTCTATCTGTCTATCTGTCTATCTGTCTATCTGTCTATCTGTCTATCTGTCTATCTGTCTATCTGTCTATCTGTCTATCTGTCTATCTGTCTATCTGTCTATCTGTCTATCTGTCTATCTGTCTATCTGTCTATCTGTCTATCTGTCTATCTGTCTATCTGTCTATCTGTCTATCTGTCTATCTGTCTATCTGTCTATCTGTCTATCTGTCTATCTGTCTATCTGTCTATCTGTCTATCTGTCTATCTGTCTATCTGTCTATCTGTCTATCTGTCTATCTGTCTATCTGTCTATCTGTCTATCTGTCTATCTGTCTATCTGTCTATCTGTCTATCTGTCTATCTGTCTATCTGTCTATCTGTCTATCTGTCTATCTGTCTATCTGTCTATCTGTCTATCTGTCTATCTGTCTATCTGTCTATCTGTCTATCTGTCTATCTGTCTATCTGTCTATCTGTCTATCTGTCTATCTGTCTATCTGTCTATCTGTCTATCTGTCTATCTGTCTATCTGTCTATCTGTCTATCTGTCTATCTGTCTATCTGTCTATCTGTCTATCTGTCTATCTGTCTATCTGTCTATCTGTCTATCTGTCTATCTGTCTATCTGTCTATCTGTCTATCTGTCTATCTGTCTATCTGTCTATCTGTCTATCTGTCTATCTGTCTATCTGTCTATCTGTCTATCTGTCTATCTGTCTATCTGTCTATCTGTCTATCTGTCTATCTGTCTATCTGTCTATCTGTCTATCTGTCTATCTGTCTATCTGTCTATCTGTCTATCTGTTACATATTTCCTCAACCGTTTTAAAGAATTAGCAGGTCAACCAAAGGAAATTTGGAAAACAATAAACGAAGCTATGTCACGAAATGGCAAAGCAGAGCATAATATTCAGACTGTAACTACTAAGTCAGGTACCTACACTAATCCAGCTGACATAGCTGAGTTGTTTAACGAGCATTTCATTGAAATTGGTCCAAGCTTAGCCGCTGAATTACCAGCCTCCTCTAAAAGATTCGATGAATACATTACACCAACAAAGAGCACATTTACCTTAAACCAAATTTCCGTAGCAGATGTTCAACTGCTGCTTAAAAACATTAAAACAGACAAAGCGACAGGCCTTGATAAGATCCACTGTCGTTTGGTCAAAGAGGCCACTCGGGTAATAGCAGTGTCGCTCTGTTATATTTTTAATAAATCTATAAGTTCAGGGGTTTTCCCTGTTGACTGGAAAATGGCAAAAGTAACTCCAATTTACAAGTCTGAGTTAAAAGACAACATGAATAATTATAGACCAATTTCTGTCATATCGCCTATTGCGAAAGTGTTCGAAAGAATTATTTACAACCAGCTATACAGCTACTTGCAGACAAACAATCTACTATCAAAACATCAATCAGGGTTTAGGAGCTCAATGGAATGGCTATCAAACATGGATAATGGTGAAATTAATTCTGTGGTGTTTCTTGATCTATCGAAGGCATTTGATACAGTTGATCACTCTATTCTTATACAAAAGCTCCGTCTATACGGCCTATCGGCCCAAACGCTAAAATGGTTTGAATCCTACCTTACGGATCGAACACAATGTTGTTTTATAAATGGGCACTTCTCATCTCTTAAGAGAATAAAGTGCGGAGTACCGCAAGGCTCGATTCTCGGGCCACTGCTCTTTTTAATTTATATAAATGACCTGCCAAACTGTGTGCATCATTCAAAGCCAAGAATGTATGCAGATGATACTAATGTTACTACAAGTGGCAGATCACTAAAAAAGGTAATTCATTCAACTAACAAAGACCTGAGCAATATAAAACAGTGGTTACTAGCAAACAAATTAAGTCTTAACGCAACAAAAACTGAACATATGTTCATAGGATTGGACGATAACCTAAATAAAACCCGAAACACTTCGCAAATTAACATCGACGGTCATGCACTAAACAGTGTTAAAAGTAATAAATGCCTAGGTGTGCATATCGATGAAAGACTCTCCTGGGATGAACACATAGATTATGTGTCAAAAAAAGTTTCGCAAGCAATTGCAGGCCTAAGGCAAGCACGTCCGCTTGTTTCTAAAGAGGTGGCTCTTGCAATTTACAATTCTTTAATTCAGCCTTTATTCGATTATTGTGATGTTGTTTGGGATAATTTCAATGCATCACAGGCAACTAGACTGCAAAAGTTAAAAAATCGTGCTCGCCGCGTTATTACACAACAAGGTTATGACGTCCGATCTTATGTCATTAGAGAGGAACTAGGTTGGAAAACACTACAAGAAATGAGGGATCAACATAAACTTGTCCTCATATATAAGGCGCTTAACAACCTAGCACCTCCGTATTTATTAGATTACCTCCGCTTGTGTAACTATTCAGAAAATTATAATCTCAGAGATCGTGAGATGAAAATTGCCTTACCAAGGCCAAAAACAAACTATCTTAAAAACAGTTTTGCACTAAGCGGAGGAAAATTGTGGAATGGTTTACCCACAGAAGCAAGATTAGCAACAAGTTTAAAATCATTTAAGAAAACTCTCTCAACCTTCAGTTTCCCACAATAGTGTTTTAAATAAGTTATCTTATTGTTTCAAAATAACAAAAAAAAATATAAATATATTTTTAAATAGTTCTCGGCTTTCACGAAAAGCAATTTATGTATATATTGATGAAATTCCGAGTTTAAATACATTTTCTGTCTGTCTGTCTATCTGTCTATCTGTCTATCTGTCTATCTGTCTATCTGT